>JAVIWC010002305.1:0-37414 GCA_031894815.1 Creontiades dilutus | reverse complement strand
CTTTGATGATCGGTCCATTGATCTGACGGTGAAGGTTCAGAGGGCTTCAATGTTCGTCCTGCGTTGAATCTGCAGTGTTCGTGGTGATTTGCTCAATCTTAATTGCCGGCCTCATGAAGGGCAAAATGTCTTATGCTCTTCCTGTGATATAGGGTAACCAGAGGACCTAGAGCATTTTTTGGCTGTTTGGGGGACTTGCAAATATCATCGGTGGTTGACCCATTTGCATTAGTTTCGATCTTTTTGAAAAGATACGAATTTCAATTGATGTACTCATTTCGATTTCGGCACTTCTTATTTTACTAAGAACATAGTTTCGATCTTTTAAAGATATGAATTTCAATTGATGTACTCATTTCGATTTCGGCACTTCTTCGTAGTTTTACTAAGAACACGATTGAATGGATGAGTCCTTTTCAAGCTTACATCACTCACCTTTTTTGTCTCTTCTACCACATGTACCTACCTGTGTCATAAAACAGTTCCATGTTCTCAATTTGGTTCGGAAAATTCTCAATCTTGCTTGGAAAACCTTTATATTTAGCCCCAACCAGTTAGCCTAAACTCAGTAGGTAGTACCTACACAGTACATTAAACAGTACAGAACTAATTTAGTTCATCAAGAACAAAAACATGTCGTCGTTGTTGTACAACCATAAACTCCCAAAATGGTAACATTACAATATCTGAAGGTCTCTACAGTTATTCTCACAACACGAAAACGTCCCTCGGAAACTATTTCTTGGCAGTCCCATAACAACTTGTCTGATACTTCCTTTGAACGATATTCCCATTTCTAAAACATCGTGGAGATTCAATTAAAGGGAAATCTCGGTGAGAAAATTCTTGAAGATACATTCGCAGTGCAATTTACAGTGTATTTCAAGTAAATTAACGAAATGTTAGTTGAAGATGATGATTTGTATTTGCCACTGTTGAAGAAGTTCAGGACTCCACTAATAGGAGTAAGTGAATAGAGGGATTAAAATGTATTATAAGATATGTTTTTAATTTTTTAACAAAAATAATTAATTTACACTTAAAACGTTATAATTAAATCTGTTTTGGTTTATTTTTCAATAATAAACCATTGTAATTGCTCTTGAAAAACAAATTTCTAACCCACCCAGAAAATTTCATGGTTTACGTTTCAAAGGGTGTAGAATCCGACTCTGCAATTAAAATTTTTCCGTACGCACGATTTCTCCCAAACGGCTGGAGCAAAAAATCTGAAATTTTCAGGAAAAATCCATGTTGGTCCGACAACGCCCCAATTCTTTAGCCAGCTCTCTCACTTAATTTAAAGTGCCCTTTAAGGGTTGTCAAAGTTTAGTAAAATCCCTAAAAACCTCAAAAACAGTCAAGGCGGCCTAAATTTGGACTTGAATATATTGTTGACTGTAAATTGGGCTTTTCCATTTATAATTAAATAAATTCAGCTGGTTAAAATAAAACACCTACCTACGCTTCACTTGTACCACAATCATTTAATTGAATGAAATGGAGCTCTTGAACCAAAATTCCACAGGTGACACAAGGCTCACAACGATTTTGACTATGTCCAATCAAGTTTACATTCATATTCATGTTTACGTTCTTTTTTCCAAAAGTTTTTAAAAAAGTGTTTGAGTGGAAGAATGGATGACTTCGTCGTTAATACTTACAGAAACGTATATAATAATAATCTAGGACGTTATACATACATAATATTTCTACCGTGCCTTTTTTGTATGCTGCATTAAAATGGTTTAATACTTTTTCAGGGAAAAAAGAAAAGCAAATGGGATAAATACAAAGACATGTATAACATGTTGAGTCATTTCAAAGGCTGTTGCGCTGTGCTGATATCTGTTCGCGGACGTAAGTGTAAAATTTGAAATTCTGATGTATCACTAAAATGTAATATGAGTGTAAATGTGAAAACGATGTAATTTCCTACCAGAATTGGAGGTACGTACAGAGATGATGCTTCCTAGGTACACTTGGATAGACAGATAAATAGTTTATTTACATCATTTCCTTTACGTGTTGAATTTGTCAATTGAATAATAACAAATGACAGAGCTGGATATTGTAACAATGTCCTGCCCAACCAGGAGTTCCTTCTTCCTTCCAATTGGTTTATTATTCAATAAAAAATTCTCTTGAAACAAAAATTCTAACCTCCACAGAAAATTTCATGGTTAAAGTTTCAAAGGGTGTATAATCCAAATCTGCAATAACATTTTTTCCGTCCCGTCCGTACCCGTACGCACGATATCTCCCAAACGGCTGGAGCAAAAAATCTGAAATTTTCAGGAAAAACCCATGTTGGTCCGACCACGCCCCAATTCTTGAGCCATCTCTCTCACTTAATTTAATGTGCCCTTTAAGGGTTGTCAAAGTTTTGTAAAATCCGTAAAAACCTCAAAAAAGTCAAGGTGGTCTGAATTTGGACTTTTTTTTGAAGAACTTTCCATGAGGAATCGAATGAGCCCCTCCCCAGGTCTGTAGCTCAAACGATTCCTGATGTATGGCCCGATTTATGGTGCCAACATTTGCATCCACATTCACTACATCACTAGGTTACTGCTATCAAAACAAAAACAAAAGCTTTTTTTTATTGCAGTAACCTAGTGTAACCTAATGTAATTTTTTGAATCTTGAAAATTTTACTAATTAGGTACTTGAAAGTGCTTCCCCATATTACAATGACATACTGTAAAATTGACTCAAAAAGCGCCTGATAAATCTTGATCTTTAGTTCTCCTGATAGAAATTTGATTCTATACATGGTATAGGCACGTTTTCTCAGTTTTTGACTCAAAGTTTGAATATGGAGGGTCCATTCCGTTTGAGAATCAAACGTCACTTCCAAATATACCCAGTAATCCAAATTAAAGTTAACAGGATAGAATAAAAAGATGAAAATACTTGGGCGTCCGCTAGCCAAGCAGTCTTGCATAGATAAAACGGGATCTACTCTCTGACCGTCTACTTAGTCTATTTCTCAAATGGTGAGCGAACGGATGATCCTCCATTAACCTGAATGGTCTCATTCTATTCAGTGAACTAATTTCTATCTGAATCAAACAAAAAACTACACTCTTACATCGAAAGTTTTTGAGATTTTGATTTTTTGATCGATTAATCCTTAAATATAATCCTTCAGGGTTGATCAAGATGCCGAAATTACTGGCACATTGCGGATTAATGTTGAATTTATGAGGTGAATTTTGTAAACTTTGTTCCTGTAGTTTCGGATTTTAGGGCCAAATGCCTCAAACGTGGCAGAAATTCAAAATTTCAAAGCCGCTCCTGGTCGATCGGGTTTTTTTTTGGAAACCGCGTTTTTTTGTGGGCGTAGAGCAGAACTGATTTAAACGTTTACAGGTAAGCGAAAGTCTGGTGAGACGGGTTGACAGTTGCGTTTAAGAATTATTTTTCAATAATTAAAATTCCAATCTTGAATCTTTTGCTTGAAGCGTATTTATTTCTTCGTATTCGATTAGATACGTTTCGTCCTGCAGCGAGGACTTCTTCAGTCTACAACTTACTATGTCATAAATATAAGTAGAATTTAGGCATTGACGTCGTGGTGCCACCACACATCTCTTCAGTTGTAGTATTTATCTCTTCGAATACGGAGAAATAAATACGCTTCAAACAAAAGATTCAAGTGAATGTGGTCACCCCACTACCTACACCCACTACAAAAATTCCAATCTAATAGATCTGAATTAAACAACTACTGAACCTCATTCATAATGATGCACCAAGACTGGAAAATCCGCTTTCAAAATTTATTTCGACTCGTTTATATCAAATTTTTGATAACTATTATAGACCTCTAAAACTGTGAAATTGGGAACAGCTGTCAAAATTGTTTATGGTTGAATGTGGTTAAGGTTGGACTCAACTTGGAGAATGTTCTTTGGGTTTTCTAGAATGCGTAAACAACAGAATCGTATGCAAACGTGCACCGAAGAAAGATGTTTATGACTTTGTTCGTGAATTTAGAAAATGAGATGATCTTTAAAAGCCTATTTGTCCGTTGCACGCTACGGCCACAATTTTGAGTCTTGTGAGCCAGATCGCACCGTACCCATAGGTGTTGCGGCAATAAATTTGTGTGAATCTGCGAGGTGGGTTTTATGTTATCGGACCTTAGGCTAGTGGGGTATCATTTTCCACGTAATTTTTAAGGCACAATCGACTTAGCTTTGTCTCAGACCGATTACACTTGACCCAAAGTTATTTTTGAGATAATCACCGCTACTAATATGGTTATTTTTCAAGATTTTAAACATTGGCATAAGGAGTAGTGCTCTTTCGCTCCCTTAGATAATTCGGTGTTAACTTGAAAATTCCTCAAATGTTGCCCCCAGTATCTCCCTAGTCTGACGTGAGGCTCTGATCAGAAGAACCACTGGTCAATGAGTTAACATTCATGGGTCAACGTTTTGAGGCGTTTCGCACCATTGTCCGTCCCTCTGAAATGAAAAGTTGAGCTCAGTGGACATGGGCCGGTTTTGTTTACAGATATCGCGTGCCCACTTGACCGCCCCTACCTTATCAATCGACTCATCAAGGTCGTTCCGAACGATCTCATTCAACAAGTCGTCAGTCGTAAACAGTTCGCCCACTATGAACATACCTAAGTAGGGCTTAAAGAACTTGTAACTAGTGAAGCAAATTCTAAGGTGCCCGTATCTGGAAATTTACAAGAAGATGACGAAAATGTTCGCCCCTGGCCATCATGCGCTAGTCTCCAACGGCTTGCGTTACTTCTCTTTTGAAACCTCATTACAAATCTTGAATACCCTCAAGGCGCGCCCAAACACCCAAGATTATACGGTGTGTTAATTTCTTAAACTTTGTCCTTCGTGGTCGCTGCAAATTTGTGACGAAAATTCGTTGTCCTCTCGCGTGAACCAGAAAGAATACGCCGCAAAATTTGGGAATTAGCTAAGATCAATGAACCGCCGAAATAACGAAATTTTAGAATCGATCTCCTATTCGTACTTTTCGATGAATTGGTGGATTGGTTGAAAATATGATAGAATATTACCTATGTTCAATTGCCGTGGATTTAAGCATTTATCGGTTCATGGTTAGTGTTAAAACTTTGTTATAACCAAAAACTATAATATCCGAAATAAACGTAGACGGCAAAAGTCAAGGACCCCCTGGAAATACCCTAAAAGACTGGGGTTTATTATTCAATTGGCTTGCGTTCATAATTTGAATTTCTACTAAGCTTTGGAAGTGTGCGTGTTTCACATGATAGGGCGATTATTGAATTTCAGGAGAAATGCATGGAGCACGTAAATCTGTTCTCAAGCAAAATACCTATTTGGAGTGATCAGTTGATCATATTTGTGTGCCTCCTGAAATTCAATAATCGCTCTATCCTGTGAAACGCGCACACTCCAAAGCTTAGTAGAAATTCAAATCATGAACGCAAGCCAATTGAATAATAAGCCCCAGTGAAAGAATTTGCAGCGTTTTTTTTTTTATTGAACCTCAATAACCCCCCACAATAAAAACATAAATAATTTATCAAGTCCTTTAGCGCCCGTATTGCTTTAAAACTTCCCCAAACCATAATTTAAACGATCTAGCCAAAGATAGACTGATGTAGAGGACTTTACAAAATAGTACTTTAAAGTAGTAATCGTTAATAGAAATCTTGTGTCCTTTTGGTAGATACCTTTCCGTCAATTTGTAGACATGAACAATTTCTAAGAGGTTCTTTCCACGGCTGAAAAAAAATTCGTTGATTTCAACCAAGAAGTGGTGTCTACAATTTAATTAACTCCTACTCGCAAAATCAAGGAATCGACAGTTCACAGAGTGACTACATGGTATATAATTAGGTTTGCCTACCTTCAAATTTGAGGTGAATCAGAAAGCGAGAAATCGTCTTTATGGAAATCCATTTTGAACTATTCTAAAATTATTTCTACATCCTGAATTTCAATCTTTTTTGCTACTAAGTCCACCTGTAGATAGCGGAAGCATCGTGTCCTCTTGTAGATATGCAAATTTTTCTCTCCAAAATCAAAATTTCCACTGTTGTTTTGCGTTTTACAACAATCTGAACTGCCTCCGTTTCTCGTCTGTGTGTGTTCTGCGTGATTCAGTGGATGGTAAAGAACTCCGACAGTGTTCTGAATCCACCATTTCCTAACAATGGGTGGAGTGGGCTTCAGAGGGCATTGGGACCCGCGACTACGGACATCTTCATACCGTCTGGGTGGCTACAGTTGTCAATGCGGTGAGGTGTTCCAGAGGTAGTCATGTGACAGTAGATACCTTCTGCCGTGCCTGTATATATAAGAACCTGTATCTACTAACAGTGTCCACGAACTCACGGCGGCCGAATGTTGGCACATAATGCGGTTGCCATACATAGCAGGCGAATTGTCATCCATACTGGGATGTGGGGCGAGAGAGAGACTGTTCGTATGTCCTCCGGAGCAAGAATGATATCGTTGCCAATCGATGGTAAATATTTATGTCCGATGTCGACTTGTTTTGGAGCAGACCTGGAGGGCTAAGAAAAGTAGGTATATGATAGAAACGACCTGCGGGAAGGTGAAATCTGAGGTATAAAGAGTGACGTCTAATAACATCAAGGTTATGGCTGCAACCGTATCATGGCGCGGAGTGTGGTGCGGGAAAAGTGCCACTGAGTTACTCGAGCTGGGCCTCTCGTCAGGAGTACTTTATAGCATCACCGTCCGCACCAACCGGGGCTCTCACTTAAACTGGTGGTCTTTGTAAACGGCCACTTCGCTCCATCCCTTTCTCTCTCCTCGATCATCGTCTATTTCCCAAATACCTAGGGCTGGCGTCAGGTAAACACATCGGCATGCCCCCGACTTTTATTTTGTTTAGGTTTTTCGTTTTTATTTAATGGTGTGCCTTGAGGAGAGATTCCTACAAAAAAATGTATGTCCATATGTCCGCAGATTCTTGTAGCAAGCCTAATTCAGCCTATTTCAATTTTCATCCGATTCTGGTGAAATTTTCATTGAATGAGCAAATTAGGCGGCAGATGGTCCCCTGCGAGTTTCATCACTCACAAATCGTAATGATTCATGTAATATAAGTCTGCACACGTCCAAAATTAAGACCCACTAAGCATAGTTTTCCCATGTTCTAATCATCCAATCGTGGTCAAATTTGCAGGGGAATTTAGGAAAGAACGGTGTAATGATGATGTAAATTCACTTTTTTCCTCACTCAAAAGCCATTTTTTTCCGATTATTTCATGTGGAACAATTTTTTTTCCAAGCCGTTGGAGATTCTTGGGAAGTTTTTTCTGGGATGTGGGAGTAACAAAACAGGTGTGTACAGAAATCATGGAAAAAACGTCTGCCAAGTGGGTGTGGCACATAGCTTCCTCGTATCCGTAACATGACTGTATAGATCATTGAAAATTATTATTGACTTCGAATGAACTTCGTTCAATTAGGCGAAGTAAATATTGAATTAGGGTAAATTTATTGTTATGCAGGAGCATAACTTGAGTAAATAAAGATAGGCATGTCAACTATTGAACAAACTATAAAATATACCTAATAATAAAAATTGACATCGACGCTGAATGGATAGATGACTGAAGTGATAAATAATTATTATATACAGTCATCGTTCAATGATGCATAAATAAAATATATGCATAGGTTCAATGATGGTTCAATATGGTTCGATCCAAGCTCGAGGCTAAAACTTTATTTTCTCTTTATTACTCACGAGGACCATCTTTACATCAGTCCGAACAATTCCTGAAAATTTCATCGAAATCAGTCATGAACTCCCGGAGTTATGCGTGTAACAAGGATTTCACGTTTTTGCGGATGCGCAGAGGCTACTATTGATCCGGGGGTCATGAAACTTATAGGGGATCATCTACACATCAAACCGAACAATCCCTGAAAATGTCATCGAAATCGGTCAAGAACTCCCGGAGTTATGCTTGTGGCAAGGAATTCCACGTTTGCGAACGCGCAGAGGCTACTATTGATCCGGGGGTCATGAAACCTATAGGGGACCATCTACACCCCAACCCCAATCCCTGAAAATTTCATCAAAATCGGACTATAACTTCGTGTAGTTTTGCCCGTAACAAGGATTTGCTGACAGGCAGACAGACAGACAGACAGACAGAGAGACAGGGAACCAAAATTGTTCAGAAAGGTCTAAAGCGCAAAATGCGAGTGAAATTTTTGATTTTGGAGACAGAAAAATTTTCACATTCCGAAAGTGAAAACAATGCTTCCGCTCCTTGGTAGACTCGGAAGCAAAAGTTGTTTTTTTTTTTCATTAATTCTCGAAATTTGATGTTCAGATTAATTTTCCACATTCTGAGTCATTTTATTATTTTGCCCTAGGAAGATGAGACATTTATTGATTGATTGATTGAGTGTTGTTTAATCGAGTTTTGGCCATTTCAGTTATTTAAGATCGGACACACGAAAAAATCGTAAAAGTGAGATAACTAGGGCCTCTATAACTAGGACCTCCCTGTAACTAGGGATGTCTCAAGGAGCCTCTTTTTGGTGATAAGCTCTAGAACGCCCCTTGACGTTGTCGAACTTGTTGCGGGACATCTTGTATAACATGAATAGAATAGAGAGGTGCGCAATGCATTTCACGCATGTTACAATTTTAAATACTATGAACGATTTCTTTTTTTCTAGTGATCACTCAGACCACGATCTCCAATAAAGTGACCGCCGATTACATCAACTTTTATTTTTGGGGATTGGCCACCAAAGCTCGATCCGAGTTGAGGGATATGGACCAAGAGGATGACCTCGTCTGCATGCGCCTCACGACATCGTTTTATGAATGCACCGTAACTGTGGGTTCGTAAATCCAATTCTTATTCTCACGGCTAGGAAAAGTTGTGGTACAGTTAACTAACACAATCCGTGAATAAACATTGGCTTTAGTCCGGCACCTCAAATATTGCCCTCCGACCCTGCATTCAAAATGGAATTAATTTTTAACAATTCAATAATGAAACCATTGTAATCGCTCTTGAAAAAAAAAAAATCTAACCCCCCCCCCCCCCCCCTGAAAATTTCATGGTTTACGTTTCAAAGGGTGTAGAATCCGAATCTGCAATACAACATTTTCCGTCCGTCCGCCGTACGTCGTACGCCGTACGCACGATTTCTCCCAAACGGCTGGAGCAAAATATCTGAAATTTTCAGGAAAAATCAATATTGGTCCGACAACGCCCCAATTCTTTATCCAGCACTCTCACTTAATTTAAAGTGCCCTTTAAGGGTTGTCGAAGTTTTGTAAAATCCCTAAAAACCTCAAAAAAGTCGAAGCTGCCTAAATTTGGACTCTCTTTGAAGAACTTTCCATGAGGAATCGAATGAGCCCTTCCCCAGGTTCGTAGCTCAAACCTTTCCCGATATAAGGCCCGATTTATGGTGCCAACATTTGCGTTTTTTTTGGTTTATTATTGTTTATGTTTTCATCGCAGTAACCTAGTGATGTAGTAATGTGGATACTGGAGTGAACTCCTAAAAGGCTTTGTAGCCGATACACGGGTTGAAGCATTCTGATACGCATGAAACGCTGCAAATTCTTTCACTGGGGTTTATTATTCAATTGGCTCGCGTTCATGATTTGAATTTCTACAAAACTTTGGAGTGTGCGTGTTTCACAGGTGATAGAGCGATTATTGAATTTCAGGAGATATGCATAGAGCACGTAAATCTGTTCTCGACCAAAATACCTATATGGATTGATCAGTTAATCATATTTGTGTGCCTCCTGAAATTCAATAATCGCTCCATCACCTGTGAAACACGCACACTCCAAAGCTTAGTATAAATTCAAATCATGAACGCAAGCCAATTGAATAATAAACCCCAGTGAAAGAATTTGCAGCGTTTTTTGTTGTAAAAAATCCTATATATACACTTGCCTATCATAGTTCAATTCTGCTGTGCATAAATGCAACTTTGACAGGATGTGTGGGTAAGGTATACGAGACAAGAATGGAAGCAAAATGTACTAATAGTAGACAAAAATTGTATTTGTTGAACATTCACGGGCGAAATTCTGGAAGTAATGAATAATTCATCAATTAATCAGAAAAAACATTTTCGGAATTATCCCCACATTCAGACGCACGGCTACTGTTAATTTTTCGTCAAACTGCACACATTATTACCAACCATGAAGCTACATCTGCCTTCAAGGTTTAACAGTTAAAAAGGTAGTTTTGTTTTGCACATGATGGTATTTCGCGTTCTTCGTCAAAAGATTAGTGAAGAGTGAAAAGGAAAAATAAATTTATTTCAAAAATAGGTCAAAATAAGTGGGGAAATTTTTTCAGAAAAGGTGAATCCAAGATTCAAATTTAAATTTCAGGAAGGTTGGAAATTGAAAAAAAGAAATACTAAGTCTATTCAGAAGATTTTTTTCTTTAGTTTTGACAATTTATATTGAATTAATTTCCTTAACATATCCATCAAAAGAACAATTTTTTCTATTTTTTATTAATTTTTTCTCACACCTTTATTTTGATCTAGTGTAACAATATGATGAACAAAATTGATTCTATCCAGTAGAAGCTCTAATACGAGAACAAACGAGGAAACAAGTTTACCACAATTGATGCTCTGCGCAAGTTCAACCTCTGACTAAAGATGACATGAGCTTGCAAGTTTGAAGCCACTAGGAGACCGGGAATTTACTACAGCAGTGGCCAACCTTATCTATTCAGAGATTAAATTTATATTGAATTAATTATGATGTAACAATATGCCTGAACGAGACAAGTTGTTTATCGTTTGCTGTAAAATTTACAAAAACGAATTGATTCGGTTTTAGCACCACACGCCTCAACTACGATGATACGATTTTTGTTTGTAGCGACCAAAAAGTTAATTCCACGATTTTATCTACTTGGCAGGTGGGGTTTTGGAAGAATCAGATTTCATGATTTTCGTGACTCAAAATACGCCGACGACAATCAAACGACCAATTTATAACTTGAAGAAACTGATAGTTCAAGGTACTGTGCCGTGCGATTTCCCTGTGGACATTAAGGATCCGGTTTCGTCGATGAGAAAGGCGTAAGGTCTTTAAATATTTTATGATATTGCGAAGTTTTATTATTCCCTTTATTTCATAATGAATTTAAGTCATAATCCAATTCTACACAATTTTGAGCCATTGCGTTGAACATTGCATCCGCACTTTATTCAAGCTAAACCCACAACCCAAAGTAGCTCCCTTCCACTCCGCTACATGCTAAGAAGCGATGGTAGCATAAACGGAGGTTACTGTTTATATGGAGGTCAGTGTTCTGTTCAGTTTGGTGATTTGGATGCTCGGTATGCTAGCATCTCAAAAGAAATACAGTAGAACCTCGATTATCCTGACTAATTGGAACCAGGGTGTGTCCGGATAATCGAAAATCCGGATAATCGATTATTACTAAAAAAAGGGGAAGTGAAAAAATTATAAAGTAGGTACATATGTATGTATATACATATAATATACATATGTACTCCTAATAAATACTATACATACAAATACATAGAACAATTAAAGACTTTTGAAAAAATCAGTTATTTTTGTTTGTTTCTTTGTTGATTTCAGCATCTTCGTCAATTCCAAATCTCTAATCCTTTGTTTTACATTTTTTCTCTCTAACACCTCGTTCGCGTCCGGATAATCGAGGATCCGGATAACTGAGGTCGAGTTTCTACTGTAATGCAAATGATTATTAATTGAAAGTAAAACGTATTGAACAATAATTATTGACATGTTAGTTGACAAGGTTCTGGGTTATCACAAAAAACTTGAAACGTTACCAGGACGATTCATAATTTGCGTAATTCTAATTTCTGATTTCACTTATTAAACTGATTTCTAAAATCTCAACAAAAAAAGGAAGCCAAAAACTGATTATTTCTAATTTGGATGTTGTATTATTTTTTTTTTAAATGAAAGTAAAAATTGAGAGTCAGATAGGCTGTGAATCGCTTCAGTCGCATCTTCAAGTATTTATATAAAAGGCCATTAGTTTGATTCGGACTTGTTATTGTTCATGATATGTTGTTTATTGAATATGATCAAGTGCGTATCTTGATTTATCTAATAAAGATCTATACAGCTAATCCATACATAACCATTAGCGATAATTGGAAGTAATTAGTTTTTCAAGAACTGTTCAGCTTCGTTGATTTTTTAAATATTTATTTTAATGCACTTAGATTGACGTTCAATTTTTTTAAATGATGGTTAGGAATGTTAATAATATGAAAATCATGGATTGATTGAAGCTCACTTTTCAATTATGAAAAAAAATAATCTTATCAATAATTGATGAGATGAATTATTCATGATTTGTCATGGATACATTTTGACAACAACAGGTAACTGCCAAGTAACTTCTGACTGATTCAACCTGTCTCAAATCAAGAATGAACTGTAGTTTTCGGTAAAGCACGACACTAATTTGAGTATTTCATTGTTTTAAAAGCATTATCGAGATGACAGAACGGACTCAAGACACTAATTTCTCACCTTACGAGAGAAAGAAAATAGCTTTTCTATCTGCGGCGGAAAAAGGACCGGGATCGGCGAGCATCGTTGCGAGCGACAAAGCTTCGACTATTTCACTTTCTGTGGATAGAACAAAAACGATGATTGGAACGCCATCTGTAGCTGTCCGAGAAGAAATGTCGTTTGCTACAAAGGTAGTAAGTGAAACAAACTACAGTTCACATCTACTACTGGTCAAATGACAGTTTAATTGATTGAAATTAATTTGGCTTGATCAGTTGTAGTTGTGGACTTTTGTTTGTTATTGTATTTTAATAGTATGTTGTTTGTTAATGCACAATAGTAAGGGCCAGTTTGGCAATTGCTGCGGTACCCTCCAAGTAAACCATTAGCAATTACCTACTCGTATATAGGTGAATGCTAGAGGTAAAAACCAGACGGTGGGTACACACAATGATCGCAAGTGCAATAGCCCAATTTCCATTTTGCATTGGGTATTAAACGGAGGCCGCGACGTATTAGATGTTAACATAGAGGCCACTAGTTTTTCACCGCGATAGTTTTATCACTGGTTTCGATTCATTTGTACAACTGATGTGTATGTTACCAAAACTATTCATTTATCATATTTGTTCTTCCTAATTTTTGTGATTTAAGCGTAGTATCAAGACGTCCAAACTAAACAAAACACTGACCTCCGCGTAACACCTGAATCGAGTGCCAATCCTCATTTGGCAATTGTGTGTACCCACCGTCGAGTGAGGTAAAATACCCGTACAACCTCCGGGACAACTTTGCTAGAGCGTTCATCAATCAATTTGTATCCCTTAGTTAGATATCTCTTAGATAGTTATGATCTGGATAACGTCTTACATGGGAAGTAGGGGTACCAAAACAATAACAATAATTTCCTTGTAAAACAGCCAGCCATACAACACTAGTTTTTTCGTTGATCAATCCTGTTCCTCGAGTAACTATGTCTACCACAGGCTTCTCTGTAGAGTCTAGTGTGAGGAGCAGTTTTTCTGATCGATAAGAAATGTTTCGATCATTCAAGGATTCAATTTTCTTATCATTGGGGTATCTTGGGTATCATTCTGGTTGAGGGTTCGGGGTGTTATGGGTTGGGCATTGGGGTTGGTCAGTTTTTCCACTGGAATCTTTTTTCAAAATCATGAAATAGTACTAGTTGTTATCCAGTTCAAAGGATTATCATTGATAAATTATCAATCCTCTACAAATACAGGAAGAGGTTTGTGAATGATCAACTTTTGAACATAAACTTCAAATAGTGGTACAGAGTATCGCCATGAGTATGCTAGTGTCGAACACATTACTTATTGTCTTGACTGTTGACAGCCATTCCAACTATTGAGATTTCCACCCTGAATAATTCTGACTCGCCGTGGCAATAACAGACTACTCGTAGGGTAGCCTAGTTATTTTTAAACCCCTTGACAGGGTTGACAGTGAGGTTAAGATATCATAAGTTGCAGGCACCGATTCGAATTTCCGAATTTCGTTAATTTCCTGACAATTGAAACGGGACTTTTTTCACGAAGTGATGAAGTCAACAGTCTCAATTCTGCTCTCTGGTTTCCATTAAAGACAAATAGGTACCTATTGAAAAATCACTTATATACCCCATGTCAGTACAAACATCGTCATTTCCTTCGAGAGATGAAAACGGATGAGAAATCCAGCATGTGTAAACATAAACTGTACAACATCATACTGTGTATGATCATTTAAGGAAATGGAGGTTTATTCACATTTAAGGAAATGAACAACGCTCTCATGAATCAGTGGAATCAACGAAAATGCCATTCACAATGTCGATACCCACGGAATAAAGTAGCTAAGAAAAACACTGAATTTGTTGACGAAAACGCTTCAACAAAATTTCAAAAACTTGAAAGAGTTACAGCGTTGAATTGATTTCATTGATTAAACCAGTGGTTAACAACCTTTTGTGGCCCATCGCCCCTTTCTGGAGGTTGACTAACACCTATTCCCCCCGCCCCCCTCTAATTTTTCCTTGTATGCCTAATTTTAATTTGAAGGGAAATGTAATAATAAAGCAATTTTATTATTTTAAACAATTTTATTACTGTATTTAAACACATACACATTAAAAGTGCATTGATAAACAGCCAACGAAATCTGGGACCAGAAGTTAGTTCATCATGATTGATGGTCGGCCCCTTACTATCATAACAAGAGTAAATTATCTAATATCAAAGTCATTAAAAGTACATAAATTGGTGATATTGAAATGTTTTCTGTTTGATAAATATATTTAATTGACATTTCGAGGACTTCTTGGTTGTTGAGGAAAGGTTCTAGTAGTGAAGGCGGTGGGTTTGAGGTTGCAAGGTTTCGGTTGCAAGAATTTCGAGGTTCCATAGAGGCAATTTTTTTAAACATCCGTTTGATTGGTATTGACATTCCCAATTACGTTAGTAGTGGGTCTACAAAGAATGTCATGATTCGCACGTGTGATATGCTTTGTGGTTTCACACGTATGCGAATGCATTACAAGTATCCCAACCCTATCTCATAAATACATAGAAGAGTAAATGTTTCTAGTAAGATGAAATTGGGACGAAGGGGCGTCTCCCGCGTCACCAAATCAAATCAGTAAAACCTGACGATGTTGCATGACTCATCTTATTGTTCTCTGACTGGGAGTTGAGGGGTTAAGTAGGTTCCCAACATCCTGGACCCATGAAAGAAAATCTCACTAAACCCTTTCATTTGTGATCCGCTGCAAGCTATAAAAGGACTTTCGATTAGAAGTCACATTGACTTGTCTTCTGACCGTCGTTCTTGAACACCTTACTGTTCCACCTCTCCAAATTCGCAAGACTAAAAATATATTATGACCCATTGCAGACTTCAAAATCGAAAATATCTCAAGTATCGTCATGCTCGATTTCTTTGTCATCCGTCGCTAGCAATAAAGTCAGCGTCACAGGAGAGAGCAAGTCTGGAAGCAGACAAACAGCAACCCAGAGAGAAAAGAAGTACCAGTTACTCAGGAGAGAAAGTGAGAATTTTATACAGTTGAAATATTTTATATTGTGATCAAGGCGCTCTTTTAAAAATATCAACTTCAACATTTAGGTACGATGTTTATGGAAATCGGAAAGATATTTTACAAATTGCTAGGTACACAATTTATAATTAAGATATTAATTTTTCGAGAGAGGGCACCAATGTTTTCTGTACATTGTGATGGATATGGTTAGGTCCCCCTTATCGATTCTTCAATCCGATGCCTTCCAGTGTCTGGGACATCACTTGTGTGTTGCGGGCATAACCGCCTCAGAGCCCTTGAAAGGGGCTACTAAACCATTTCATCACCTCTCCACGTTACAACATCCACGCAATTGTGATAGATAGATTCAGGTAATTATTACAAAAGTGATCAGGATACATAATTATTGATTACATAATTGTTAGCCCTTGTGAAGGACTAGTTTTAGGAACACATCCCTTAAACTATTGAACTTTCCCTTTTTATCAGGTAATTGCTGGTATATATGTGTTAGGGTCACTTCGATAGGTGTCATCAGAGAATATCTGCCCTCTTGATCGGAGGAGGATTAGAAGTAATTTATTTATTTATTTATTTCCCACATAAGTATTACAAAAAAAATTATACAACTCAAAACAGAATACACATTCAATAAAAATAAAAATATAATTGAGATCTTCCAGGAAACTACCTTATTCCTCTGTATGGAGAGAATCGTGCATAGAGGAAAGGAGTCTGTTAAAAAAAACATTTATATATATATACTTATATATGATTCACATTGATTTGAGAAAACATGAAAGAAGGGATCTAGGTATAAATTAAATATAGTTCACAAAATGGAAACAATCTCACAAAGAAAAAAGGTAGGTAATAAAGAAAACAAACAAAATTAAAGTCCTATTCAAAATCTATTTGTCCCTTAATTAAATGATTTGACACCATCTGATTTAAAATTCTTTTGCAGCTGCCTTGATTTTAATTTCTGTAGGCAAAAGATTGAATGATTTAACCCTTATATAATAATAGCAACTTTGCCCAAGGGATGAGAACATCCTAGGCAAACTGGCAATGCCCAACCCCTTGGATCTTGTTGGGAAGCTATGTGCTGCTACTTTAAATTTACATTCCTTGTTCAGCTGGAGGATGGATGCCTTGATATAAAGTTGCCGTATTGTACAAAAATTCAGCTCAAGAAATAAAGGGCGCGTATGTTCATAAAATGATTTACCTAACATGGCTCTAACGAAGATTTTTTGTGCTCTATAGAGAGGAAGAGCACCCCCCAAACCGACAATGCCATACTGAAATAAGGACTGTGCTAAACAAAAGTAGATAGTTCTTGGAGTGGCGATCCCAAAATATTTCCTAAGTCTAGCAAATACGAAAATGAGTTTTCTTGCTCTGTTCGTTAACAACTGAATATGAACATCCCACTTCAAAAACCGATCAATAGTGACACCCAAGTACTTGATAACATTTACTCTATTAATGGAGGAACATTTTTCATTACAATTATGGCTACCGTAGTCGTGTGGCTATTTAGTTGGTGTTACCAGTACAGCGTACTGCCCTCCCGACTAAACCTTGAGGAAGTGTAGAAGTAATTTAGTTGGTGTTACCAGTACAGCCTACTGCCCTCCCGACTAAACCTTGAGGAAGTGCGTCGTTACCAAGGAGAGATCTCCTTGCTCAAACGGTACACGGTATGAGGAGAGGATCCTCAACACTTCGGAGCTCAGTCGTTACGGGATAGCTTTATCCACCCTTACTGCATCCTTGTTGAAAAGGGGAAGAAGGTACCAACTGACCTAGCTAGTAGGAGAAATAAGTTGCAAATAAGAAAGCAAAGTGATATGTTTACACTCCCAGAAGGGCTTCCACCAACTGACTGACTTCTGCCGAAGGGCTGGTCGTATATTTACCGCCCCTGCTTGCTTCCCCCTTCTGGGTTTTCCCGAAGGAATCGTCCGTTGGGGGTCAGCGCTAGTGGCCTGGGAAAACCCGCCGTTCTGTTATTTTATTGCTTGAAATGATAAACATACACGTGGTTCCAACAGCCCTCATGACTGACATCAATGTCAGAGTGACCTTCATGTTCATTCTTGTTGGAATACAGAATATGACTGGATAAAAATCGATAAGGACGATCCGATGATCCCTCCCGAGACAGCGCCATTGTACGAGAGAACGACTTCCGAAGGATCGAGCAACACCGAAGAAGACGACATCGGTTATTGGAGGAAGCTGCCCGAGAAAACTTTCAGCATATTTGGAGCAGATGGCTCCGTCATACAGGACGAAGTGAGTTGTTGGATGGGGGGATTCATAGCTCTCTCTACTCTAATGTAGCACACTGGGAATATTACTGCTATAGGTCCGAAATTGGTGATTTTGAATTGTATGTACCACTGAAAAGCTCTTGGCGATCTTTATCTGTGGTTAACAACGGCTTATAGTCAAAACACATTTGTAACTAATATATGGATTACAGGGAAGTCCCTATGTCCAATTTTACCGACTTCAAAAAGGTGGGAGGTGCTCAATTCAGCATGTAAGATTATCATTATTGTGTATAGATGTATATATTGTTCGCACCTAAAGCCCTATAATTCTCTACCGATTTTGCTCAGGTTAGTCTCAAATTGTTCATAAGGATGTCCCATTGGTCTCAATAAAAACAAATTGGGTAAAGTTTGATATTTAAGCAGCAGCTATCAAAATTAAAAAGAGTCGGGTTTTTTCGGCGTTTCCGGGAAGAGCACTCCTTCTTCTATCTGCTACCATGTTAAAATTTGATCGAGAGCACATCGTAGGGCAGCGACAAAGTTTATCGATGGTACCATCAAAATTGACTGATGATGATGTAGTCCCCAAGAAATGACCAAAATTGTGCCAACTTGTCGAATTCCGTCTAATGTATTTTCGAGACATCGACCTAGTAAATGTTAACGGTTTTCGATCTTGTTTGTCTAAAAATGTTCCAGTTCGGTCCCATTCATAGTTCAAGGAATGAAAACGTGTTTTCTGATCGTAATGAACGAAAATATAGAGAAAATCGTACGTTTTTGCGATTTGACAAGAATGGTGGCTAGCCTTTTTAAAGCTGAAGCGATAGCCTCCATGCAACTTCCCATTCATGAGGTCCTAAATTCATTTCCGAGTACCGGCTGTATATTTTATCGAGGAGCACCTGTCGTGAACGATGACCTCACCAAGGAGGGAACTTCCCCACTCCTCATCAGTAAGTCTAGGTAGCGCTACTGGTCTACGGGAGGAGGCAAGAGCGCTAGGAGAGAAGGTACAGTTGAGTTTCGTCTTACGTACGTATGAGTTGTGCGCGTGTTTCGGATGCAGTCAGCGGTAAGTTTATTTCAGGTTCTGCCTTAACGCCCCAGCTCATAACAATTCAGTCACTCAGGGATGTTGATACTCCTCCATCCTGAGTACAGAGTAAATTACATTCAGTAGCTGTGGATACTCCTCCATGCTACAGTATACTTTAGTCACAGTAGCTGTCGATACTCCTCCAGCTACTTTCAGACTACCAATTCAGATTCAGTAGCTGTGGAAACTCCTCCATGCTAAATCCAGTGTAATGCAGGTGTACCTAATAGCTGTCGATACTCCTCCAGCTAGTCTCAGAGTAACTCATGCAGTAGCTGTGGATATTCCTCCAGCTTTTCAGAACCCATCAAGTACACCCTTTCTGGTTGGCAGAGGCGGCATTTTGGGGACATGGTGGAGGCCGTATAGGGCTGAGGCCCGCCAGGGTGACTTGATGGTACTTCCAGCAGAACAGATACAGATACTAGTCTTCCTAAATTACACCTCATGAGCTGGGGCATAGAACGAAATAATAATTCACGGAATGTTATGAAATTAGAACAGTAATATAACTATAATAATAAGATAACACAATTAGATAATTTAAATATGCGTAGATATGAGGCTTAGGATTTGTGAGTGGAAATACACCATTCGCAACAGCACCCGGAACATGTAGGTTGATTTTTGGTTCCGAAATATGCGAAAAATAAATTTTTGGTGGAGTGTAACTTTTTGCTCCGGTTTGTTTACGTTGCTTTCAACATTTCAAGAAAAATTGAATTCTCACGTAGTTAACATGTAGACAAATTTAATTGCCAATGACTCTATATGGTAATGAGGTATTTTTATACTCTCTAAATAACATGGCTTGTCAAAAGATTTACATTTTAATTCTTGTCTGATTTCTTTCGGACACTGTTACGTTCTTGTATGTGTTAAAATTGTTTGGCATTCACGATGAACGACGAATTGCGCAAAATATATTTTGTATTTTTTAATAGGTAACCATCGGATTCAAACCTTGTTCTGGTGAACAATTCCCACCCAGAAAATGGACCAACAAGAAAGCCAAGAAAGAAATGGTGTTCAAGAAGAGACAAACTCCGATGCCAGAAACGAATATCGAAAAGAAGCCGGAGAGTGGTTGAATCGATCGGACGGATTAATACCAATCAAAATCAATAATGAACTTGGGAATTACTTCACATATCATTGGTATGTTAACAGAATCCCACCTTTCATAATGGTAATACCCTTTTCCCCATACACTTGTGTACCCTAATGGCTCTCAAATTCAAAAAAACAATAAAATAGTTTGTTAATCCAGATTTCAAGTTCAAATATCTGCTATTTATTTGACGAAGAATTATTTATTTAATTATTTTAATTTTAGTTAATTATTATTAACAATTTTTATCGGGAAGGTCATGTTAAACTACATGTAAAAAGTTGATTTGTGCGTCAGACTTCGCACTCCTTGGCCCAGTCTTCTTGTGTAATCAGCAGTGGGGCCCAGAGATTTTCAAGGGTCGTCAACGGGCAGGCGAAAGAACATCCCGGAAGAGTGAGGGGCACTGGATCTACGAGAAGATTCGTTGAATTCTTATAGAAAATCTGGAATAGGAAATCAAAGTTGATTCATCGTAATATGATACCCGTGGGGTTCCGGGTAAAAGTGACCAAGTAACATTTTTTTCAAAATGAGCTTTTTTTGTCATTCCGGTACTAAGGAACGTTGTCTACTGTGTGTTGTTGCTAAGAACGTTATCTTCAAACTGATGTGCAAGAAATACTTGAAAATAAATTTTACCTGCCTGACCCAAAGAGTTTTATGTGACCAAATGGCATTTGAACTCAACCACAAAACACGAGATGGATTATAAATGTACTCTCGCTGGTGCATGTAAATGTTATCAATTGCCATTTGATCACTTTCACTGTGTAAGATTGCATAGTGGGCAGGTGAAAATGACCAATTACAGTGATAGGTAATGGATAACCTTTTCTAACAGAAATAGGTATATCATTGTTATTAGATGCTTGGCAACACGATAAATTAACGAAAAAACTATTCAATCCCTCAATTTCATGTAACTATGCGACTGATTTTCGAAGAATTGAATTGACCAAATGAGTAAAGCTTGAAACTCCAGGCTGGTAAAAATGATCAAATAGAGTTTTCCGAATAAACAGCTCTTATTTAATCTGAAGTGAATTTTGAAGCACGATATCATAGGCGGGCACTAGCTAACTACCTACAGGATAAAGAAAAATCGAAACATAGTCGGATGAGACATCACACAACCAGTGTTCGTAAGAAGAAAATAGGTGAAACTTCAGATCGCTCCCCTGTAAAATTTTGCAAATGTTACTTGGTCACTTTTACTCGGAACCCCACCGATATATCTGATATTATCTAACCTTTCCCATCAACATTGTGTGTCCACACAATATTTCAACGAAAACATCATCTCAGTTTGGTGGGAAAGTTTTTCTATCGCTTCACTGATCATATTCATCATTGATATATTTGAGCGTGTATACATTTACATACACCTATACAGTAGCTGTCCCGTGAATAATAAACCGAACTTCAGCGATCGATTCTTAAGGTTATTTATGACATAAAGTGTATGCTAGACTTTTTTTAAAACGCTTCCATTCCGAGCTATTCACGATTTGATAGTGTTTTCAATTTTATCTAACAAAAACTGGATGTAACTCCATCATTTTTGGAGCACCTATTCTCAAATCTGAGAAGTTTGGTTAGGAATGGTCAAAGGGACGATTAGAGAGATGGTTAGAGGTGTGCTAGAGAGATGGTTAGAGATATTGTAAGAGGGATGATTAGAGATATAGACAGAGTGGTGATTAGAAGGATGCTTAGAGAGATGGTTAGAGAGGTAGGCAGATGTTTGGTTAGAAGGGTGGTTAGAGAATTGGTCAGAGTGATGGTTAGAGGTATGGTTAGAGAGATTGGCTGAGGGATGGTTAGAGAATTGGTCAGAGGGATGGTTAGAGAGGTGGTCCGAGGGATGGTTGGCTTTATCTACCACCTAAAGGCATTATGGCAAAAAACTGTGGTCTTCCTTCTTTTTTAAAACGCTTCCATTCCGAGTTACTCACGATTTGAGAGTGTTTTCAATCTTATCTCACAAAAAATGGGTGTAACTCCATAATTTTTGAAGTACCTATTCTCAAATCTGAGAATACCGTTGGAAAGAGCCTTAAGTTTGGTTAGGGATGGTCGAAGGGATGATTAGAGAGGTGGTTAGAGATATGATTAGAGATATTGTTAGATGGATGGTTAGGGAGGTGGTTAGAGAGATGACGGGGGATGGTTAGAGATATTCTTAGAGGGATGGTTTGAGAGATGATTAGGGAGGTGGTTAGAGGGATGACGGGGGATGGTGGTTAAGAGAGTGTTAGAGAGATAATTGTTAGAGGGATGGTTGGCTTTATCTACAAAATGTTATCCGATGCCTGGAGTTATTCTGACTTTACCTGGTCTTTATAGGTTTTTTTTTTAATAAACGGCCTCTTAACGAATTTAAAACAATGGTAATTTTGGTCTTTAGCTAGTCAAAAAACTGTGGTATTTCTTCTTCGGTACCTATGCCGTTTCATATCTACGGTCCTGCGGCATTTACGATTGGCTCAAACGTTATCGCAACTGTACGGGCCCAGATTCTGCTCACATCGGGAAAACAGCGTTTGTCCTTACCGTAATGACCGGATCGCTCCCAGCTTTGCGACGAAGCTCGATGAGGACTGTTGCGGCGAACGGAGGAGCTTTAAAATTATATATTCCTGCAGCGTTGAGGAAATTGGCCATAGTCACGTCGTGAGCCATGTACATCGAGATATTCTCCAACAGGCTGTCATTAGCCTTTTGCTTTATATTGTTCAGAAATGTGCCCAACAGCAACCCTGTAAACACGAAAAGTACCGCTAAAATATTTCGATAGGGAGTAATCAGCGTACGATTGCATGAGGAATAGGTGTCAATGAGCAAGACCTGGTTACCACTGAACTGATTACCTGGTTAACTGAAATTGAAGACCACAAACAACATTATACTTCGTCATATAAACACCTAACATCCTCCCACAAACGTAACGCTACGGCTACATGTTGTACTAAAATATATCAACCCCTAGTAGGTTACTTTTAGAATGTTGGTTGGAGCTTTTAGATTCCAGGGTGTTACAGATTAATCGCCTGAACAATTGGGAGGATTAATATCATCAACAAATTAACATTATCCATAAAGTTGTAAGACTGAACTACTCACCGCTAGAGAGCCGCTTGAGGGTCGGCGTCCAAGTCTGAAATGCAAATGTCAAGCCAACAAATTCGACGATGGGTGTCGGGAATATTTCTTGAGTCCACTTTGGGAGTGTTAACCCGTACAATGACTGAAAATAAAGAACGATGTTTCAAACGAGTGTTAGGATGGGATTCTTGGGGCAGAACTCATAGACCAGCTCAAATTAGAGGTGCGAATGAAATGCTTTCAAAGATAGTTTGCCCAAACACAACGTAATCCCCCCCTCCTGATTTAGCTTAGAAGAAAAGCCAATCTGAGTATATCAGAAATTAACGGTTAGAAAGATTCATTATTGAAAATTATTTGGGAAGTGGACCTAACTAAAAATGACATCCGATAATTGGATAATCAAGTTTAAAGAAAAGGTGGAGTAGAACCTAGGTGTCATTGACTCCTGTCCCTAAAAAGTGCTGCATACCATCAAAACCTGTCACCTCCACGGGGTCCAGCCACTCATATATAGAGATGTGCGATCCAGTGACTTACAAATATCGGTGACTTCGGTTCCAGTGACAAGGAAATATCGGTGACTGGCATATCGGTGACAGAGAGTGGAAATGAATGAAATGTGGCGCTGTCACAGTTTTTTGAAGGAAGGAAGCATAAAAAGAGATGTTGAACATAAATTTTTATGATTAAAGAGGGATTGCTTTACAGTTAAAATAATAATAATCTGTTTTTATTCTTGTATATTAAAAAAAATGTTTACTAAATTTGAAACTTCTGAATAAGAGTGAGAGAAAAAAAAACACATTCATCGCTTTAAAAATTTATTTTATTACATGAAAACTTCATGTTTAAGGAATATAACTTCATAAGGAATAAGGAACTTATGAATGGTAACATAAATTCATGTCGAATGATAACACAAATTCTGTAGCATTAAATATTTCTGTAGCGATATTTCTGTACCGGTGACAAAGTCACTGAAATGATTTCGGTGACAAAGTAATCATATCAATATCATATCGGTGACTTTGTCACCGGTACAGAAATATCGAACATCTCTAGCCGTGAAGACGACCAGGCGCTCCGTTTCTTTTGCAAAAAAACGTAGACTTGTTTTTTTTTAAATGAAAACCTGCAATACCTATGAGGTCAAAGTAGTCTCAAGGAAGGTTTCACTGATAACAGTGTTATAGAGTTCGCAACTCTTTCAGGAGATTCTTCGATTCTTCGGCGCCTAGCCACCGTTCCAATCCCGCGCATAGTAGTACTTCGTGTTGGAATCCATCGCAGTCACCGAAATATCTGTCACTGCTTTTTCCAGTTCCTTGTCACCGATATATCGGTGACAAACCCATATCGGTGACTTTGTCACCGGTACAGAAATATCGAACATCTCTACTCATATAGTGTGGCAAACCCCCCAGGGGACAGGAGGGCTTGCTGAATCATCAAGAAAGAGTGAGAAAAATCCACTGCTGCCGCTTTTGTTGGAAAAAAAACAGATTTTACATGACCAGAATGGCTCCAGAAACAATCTAATCCACTCTGATCCACGGTCACTAGGAAGTAGATAAATCACTGTATAGCACCAACTTTGCTTTCCAAATCAACTAACCATTAATCTTCAATGATTGCAGTTAAATAAAATTTAAAAAACAAATGCGTATATATCAATTTTATAGTTTGTAGATAGGTTTTCGTAGATAGCATCAAACCATACCTCGATAAGAAGGGTGTCATGCAGCGCCATTAACTTGGCGAAGCTCACTTTCCAACCAGTCATTACCTCCACAACTTTTAATCTCTCTTTGAGTGCTGTCAGCATCTGATTAAATTCTTCGGAAGCATAAAACTTTGATAACTCAACCGCTGTCCTTTTGCATGGGCGTGTATAAGCCAGAAACTGCAATAAAACGTAAGAGAGTAGCGAAGTAATAAGTATTTCAATTAATGACAGTATCGGGTGTAATGCGATGTAAAACGCGGTACGTTCAGAAACATGATGGTAGGTAATCAATTTACAGAAATCATAATAACGGTCGCTACAAGAATAATTTGAATGATTTTAACTGAAATAAATTTGAGCTCAGATTTAAATTTTGGGGAAATGGCGTTGAGGCACCGACTGATTTAATTGTGATTGTGGATTAAAATAAAATAACAAGGCTGCCGAAAAGCAATACCATCGATATTTCAAAATATTGATATTTTTCTTTCGATTATAATCGAAATAAATCGATAATTATCGATATCTCTCCCCCCCCCCCCCCCATATTTCCCCAATATCGATATTTTTTCTGATAATCTTTGCGGGTTTATAATCGTAACTAAAAATTATGAAGTGAACGTCATTATTGCTTAATGACGCCAATGAGTTATTTGAGCCAAGGAGTTAGTCCTCTAACGAGAGACCTATTGATGGTATGGGAGAAGATGAAAGTAATATATCCTATCTCTTTTGGTTTATTATTCAGTAATAAACCATTGTAATCGCTCTTAAGCTCTGTAAGGGTGTAGAATCCAAATCTGCAATAACATTTTTACGCACGTTTTCTCCCAAATGGTTGGAGCAACAAATCTGAAATGTTCAGGAAAAATCCATGTTGGTCCGACGACGCCCCAATTCTTGAGCCAGCTCTCTCACTCAATTTAAAGTGCCCTTTAAGGGCTGTCAAAGTTTCGTAAAATCCCTAAAAACCTCAAAAAAGTCAAGCGGCCTAAATTTGGACTTTTTTTGAAGAACTTCCCACGAGGAATCGAATGAGCCCTTCCCCAGGTCTGTAGCTCAAACCATTCCCAATTTATGGCCCGATTTATGCTGCCAACATTGCATCCACATTCACTACAACACTAGGTTACTGCGATCAAAACAAAAACAGCAGCTTTTCTTGTTTCGATCGCTAAAAGGGTTTATAGCCTATACACCGGTTGAAGCATTCTGATTACCATTAAAAAAAACGCTGCAAATTCTTTCACTGGGGTTTATTATTCAATTTCATTCATTTGGCTTGCATTCCTGATTTGAATTTCTACTAAGCTTTGGAGTGTGCGTGTTTCACAAGTGATAGAACGATTATTGAATTTCAGGAGATATGCATAGAGCACGCTAAATCGGTTCTCAACCAAAGTACCTATTTGGATTGATCAGTTGATCATATTTGTGTGCCTCCTGAAATTCAATAATCACCTGTGAAACACGCACACTCCAAAGCTTAGTAGAAATTCAAATCATGAATGCAAGCCAAATGAATAAAATTGAATAATAAACCCCAGTGAAAGAATTTACAACGTTTTTTCAAGAACTTTTAATTGTTCTTAGACTCATTAATATGTATTCTGATTGAAATAAAACTATTACCTACCTACTTCATTTATCCGAGATTTCAACGGCGTTTATTTCTGTATTTACATACATTTCTGACCCTTTACAGTCACGGTTTCGATCCGAAATTGGTATCTTGGCATATTGATATTTCTTTTCGATATACAATTCTAACATTCTGTTTCATCTTGGTTGATCAAAAAGTTCATTATTGAAAATAACAAACTAAAACAATGCCCTGATTATTTTCCACATTGTCGTAAACGTAATCGTACGAAACCTACTGACATTATCGTATTCACTGGGAATTGTGTGTAAGGGGACAGGGTACCAGACGGATCCACTCCAGTATTCTATTGGCGAAAGTGGGAACATTCCTGCCATGTTCGCCTGAGCACTCATAGTGCACCTGTCGACGTCCGAGCTCAACACCCGAATGGCGGACCGGTTGTAGGTCCTGTCGGGTGGAAGAAGATGGGAGTACCTGAAAATTCGAGATTGGAAATACGATAGATGATCGGAAAATATTTTCAGTCCAGCTCTATAGTCAATATTCTAAAATGAAGCTCGAGAGTGTAAATGACGGATAAAATAGCTTTAATGGCCTCTCATCCGATCCGGCTCTATATATTGTCAAATAAAACTCTTGAAGAGTCTAAATACTAAGTTGCAGCTTCAGAGAGTTAATAGCGTAAAAATTAGCTTCAGGAGCCACGCAACTGATATGGGGCTTGTGCAACATCTAAAAGTCCTAAAAAGTTCACACACTAAATTTGCAGTTTGAGATTACTAGAACCGTGGAAATTAGCTCCATTACCATCTCAGCTGATTCGGGGCATATGAACTGTCAAGTAAAAGTTCCAAGAGGTCTTCATAGAGCATTGAAGTTTGAGAGCTAATATCATAGTAATCCGCTTTAGGACCCATTCAGCTACATATTGTCTAGTAGAAGTCCTAGTTGTTTTAGAGGTGGGTAATGAGTGAGTGACCTTTTATGACCTCTATGGTTCTACAGCTAGATCATTTAAATGATTAATTTTACACATTTGAGTACCGAAGATTGCCTATGCAACCTACAAATATGGGATTCTAGCTCAGAGGAGGGGAGCTAGTAAACAGAGATGCAAGCTACGGCTGGGGGGGGGGGGCTAACAAGGGTTTACGTGAGCGCATTCTGTGTTCATAAACGGTACTTACTAAGCCTGACCAACTCACTGGAAAAATCTGTAGATTCAACCAGAGAGGCTTGTGCTTATCGAGGTGGCAGGTACACAAATGACCCCCTCGGGCGAACGGAAAAGTGGTGATGCCGGGATAACAAATGGCGGAAGGAGCCCACCCGAAGATTAGTTGAAGGAGTGTTGAGCGGGGGGGGGGGGGAAGAACTGTCGGGTTGGTCGCGAAGAACTGGATTGTACTCCTGTTAATCGTTTAAATTATAATAATAAAGAGCCAATACTCATTTACGCTACAAGCTCTTGAATACCACAGTAAGTCAACCTGGCTACACATGTTCCCGCCAATATGTTGTTTACACAAGGTGCATAATGAACACAATGAACACTGAGGATTCGGGAACTTACTGCACAACTAGGATCCACCAAAGTTTTGATCCACTAGGTTCACCAACAAATGGCAAAATGCGCTTGGACATTCAAGAACGTTTGTGAACAGGGTTCTCAAACTCTGTCAGGCACTGGTGACAATTCACACTGATTCAAGTATCTTGCTGGTGATTGTTTGAAAACAGTGTTGAAAACACGAATGATGCTTGTCTAGTGTAATCATACCACTCATAAATTACTTCGAAAACTGAAGCACTGATTGGTTATAACTCACTAATGCGGAAATGATAAGATACTCCTGTGGCGCCCTAAGAGAGGAGCAAAGAACTCATTGTGCTCCAGTTTTGGTTTTTTGAGCTCTCTGATTGGTCAATCGCATGTTGCAAACTTAAAATGCCCCGAAATACCTCTTTGTATCCTACTATATTGGGTGATCTAGGAGCATGTTCTCCCGTCCATTTGATTGGTCTGAATTGCATTCAACAGCCCTGAAGGTTTTTTTTAGGTCAAATAGAATAAGGGCAGTCTTGTTTCCCTTGCTTCAAGGACGGATTTTATCTTTTTATTTATTTATTTATTTTTAATTATCTTTTTAGATAATAGATTTTATTGTCTTTTCTGTCTATTAGCTTGGGGGTGCAGATGCTCCTACCAGCAGCCGCCCCTTGGTAGCAATTGTTGGGCGTTTTAGTTGTTCTTTGTTGTTAAACGAGAAGTAAAGTTCAACACCTATCACCTCAAGTAATGAGTATTGATAATATTATCTTATAACTCAGGTTCTGACGTAATCGAGTTCAATTATTCACGATCAACCATTGGACCTTAGTTTCACCGATTAAAAAGCTAATGACTGACTTGTGTTTTCTAACTATTTTCGAGATAACTGGAAGGTAGGTAGATTAGAAAAAAGCTAATCATCGAAGTTTTGAGTGCGCAAAAAAACTTGAACTACTACGGTTGAAAATTGTTGTTTCAGGAGGTCACCAAAAACAAAATTGTAATAAAAAAAAGCTGCAAATTCTTTCACTGTGGTTTATTATTCAATGATTCATGATTTGAATTTCTACTAAGCTTTGGAGTGTGCGTGTTTCACAGGTGATAGAGCGATTATTGAATTTCAGGAGATATGCATAGAGCACTTAAATCGATATTCATTCTGAAAAATCAAATTGTTCCGACAACGCCTCAATTCTTTAGCCAGCTCTCTCTCCTTATTTAAAGTGCCCTTTAAGGGTTGTCAAAGTTTTGTGAAATCCCTAAAAACCTCAAAAAGAAGTCAAGGCGGCCTAAATTTGAACTTTTTTGAAGAACTTTCCATGAGGAATCGAATGAGCCCTTCCCCAGGTCCGTAGCTCAAACCATTCCCGATACATGGCCCGATTTATGGTGCCAACATTTGCATTCACATTCACTACATCACTAGGTTACTGCAATCAAAACAAACACAAGAGTTTTTTTTTTTTTGTTTTTTGTTTTGTTTTGATCGCAGTAACCTAGTGATGTAGTGAATGTGGATACCATTGAACTCCTAAAAGGGTTTATAGCCGATACACGGGTTGAAGCATTCTGATATGCATGCTCCATCTTGCGAAATTTAAAATTTTCAAATAGAATATTTTTCCATCGTAATCGCTCCAAAAAAAAAACGCTGCAAATTCGTTCACTAGGGTTTATTATTCAGTGATTCATGATTTGAATTTCTACTAAGCTTTGGAGTGTGCGTGTTTCACAGGTGATAGAGCGATTATTGAATTTCAGGAGATATGCATAGAGCACGTAAATCGGTTCTCAACCAAAATACCTATTTGGATTGATCAGTTGATCATATTTGTGTGCCTCCTGAAATTCAATAATCGCTCTATCACCTGTGAAACACGTACACTCCAAAGCTTAGTAGAAATTCAAATCATGAATCAATTAAAAATAAACCCCAGGTGATTCTGCCAATCAATTTTTATTGAAATATTTAATTAATTCACTCTACTTCATTTTAATTTTTATTATTTATATTTATTTGGTTGATTATAAATCATATTTAATATTCAAAGCTTCAGTGTTTTTTTTTTTAAATCGGATAATACTGAAAACACATCGATTCTGTTTGAGCATTTAGCATTTACCTTGAAAGTAATTATCGACTCACCGTTTCGAAAAATCTCCAAACCATTAATTAAATTCATTCAAAATTCATAAATTATTAAGTAGGTACGTTCTAAAACCGGTCCTTGCCTTATTGACCCACACAGGGTTACAATCTTGTTGTGGGTTTAAGGAAGGTTTATGCTTCACACAACAAGTTCTGTACTGATACATTTGAATCTTTAACGTTTTTTAATTATCAAAAATTTTCACTGTCATTTTAAGGAAATTGAAGTACAGTTTTCATCTAAAGCTATGCTTCAACATTTCTAATGTCCTTGTTCTTGGGAGGTGATATTTGTTTTTCTTTTTTTTCGACTAATGTTCTGTTAAAAACTCTACGATTTGTATCCATGTTTTGTCATTATTTATTGATTCATTCATTCAGTTCATCGAAATTCATTAAAAAAAGCAAAAATCTAAAGTACTTTCTTATTGTTAATAGTCGTGATGGTAGGGGTTCGCTGTCAGATATGAATTTCTACCATACACTCGTATTCAATTAGTTATTTGATAATCTGATCTTTACACAGCTGCAAAGAGGCAATTTCCACCTGTATTTAATTATTTGATAAATGCCGTGAGTATTACTTTCACACCGAAATCATTCATTTCATTATTTATAACTACTTAGGAATGAAGGGCTGGGCTTGCATTATCGACTTTGACATAGTAGGGCACATAAGCGTGAAACCTCTATAGTACTGCAGTTAATGCATTTGTCATTACCACTATAGAAATTAGAAATGAGTCGAATTGTGAATGTCTACTCCAGGGATTATCAGTTAAAATACACCTAGGGCATTTAACGTACAGTTCGCCTCACCTATCGCCCAGCCACCTGCCCAAGATATGATGTTGTTGAACGCCTTCCTTCGTGAGTTCCCCGAATCCGATGTCCCAAAGTGCAGAAGTGTTATGCGGGTCGGTAGGATAAGTTTTCAACGGCGTCCGGATTCCATGCCGAGTCAACTGTACAGAAGATAATATACATATTATATCAGGGTTTCCCAGCGAACAGCGCCCTTCATTCCCACAATTGTCTGCGATCGGATTCCACGCTAAATTTCACGAAAATATTACACATCGTTCCATTTTTTTTTTATCGTGGACATTATCATTTTATCAAACTCAAAAAGCGCCCAAAATAGTTAACCCGAGTTGTTGTAACATTTGAATTTTCGTTGTTTTTGTTTAACGCTGATTAACGTTATTCTACCTGTTTGTTGATTTGAATCCAAGACATCAAATTGGAGCGTATAATGTGTTTATTTTTTGGATGTCAAAATGTATAAATAAGGTATTGTGCCGCTGTAGGTACTCAAAATCGGCGTCATTCTGCTGATAAGAAAGTAGTTATTGAGGTCGGCCGCCTCCACTGATTATAACATACCATATAAACCATCTAGGTGATATTGAACTTCAATATTCGATAATCGAAGCCGATGACAGCTGAAGGAGATACTCCAGCGACGGCAACCTTGTCCAACATCGTAGTGAGTTAAGTCGACAAATTTAGACTTTTCAAGTGAAATATTGCGAGTAAAAATTACCATTTCACATCTTTTGCTATATGAATAACATAAGGAAGAAGCGTAATGCATTAATACCCTAAATTTCAATAGAAAACCACGGTTATGTTCGGTGTCATCATTAGGTCTCACGAAATAGTTTAGTGTCCTAATGTTGACACCTGTGTCAACATTAGGGGAAGTCGTTGATTTGGTTGCTAAGGTGATATTTGGATGTGAATAATTTCATAGTGTGTCAAGACGCTTGAATTTCTTAATTCAAGGGAGTGGAACCTTAAGTTGACATCGTCTGATCCAAATGTTGACATTCAGTTCCTAAAGTTGACATAATTTTTTTTTTAATCTTGAATAGTTATTGTTTTATGCAATACATTATAGTTGATTTGTTGGACTTTCTTGATTTGTTCTGGTTCATATGATTGAACACAGTATGATGGCCTTCCAGACTAGTTTTATTTCTTTTTAAATATTCCTCCGACGTTTCTTCCCAGGGACTGGGACTTCTTCACAGACTGAAAGGCCATCATACTGAGTTCAGTTATTGTTGTGGGCACAGAACCTGTTTGTTTTTATACCCACACCTACCAGGTCTACCTAATATTAGGCTAAAAATGTAACTATGTATTCTTTGCTGAAATGTCAAAAACCTTGAAATTTATTTTAACACGTTTTGAATATCTTTTGTTCATTTATAGGCCTTGAGTAACAACTTCAGAACAGCGAAGGGTCAATATTCAAATTGGTGTCAACTTTAGGAACTGATAATGTCAACATTTGGAATTTTCTCGAAAAAATCTGTCAACATTGGGTGCAAAAAGGCATGTTGGAAAAAATTGTTTGTGATAATAAAAAAAAAACTATTTCGGTAAGTCCAATACGTGCAAACTGTTCACAAGGAACTCACAATCCATAATAACTACCTAAAAGTTTTATTTTCTTGAACACTTTTGTAGAATTCGGAATTGGATGATTTGTCTCTCTTATAGTGTCAACAATTGGTGCTTTTACCCTACTCACTTTTATGACAGTATAATAATTATCATTAAAATTGTATCGAATGAATTACCATGGTTACATGTTCCACTTTCCCATACTGATGTTCCAGCTCATCACAATGGGAAGGAAATTGATGGAGGAGCAGCACGTACGAAAAAAGGAACCACTGGCAGTTCATGTCTGGACATCTTAAATAAAGAAAATACCAAGTTAGAAGTTGAATTCTCAGGTTTGTCAATCTCCCAAATTAACAAGTTGGGGGAAAGATCCCCAGGTCTTACACCTTATGCCTCTATTTAATTAAGAAACAAGGAAGCTGATTTTCCTTGTTTCTTGGGAATTGATCAATTGTGCTGAAATTTGTGCACAAATGAAAGACTCCAAGGAGATCGGATCGGTTGAACAAGTCGGAGGAGGTTTGTATTTGAACACACATACTTTTTAATTAAATTTGAGTATTTTTTTAAAAGATCAAATAATTAAACAGGCTTGTTTCAAGTAATTGCCAAAAAAAAAAAAAGTTGTACTAAACTTGTTTGGTGTAATAATTATTAAAAATTATGGTCTTAAGATTCGGAATGAAGTTGCACTTTTTTGTATCTATGGTGAAATCAACATTAAATTCTGCAATTATAGGAGCTTATAGAAATTGAAACTTGCATTAAATAGAGTCTTTACATCTCTATCCCAAAATGAATGCTAAACGAATCAGTAAGATTGATTAAGAGTGATTTTCAAACCCATAACAACAGATCCCCAGGTCTAAATACCAGTTCTTACACCTCATGCCTCTATTTAATTAAGAAACAAGGAAGCTGATTTTCCTTGTTTCTTGGGAATTGATCAATTGTGCTGAAATTTGTGCACAAATGAAAGACTCCAAGGAGATCGGATCGGTTGAACAAGTCGGAGGAGGTGTGGTATTTGAACACACATACTTTTCTAAGTTAAATTTGAGTACATTTTTGGAAAGATCAATGTGTGTTATGTATCACAGGCTTGTTTCAGTAATTGCCAAAGAAAAGTTGTGACAAGTTGTACTAAACTTGTTTGGTGTAATAATTATTGAAAACTATAATAATAACCCGAAAAATCCATAACACTGGTCTAACTGAATTCATAAATGAAGTTGCAGGCTTTTTTGTATCTAGGGTTTTTTTAGGATGCTGAATTCAAATATGTGGGCAGTTTATAGTTTTTTTTGGACTTTCTTAACACTGAATTTGGCAGTAATCACCGACTTCCCTCAAACTTCTTCAAAAGACAAAAATCTTATAGGGAATCCATAGCAGATTCGGAATATAGAATCAATTTTAGTCTAAAACCTTTTTAAGCCATTAATAACTCCAAAAACTTGAAATTTGATTTTTTTTTCCTCCCTCCTTTTTCCGATGTCCTTTTTTTAAATTCCAAAAATTCCTGAAAAAATAATCGAGGGCAACTTTTTGAAAGCTTGGACTTTTCGGAACAGAAAGAGACAACAACAGCTCTCAAAAGTTGAAACTAAGGGAGCAACAAATTGTTAAAGTTCGGTAACTAAAGACGCTGCAAATTCTTTCACTGGGGTTTATTATTCAATGTTCATGATTTGAATTTCTACTAAGCTTTGGAGTGTGCGATCTTTTGTTAGATTAATCCTTGAATATAATCCTTCAGGGTTGATTGATCAAAATGCAGAGATTGCTGTGTCACATCCAGAATCAATGTGAAATTTGCGAGGCAAATTTCGTAAATTTTGAATCAAGAATTTATATTTCAAAAATCTAATAAAAAACGCTGTAAATTATTACACAAAGGTTTATTATTTCTGTACTAGATATCTCTCTACCTATGAAAACATCAAATTTTGAGATTTCAATTTTTTGTTAGATTTATCCTTAATATAATCCCTTAGGGTTGATTGACCAAAATGCCGAGATTACACAAAGGTTTATTATTTCTGTACTAGATATCTCTTCTACGTCACTCACTTATGGCATACTATACGTAGTCTGTGGTAAATTATATAAACTCCACTCCTCGCGCCGCGCAGGAGCTAATCTCTATCTTAATCCAACAAAAAAACTACCTGCTTACATCAAAAGGTTTTGAGATTTCAATTTTTTGTTAAGATTAATCCTTGAATATAATCCCTTAGGGTTGATTGATCAAAATGCCGAGATTACTGTGTCACATCCAGAATCAATGAAATTACGTAATTTTGAATATTAAAATAAATTTGAAAATTAAGTCCGGTTATTCCATTTATACGAAACTATATCTAAGCAAAAGTGACAAAATTTAGAATCCATCCTCTGTACGTCTAAAACTTAGATATTGGTTGAACGATCAATTTTGAAGTGGCAGACAGTAGTTTTCTCCCTTAAAATGGACTATATTTCCATTTTCTAATCTCAAATCACTACAAATTTTCGGCTTCTTAGGGGATTGAAAAAGAGCTCATCTCCAAACTTTTGAACTCACACTTCATACAGATCCTCTTTGAATGATTCTTTATGGGCTCAAACTATTAAAAATCACTTGGAATCGCTCATTCCTCACTGTTGGAATGCTGGAATCAAACCATCAACGAAATTGCCTCGAGACCGCTCAGAGTGAGAGAGCTTGGTGGAGGTGTCTGATGGTGATGGATGTAATGCGATTGCCTACAGCTCTCTTGGATAATAATCCTGCATGCGACCCAGATACTCGGTTTACTGGAAGAGATTGAGACAAAACTCCCGCATCCCAACACAACGTAATAAGTGTAAACAATTCTATCCACTTCATTCATAGGACAGGATGACATAATATATAATGGACATTTCTTCACTCAATATGTTTCACTACGAAATATGTATAGATCATAAAGTGATGCCTTCGATATCCTCTAAGGGTATTATACTGAAAAATAAATTACAAATTGGTTGCTAGCTTACGACAAATCAAATAATTGCGATCACTTACGGAGTTTGATACAATGAAGTGTAACTGTCCCAGTTTCAGTCACACATAAATTGTTCAGAACTTGTTGGAAAGCTCTTAATAGAAATGGTTCCTCTATCTACAGGTGAACTCGGAAGCATTACTAACTGCGTACTAGAGACGTGATGGAAGGAACTTACCCACTGCCCACTATTGCAGTCAACATTCCTGTATGCAATATAAGTAGAGACAGAAATCAAATATCAAGAACGTTAGGCTTTGGTCACGGTCATTACTACATGAATCATAAACCCGTTCGAATGGCTTACAAACAATTGAAGGTGAGTTAAATCAATATTTTTCAAGGTTGATAATTAAGACATTATAATTAGAAAACAATTATTCGCCATAGAGCCTAATTGGTACGTGAATGTCGCCATCGTCAGGGCAATTTATTCTTATCCATTTTGCCTTAATATTTTCAATATTGAACCTTCGTAATTGACCAACACCCATTTAAAATTCACTCAAAATTAACTGACGTACGTTTCGAGATAGGCATGTAGGTTGCCGAAGATTTTCTCTGAAACTACGACTAAGAAATTCAGCTAACAAATCATATGAACGGGTGGTAAGTTATATCACTATTGGCTATAACTCCAATCCCATTTTCGAAGGATATGAACAACGCCTTGATGACCAAAGAAATGCGCGAAGGCTCAAACGCAAACGGCCAGTGGACCTAATCCAACCCCCTCAAACGTAGCAACAAAGTGCAATCGTCTTACTTGCTAATTAGGATACCTCAAATTATTACTTAACGAATGTAACCATTATTGCTTCGTTACCTTGTTATTTATTGTGATTATTGTACTGGATTCTGAAGGACCATTGTTGAATAGAGACCTTTTACATGTTTCATTATATCATAGAGACTTAAAAGTATACTTAACCTAACTGTAGATACATATTTTGTATAAAAGTTTACAATAAATTACTTATTTAAAATTAAAAAAAACTATTGGCTATCTCTCGATAATGTAAGTACTAAATGTTTTATTCACTATTTCAATTTTAATGTTTAATATTTACCATTTGCACCGTAAAATACTTTCATTGTGAGTGAAGATATTTCATCTCTTTTGTACCTAATTGTATCATGGTCCTTCAGAAAATTTTTCAACAACAGTTTTAATGTACTGGTTTGTGCTTTGGACAATAGTGTTCAACATTTTTAATTGAAACATCATTTCCAGTTGTCCAAAATTATATCTGCGAAAAACCCCCTGATAACTAGGTACAATCCACAAGTTTAGCAAAGTGCAAGTTGCAACGCCATAAAAAAAGATGGTCTCATGTCATTGCTGACGACGTGACACGTGGATCGCATCGGACCTCCCAGAAGAGATGGCAAGTAACCAGAATCCCTAGCCATAAAACAGCGTGGTACAAGGTAGAAAGTGAACTGAGGTCCCTGATGCAGAAAATCAACGAAGAAACTCAGGAACACTATATTATGGGACTTACGAGTCATCATGATACGGATTACTCTCTTTAGAAGGCTACCAAATATCTTAAAAGGCCTATAATCCAAGCTTCACCCTTAAAAAAAGCCGATGGGAGTTGGGCAAGAAGCAATCAAGACAAAGCAACCACTTTTGCAAACCATCTAGCAAATATATTCACTCCGAATCCTGCAGGCACAGACGAACCACCCCTAGAGGACACAACCACACTAGATCAAGAAACTAACATTCCACCTGTCACTATTAAAGA
>JAVIWC010002294.1:0-37567 GCA_031894815.1 Creontiades dilutus | reverse complement strand
GTTTTATCGAAAAACGGACTTCAGATTCGTTTTCAGCACCCCGAAAAACCCCTTAGAGAGTAGGTTTGAAAGCGATTAAACAGAGTTAATTTTTGAGCAATTTTGATGAAAACGCGAAAATAACCATGAAGGAAGCGTTTTATCGAAAAACGGACTTCAGATTCGTGTTCAGCACCCCGAAAAACCCCTTAGAGAGTAGGTTTGAAAGCGATTAAACAGAGTTAATTTTTGAGCAATTTTGATGAAAAAACGCGAAAATAACCATGAAGGAAGCGTTTTATCGAAAAACAAAATAACGACGAAGGAAGCGTTTTATCGAAAAACGGACTTCGAATTCATGTTCAGCACCCCAAAAAACCCCTTAGAGAGTAGGTTTGAATTGGATTAAACAGAGATCAATTTTGCGCAATTTTGATGAAAAATCGCGAAAATAACCATGAAGGAAGCGTTTTATCGAAAAACGGACGTCAGATTCGTGTTCAGCACCCCGAAAAACCCCTTGGAGGGTAGGTTTGAAAGGGATTAAACAGAGATAAATTTTGAGCAATTTTGATGAAAAATCGCGAAAATAACCACGAAGGAAGCGTTTTATCTAAAAACGGACTTCAGATTCGTGTTCAGCACCCCGAAAAACCCCTTAGAGAGTAGGTTTGAAAGCGATTAAACAGAGTTAATTTTTGAGCAATTTTGATGAAAAAACGCGAAAATAACCATGAAGGAAGCGTTTTATCGAAAAACGGACTTCAGATTCGTGTTCAGCACCCCGAAAAACCCCTTAGAGAGTAGGTTTGAAAGCGATTAAACAGAGTTAATTTTTGAGCAATTTTGATGAAAAAACGCGAAAATAACCATGAAGGAAGCGTTTTATCGAAAAACGGACTTCAGATTCGTGTTCAGCACCCCGAAAAACCCCTTAGAGAGTAGGTTTGAAAGCGATTAAACAGAGTTAATTTTTGAGCAATTTTGATGAAAAAACGCGAAAATAACCATGAAGGAAGCGTTTTATCGAAAAACGGACTTCAGATTCGTGTTCAGCACCCCGAAAAACCCCTTAGAGAGTAGGTTTGAAAGCGATTAAACAGAGTTAATTTTTGAGCAATTTTGATGAAAAAACGCGAAAATAACCATGAAGGAAGCGTTTTATCGAAAAACGGACTTCAGATTCGTGTTCAGCACCCCGAAAACCCCTTAGAGAGTAGGTTTGAAAGCGATTAAACAGAGTTAATTTTTGAGCAATTTTGATGAAAAAACGCGAAAATAACCATGAAGGAAGCGTTTTATCGAAAAACGGACTTCAGATTCGTGTTCAGCACCCCGAAAAACCCCTTAGAGAGTAGGTTTGAAAGCGATTAAACAGAGATAATTTTTGAGCAATTTTGATGAAAAAACGCGAAAATAACCATGAAGGAAGCGTTTTATCGAAAAACGGACTTCAGATTCGTGTTCAGCACCCCGAAAAACCCCTTAGAGAGTAGGTTTGAAAGCGATTAAACAGAGTTAATTTTTGAGCAATTTTGATGAAAAAACGCGAAAATAACCATGAAGGAAGGGATTAAACGTTTTATCGAAAAACGGACTTCAGATTCGTGTTCAGCACCCCGAAAAACCCCTTAGAGAGTAGGTTTGAAAGGATTAAACAGAGATTAATTTTTGAGCAATTTTGATGAAAAATCGCGAAAATAACCATGAAGGAAGCGTTTTATCGAAAAACGGACTTCAGATTCGTGTTCAGCACCCCGAAAAACCCCTTAGAGAGTAGGTTTGAAAGGGATTAAACAGAGATAATTTTTGAGCAATTTTGATGAAAAATCGCGAAAATAACCATGAAGGAAGCGTTTTATCTAAAAACGGACTTCAGATTCGTGTTCAGCACCCCGAAAAACCCTTAGAGAGTAGGTTTGAAAGCGATTAAACAGAGTTAATTTTTGACAATTTTGATGAAAAAACGCGAAAATAACCATGAAGGAAGCGTTTTATCGAAAAACGGACTTCAGATTCGTGTTCAGCACCCCGAAAAACCCCTTAGAGAGTAGGTTTGAAAGCGATTAAACAGAGTTTATTTTTGAGCAATTTTGATGAAAAAACGCGAAAATAACCATGAAGGAAGCGTTTTATCGAAAAACGGACTTCAGATTCGTGTTCAGCACCCCGAAAAACCCCTTAGAGAGTAGGTTTGAAAGCGATTAAACAGAGTTTATTTTTGAGCAATTTGATGAGAAAAAACGCGAAAATAACCATGAAGGAAGCGTTTTATCGAAAAACGGACTTCAGATTCGTGTTCAGCACCCCGAAAAACCCCTTAGAGAGCAGGTTTGAAAGCGATTAAACAGAGTTAATTTTTGAGCAATTTTGATGAAAAAACGCGAAAATAACCATGAAGGAAGCGTTTTATCGAAAAACGGACTTCAGATTCGTGTTCAACACCCCGAAAACCCCTTAGAGAGTAGGTTTGAAAGCGATTAAACAGAGTTAATTTTGAGCAATTTTGATGAAAAAACGCGAAAATAACCATGAAGGAAGCGTTTTATCGAAAAACGGACTTCAGATTCGTGTTCAGCACCCCGAAAAACCCCTTAGAGAGTAGGTTTGAAAGCGATTAAACAGAGTTAATTTTTGAGCAATTTTGATGAAAAAACGCGAAAATAACCATGAAGGAAGCGTTTTATCGAAAACGGACTTCAGATTCGTGTTCAGCACCTCGAAAACCCCCTTAGAGAGTAGGTTTGAAAGCGATTAAACAGAGTTTATTTTTGAGCAATTTTGATGAAAAAACGCGAAAATAACCATGAAGGAAGCGTTTCATCGAAAAACGGACTTCAGATTCGTGTTCAGCACCCCGAAAAACTTAGAGTAGGTTTGAAAGGATTAAACAGAGATAATTTTGAGCAATTTTGATGGCAATCGCGAAAATAATTGACGAAGGAAGCGTTTTATCGAAAAACGGACTTCGAATTCGTGTTCAGCTTAAAAACCCTTAGAGAGTAGGTTTGAAAGCGATTAAACAGAGTTAATTTTTGAGCAATTTTGATGAAAAAACGCGAAAATAACCATGAAGGAAGCGTTTTATCGAAAAACGGACTTCAGATTCGTGTTCAGCACCCCGAAAAACCCCTTAGAGGGTAGGTTTGAAAGCGATTAAACAGAGATAATTTTTGAGCAATTTTGATGAAAAATCGCGAAAATAACCATGAAGGAAGCGTTTTATCGAAAAACGGACTTCAGATTCGTGTTTAGCACCCCAAAAACCCCTTAGAGAGTGGGTTTGAAAGCGATTAAACAGAGTTAATTTTGAGCAATTTTGATGAAAAAACGCGAAAATAACCATGAAGGAAGCGTTTTATCGAAAAAAGGACTTCAGATTCGTGTTCAGCACCCCGAAAAACCCCTTAGAGAGTAGGTTTGTAAGCGATTAAACAGAGTTAATTTTTGAGCAATTTTGTTGAAAAAACGCGAAAATAACGATGAAGGAAGCGTTTTATCGAAAAAAGGACTTCAGATTCGTGTTCAGCACCCCGAAAAACCCCTTAGAGAGCAGGTTTGAAAGCGATTAAACAGAGTTTATTGAGCAATTTTGATGAAAAAACGCGAAAATAACCATGAAGGAAGCGTTTTATCGAAAAACGGACTTCAGATTCGTGTTCAGCACCCCGAAAAACCCCTTAGAGAGTAGGTTTGAAAGCGATTAAACAGAGTTAATTTTTGAGCAATTTTGATGAAAAAACGCGAAAATAACCATGAAGGAAGCGTTTTATCGAAAAACGGACTTCAGATTCGTGTTCAGCACCCCGAAAAACCCCTTAGAGAGTAGGTTTGAAAGCGATTAAACAGAGTTAATTTTTGAGCAATTTTGATGAAAAAACGCGAAAATAACCATGAAGGAAGCGTTTTATCGAAAAACGGACTTCAGATTCGTGTTCAGCACCCCGAAAAACCCCTTAGAGAGTAGGTTTGAAAGCGATTAAACAGAGTTAATTTTTGAGCAATTTTGATGAAAAAACGCGAAAATAACCATGAAGGAAGCGTTTTATCGAAAAACGGACTTCAGATTCGTGTTCAGCACCCCGAAAAACCCCTTAGAGAGTAGGTTTGAAAGCGATTAAACAGAGTTAATTTTTGAGCAATTTTGATGAAAAAACGCGAAAATAACCATGAAGGAAGCGTTTTATCGAAAAACGGACTTCAGATTCGTGTTCAGCACCCCGAAAAACCCCTTAGAGAGTAGGTTTGAAAGCGATTAAACAGAGTTAATTTTTGAGCAATTTTGATGAAAAAACGCGAAAATAACCATGAAGGAAGCGTTTTATCGAAAAACGGACTTCAGATTCGTGTTCAGCACCCCGAAAAACCCCTTAGAGAGTAGGTTTGAAAGCGATTAAACAGAGTTAATTTTTGAGCAATTTTGATGAAAAAACGCGAAAATAACCATGAAGGAAGCGTTTTATCGAAAAACGGACTTCAGATTCGTGTTCAGCACCCCGAAAAACCCCTTAGAGAGTAGGTTTGAAAGCGATTAAACAGAGTTAATTTTTGAGCAATTTTGATGAAAAAACGCGAAAATAACCATGAAGGAAGCGTTTTATCGAAAAACGGACTTCAGATTCGTGTTCAGCACCCCGAAAAACCCCTTAGAGAGTAGGTTTGAAAGCGATTAAACAGAGTTAATTTTTGAGCAATTTTGATGAAAAAACGCGAAAATAACCATGAAGGAAGCGTTTTATCGAAAAACGGACTTCAGATTCGTGTTCAGCACCCCGAAAAACCCCTTAGAGAGTAGGTTTGAAAGCGATTAAACAGAGTTAATTTTTGAGCAATTTTGATGAAAAAACGCGAAAATAACCATGAAGGAAGCGTTTTATCGAAAAACGGACTTCAGATTCGTGTTCAGCACCCCGAAAAACCCCTTAGAGAGTAGGTTTGAAAGCGATTAAACAGAGTTAATTTTTGAGCAATTTTGATGAAAAAACGCGAAAATAACCATGAAGGAAGCGTTTTATCGAAAAAAGGACTTCAGATTCGTGTTCAGCACCCCGAAAAACCCCTTAGAGAGTAGGTTTGAAAGCGATTAAACAGAGTTAATTTTTGAGCAATTTTGATGAAAAAACGCGAAAATAACCATGAAGGAAGCGTTTTATCGAAAAACGGACTTCGATTTCGTGTTCAGCCCCCGAAAAACCCCTTAGAGAGTAGGTTTGAAAGCGATTAAACAGAGTTAATTTTTGAGCAATTTTGATGAAAAAACGCGAAAATAACCATGAAGGAAGCGTTTTATCGAAAAACGGACTTCAGATTCGTGTTCAGCACCCCGAAAAACCCCTTAGAAAGTAGGTTTGAAAGCGATTAAACAGAGTTAATTTTTGAGCAATTTTGATGAAAAAACGCGAAAATAACCATGAAGGAAGCGTTTTATCGAAAAACGGACTTCAGATTCGTGTTCAGCACCCCGAAAAACCCCTTAGAGAGTAGGTTTGAAAGCGATTAAACAGAGTTAATTTTTGAGCAATTTTGATGAAAAAACGCGAAAATAACCATGAAGGAAGCGTTTTATCGAAAAACGGACTTCAGATTCGTGTTCAGCACCCCGAAAAACCCCTTAGAGAGTAGGTTTGAAAGCGATTAAACAGAGTTAATTTTTGAGCAATTTTGATGAAAAAACGCGAAAATAACCATGAAGGAAGCGTTTTATCGAAAAACGGACTTCAGATTCGTGTTCAGCACCCCGAAAAACCCCTTAGAGAGTAGGTTTGAAAGCGACGTTTTATCGAAAAACGGACTTCAGATTCGTGTTCAGCACCCCGAAAAACCCCTTAGAGAGTAGGTTTGAAAGCGATTAAACAGAGTTAATTTTTGAGCAATTTTGATGAAAAAACGCGAAAATAACCATGAAGGAAGCGTTTTATCGAAAAACGGACTTCAGATTCGTGTTCAGCACCCCGAAAAACCCCTTAGAGAGTAGGTTTGAAAGCGATTAAACAGAGAGTTAATTTTTGAGCAATTTTGATGAAAAAACGCGAAAATAACCATGAAGGAAGCGTTTTATCGAAAAACGGACTTCAGATTCGTGTTCAGCACCCCGAAAAACCCCTTAGAGAGTAGGTTTGAAAGCGATTAAACAGAGTTAATTTTTGAGCAATTTTGATGAAAAAACGCGAAAATAACCATGAAGGAAGCGTTTTATCGAAAAACGGACTTCAGATTCGTGTTCAGCACCCCGAAAAACCCCTTAGAGAGTAGGTTTGAAAGCGATTAAACAGAGTTAATTTTTGAGCAATTTTGATGAAAAAACGCGAAAATAACCATGAAGGAAGCGTTTTATCGAAAAACGGACTTCAGATTCGTGTTCAGCACCCCGAAAAACCCCTTAGAGAGTAGGTTTGAAAGCGATTAAACAGAGTTAATTTTTGAGCAATTTTGATGAAAAAACGCGAAAATAACCATGAAGGAAGCGTTTTATCGAAAAACGGACTTCAGATTCGTGTTCAGCACCCCGAAAAACCCCTTAGAGAGTAGGTTTGAAAGCGATTAAACAGAGTTAATTTTTGAGCAATTTTGATGAAAAAACGCGAAAATAACCATGAAGGAAGCGTTTTATCGAAAAACGGACTTCAGATTCGTGTTCAGCACCCCGAAAAACCCCTTAGAGAGTAGGTTTGAAAGCGATTAAACAGAGTTAATTTTTGAGCAATTTTGATGAAAAAACGCGAAAATAACCATGAAGGAAGCGTTTTATCGAAAAACGGACTTCAGATTCGTGTTCAGCACCCCGAAAAACCCCTTAGAGAGTAGGTTTGAAAGCGATTAAACAGAGTTAATTTTTGAGCAATTTTGATGAAAAAACGCGAAAATAACCATGAAGGAAGCGTTTTATCGAAAAACGGACTTCAGATTCGTGTTCAGCACCCCGAAAAACCCCTTAGAGAGTAGGTTTGAAAGCGATTAAACAGAGTTAATTTTTGAGCAATTTTGATGAAAAAACGCGAAAATAACCATGAAGGAAGCGTTTTATCGAAAAACGGACTTCAGATTCGTGTTCAGCACCCCGAAAAACCCCTTAGAGAGTAGGTTTGAAAGCGATTAAACAGAGTTAATTTTTGAGCAATTTTGATGAAAAAACGCGAAAATAACCATGAAGGAAGCGTTTTATCGAAAAACGGACTTCAGATTCGTGTTCAGCACCCCGAAAAACCCCTTAGAGAGTAGGTTTGAAAGCGATTAAACAGAGTTAATTTTTGAGCAATTTTGATGAAAAAACGCGAAAATAACCATGAAGGAAGCGTTTTATCGAAAAACGGACTTCAGATTCGTGTTCAGCACCCCGAAAAACCCCTTAGAGAGAGTAGGTTTGAAAGCGATTAAACAGAGTTAATTTTTGAGCAATTTTGATGAAAAAACGCGAAAATAACCATGAAGGAAGCGTTTTATCGAAAAACGGACTTCAGATTCGTGTTCAGCACCCCGAAAAACCCCTTAGAGAGTAGGTTTGAAAGCGATTAAACAGAGTTAATTTTTGAGCAATTTTGATGAAAAAACGCGAAAATAACCATGAAGGAAGCGTTTTATCGAAAAACGGACTTCAGATTCGTGTTCAGCACCCCGAAAAACCCCTTAGAGAGTAGGTTTGAAAGCGATTAAACAGAGTTAATTTTTGAGCAATTTTGATGAAAAAACGCGAAAATAACCATGAAGGAAGCGTTTTATCGAAAAACGGACTTCAGATTCGTGTTCAGCACCCCGAAAAACCCCTTAGAGAGTAGGTTTGAAAGCGATTAAACAGAGTTAATTTTTGAGCAATTTTGATGAAAAAACGCGAAAATAACCATGAAGGAAGCGTTTTATCGAAAAACGGACTTCAGATTCGTGTTCAGCACCCCGAAAAACCCCTTAGAGAGTAGGTTTGAAAGCGATTAAACAGAGTTAATTTTTGAGCAATTTTGATGAAAAAACGCGAAAATAACCATGAAGGAAGCGTTTTATCGAAAAACGGACTTCAGATTCGTGTTCAGCACCCCGAAAAACCCCTTAGAGAGTAGGTTTGAAAGCGATTAAACAGAGTTAATTTTTGAGCAATTTTGATGAAAAAACGCGAAAATAACCATGAAGGAAGCGTTTTATCGAAAAACGGACTTCAGATTCGTGTTCAGCACCCCGAAAAACCCCTTAGAGAGTAGGTTTGAAAGCGATTAAACAGAGTTAATTTTTGAGCAATTTTGATGAAAAAACGCGAAAATAACCATGAAGGAAGCGTTTTATCGAAAAACGGACTTCAGATTCGTGTTCAGCACCCCGAAAAACCCCTTAGAGAGTAGGTTTGAAAGCGATTAAACAGAGTTAATTTTTGAGCAATTTTGATGAAAAAACGCGAAAATAACCATGAAGGAAGCGTTTTATCGAAAAACGGACTTCAGATTCGTGTTCAGCACCCCGAAAAACCCCTTAGAGAGTAGGTTTGAAAGCGATTAAACAGAGTTAATTTTTGAGCAATTTTGATGAAAAAACGCGAAAATAACCATGAAGGAAGCGTTTTATCGAAAAACGGACTTCAGATTCGTGTTCAGCACCCCGAAAAACCCCTTAGAGAGTAGGTTTGAAAGCGATTAAACAGAGTTAATTTTTGAGCAATTTTGATGAAAAAACGCGAAAATAACCATGAAGGAAGCGTTTTATCGAAAAACGGACTTCAGATTCGTGTTCAGCACCCCGAAAAACCCCTTAGAGAGTAGGTTTGAAAGCGATTAAACAGAGTTAATTTTTGAGCAATTTTGATGAAAAAACGCGAAAATAACCATGAAGGAAGCGTTTTATCGAAAAACGGACTTCAGATTCGTGTTCAGCACCCCGAAAAACCCCTTAGAGAGTAGGTTTGAAAGCGATTAAACAGAGTTAATTTTTGAGCAATTTTGATGAAAAAACGCGAAAATAACCATGAAGGAAGCGTTTTATCGAAAAACGGACTTCAGATTCGTGTTCAGCACCCCGAAAAACCCCTTAGAGAGTAGGTTTGAAAGCGATTAAACAGAGTTAATTTTTGAGCAATTTTGATGAAAAAACGCGAAAATAACCATGAAGGAAGCGTTTTATCGAAAAACGGACTTCAGATTCGTGTTCAGCACCCCGAAAAACCCCTTAGAGTAGGTTTGAAAGCGATTAAACAGAGTTAATTTTTGAGCAATTTTGATGAAAAAACGCGAAAATAACCATGAAGGAAGCGTTTTATCGAAAAACGGACTTCAGATTCGTGTTCAGCACCCCGAAAAACCCCTTAGAGAGTAGGTTTGAAAGCGATTAAACAGAGTTAATTTTTGAGCAATTTTGATGAAAAAACGCGAAAATAACCATGAAGGAAGCGTTTTATCGAAAAAAGGACTTCAGATTCGTGTTCAGCACCCCGAAAAACCCCTTAGAGAGTAGGTTTGAAAGCGATTAAACAGAGTTAATTTTTGAACAAATTTGATGAAAAAACGCGAAAATAACCATGAAGGAAGCGTTTTATCGAAAAACGGACTTCAGATTCGTGTTCAGCACCCCGAAAAACCCCTTAGAGAGTAGTTTTGAAAGCGATTAAACAGTTTTTTTGAGCAATTTTGATGAAAAAACGCGAAAATAACCATGAAGGAAGCGTTTTATCGAAAAACGGACTTCAGATTCGTGTTCAGCACCCCGAAAAACCCCTTAGAGAGTAGGTTTGAAAGCGATTAAACAGAGTTAATTTTTGAGCAATTTTGATGAAAAAACGCGAAAATAACCATGAAGGAAGCGTTTTATCGAAAAACGGACTTCAGATTCGTGTTCAGCACCCCGAAAAACCCCTTAGAGAGTAGGTTTGAAAGCGATTAAACAGAGTTAATTTTTGAGCAATTTTGATGAAAAAACGCGAAAATAACCATGAAGGAAGCGTTTTATCGAAAAACGGACTTCAGATTCGTGTTCAGCACCCCGAAAAACCCCTTAGAGAGTAGGTTTGAAAGCGATTAAACAGAGTTAATTTTTGAGCAATTTTGATGAAAAAACGCGAAAATAACCATGAAGGAAGCGTTTTATCGAAAAACGGACTTCAGATTCGTGTTCAGCACCCCGAAAAACCCCTTAGAGTAGGTTTGAAAGCGATTAAACAGAGTTAATTTTTGAGCAATTTTGATGAAAAAACGCGAAAATAACCATGAAGGAAGCGTTTTATCGAAAAACGGACTTCAGATTCGTGTTCAGCACCCCGAAAAACCCCTTAGAGAGTAGGTTTGAAAGCGATTAAACAGAGTTAATTTTTGAGCAATTTTGATGAAAAAACGCGAAAATAACCATGGAAGCGTTTTATCGAAAAACGGACTTCAGATTCGTGTTCAGCACCCCGAAAAACCCCTTAGAGAGTAGGTTTGAAAGCGATTAAACAGAGTTAATTTTTGAGCAATTTTGATGAAAAAACGCGAAAATAACCATGAAGGAAGCGTTTTATCGAAAAACGGACTTCAGATTCGTGTTCAGCACCCCGAAAAACCCCTTAGAGAGTAGGTTTGAAAGCGATTAAACAGAGTTAATTTTTGAGCAATTTTGATGAAAAAACGCGAAAATAACCATGAAGGAAGCGTTTTATCGAAAAACGGACTTCAGATTCGTGTTCAGCACCCCGAAAAACCCCTTAGAGAGTAGGTTTGAAAGCGATTAAACAGAGTTAATTTTTGAGCAATTTTGATGAAAAAACGCGAAAATAACCATGAAGGAAGCGTTTTATCGAAAAACGGACTTCAGATTCGTGTTCAGCACCCCGAAAAACCCCTTAGAGAGTAGGTTTGAAAGCGATTAAACAGAGTTAATTTTTGAGCAATTTTGATGAAAAAACGCGAAAATAACCATGAAGGAAGCGTTTTATCGAAAAACGGACTTCAGATTCGTGTTCAGCACCCCGAAAAACCCCTTAGAGAGTAGGTTTGAAAGCGATTAAACAGAGTTAATTTTTGAGCAATTTTGATGAAAAAACGCGAAAATAACCATGAAGGAAGCGTTTTATCGAAAAACGGACTTCAGATTCGTGTTCAGCACCCCGAAAAACCCCTTAGAGAGTAGGTTTGAAAGCGATTAAACAGAGTTAATTTTTGAGCAATTTTGATGAAAAAACGCGAAAATAACCATGAAGGAAGCGTTTTATCGAAAAACGGACTTCAGATTCGTGTTCAGCACCCCGAAAAACCCCTTAGAGAGTAGGTTTGAAAGCGATTAAACAGAGTTAATTTTTGAGCAATTTTGATGAAAAAACGCGAAAATAACCATGAAGGAAGCGTTTTATCGAAAAACGGACTTCAGATTCGTGTTCAGCACCCCGAAAAACCCCTTAGAGAGTAGGTTTGAAAGCGATTAAACAGAGTTAATTTTTGAGCAATTTTGATGAAAAAACGCGAAAATAACCATGAAGGAAGCGTTTTATCGAAAAACGGACTTCAGATTCGTGTTCAGCACCCCGAAAAACCCCTTAGAGAGTAGGTTTGAAAGCGATTAAACAGAGTTATTTTTGAGCAATTTTGATGAAAAAACGCGAAAATAACCATGAAGGAAGCGTTTTATCGAAAAACGGACTTCAGATTCGTGTTCAGCACCCCGAAAAACCCCTTAGAGAGTAGGTTTGAAAGCGATTAAACAGAGTTAATTTTTGAGCAATTTTGATGAAAAAACGCGAAAATAACCATGAAGGAAGCGTTTTATCGAAAAACGGACTTCAGATTCGTGTTCAGCACCCCGAAAAACCCCTTAGAGAGTAGGTTTGAAAGCGATTAAACAGAGTTAATTTTTGAGCAATTTTGATGAAAAAACGCGAAAATAACCATGAAGGAAGCGTTTTATCGAAAAACGGACTTCAGATTCGTGTTCAGCACCCCGAAAAACCCCTTAGAGAGTAGGTTTGAAAGCGATTAAACAGAGTTAATTTTTGAGCAATTTTGATGAAAAAACGCGAAAATAACCATGAAGGAAGCGTTTTATCGAAAAACGGACTTCAGATTCGTGTTCAGCACCCCGAAAAACCCCTTAGAGAGTAGGTTTGAAAGCGATTAAACAGAGTTAATTTTTGAGCAATTTTGATGAAAAAACGCGAAAATAACCATGAAGGAAGCGTTTTATCGAAAAACGGACTTCAGATTCGTGTTCAGCACCCCGAAAAACCCCTTAGAGAGTAGGTTTGAAAGCGATTAAACAGAGTTAATTTTTGAGCAATTTTGATGAAAAAACGCGAAAATAACCATGAAGGAAGCGTTTTATCGAAAAACGGACTTCAGATTCGTGTTCAGCACCCCGAAAAACCCCTTAGAGAGTAGGTTTGAAAGCGATTAAACAGAGTTAATTTTTGAGCAATTTTGATGAAAAAACGCGAAAATAACCATGAAGGAAGCGTTTTATCGAAAAACGGACTTCAGATTCGTGTTCAGCACCCCGAAAAACCCCTTAGAGAGTAGGTTTGAAAGCGATTAAACAGAGTTAATTTTTGAGCAATTTTGATGAAAAAACGCGAAAATAACCATGAAGGAAGCGTTTTATCGAAAAACGGACTTCAGATTCGTGTTCAGCACCCCGAAAAACCCCTTAGAGAGTAGGTTTGAAAGCGATTAAACAGAGTTAATTTTTGAGCAATTTTGATGAAAAAACGCGAAAATAACCATGAAGGAAGCGTTTTATCGAAAAACGGACTTCAGATTCGTGTTCAGCACCCCGAAAAACCCCTTAGAGAGTAGGTTTGAAAGCGATTAAACAGAGTTAATTTTTGAGCAATTTTGATGAAAAAACGCGAAAATAACCATGAAGGAAGCGTTTTATCGAAAAACGGACTTCAGATTCGTGTTCAGCACCCCGAAAAACCCCTTAGAGTAGGTTTGAAAGCGATTAAACAGAGTTAATTTTTGAGCAATTTTGATGAAAAAACGCGAAAATAACCATGAAGGAAGCGTTTTATCGAAAAACGGACTTCAGATTCGTGTTCAGCACCCCGAAAAACCCCTTAGAGAGTAGGTTTGAAAGCGATTAAACAGAGTTAATTTTTGAGCAATTTTGATGAAAAAACGCGAAAATAACCATGAAGGAAGCGTTTTATCGAAAAACGGACTTCAGATTCGTGTTCAGCACCCCGAAAAACCCCTTAGAGAGTAGGTTTGAAAGCGATTAAACAGAGTTAATTTTTGAGCAATTTTGATGAAAAAACGCGAAAATAACCATGAAGGAAGCGTTTTATCGAAAAACGGACTTCAGATTCGTGTTCAGCACCCCGAAAAACCCCTTAGAGTAGGTTTGAAAGCGATTAAACAGAGTTAATTTTTGAGCAATTTTGATGAAAAAACGCGAAAATAACCATGAAGGAAGCGTTTTATCGAAAAACGGACTTCAGATTCGTGTTCAGCACCCCGAAAACCCCTTAGAGAGTAGGTTTGAAAGCGATTAAACAGAGTTAATTTTTGAGCAATTTTGATGAAAAAACGCGAAAATAACCATGAAGGAAGCGTTTTATCGAAAAACGGACTTCAGATTCGTGTTCAGCACCCCGAAAAACCCCTTAGAGAGTAGGTTTGAAAGCGATTAAACAGAGTTAATTTTTGAGCAATTTTGATGAAAAAACGCGAAAATAACCATGAAGGAAGCGTTTTATCGAAAAACGGACTTCAGATTCGTGTTCAGCACCCCGAAAAACCCCTTAGAGAGTAGGTTTGAAAGCGATTAAACAGAGTTAATTTTTGAGCAATTTTGATGAAAAAACGCGAAAATAACCATGAAGGAAGCGTTTTATCGAAAAACGGACTTCAGATTCGTGTTCAGCACCCCGAAAAACCCCTTAGAGAGTAGGTTTGAAAGCGATTAAACAGAGTTAATTTTTGAGCAATTTTGATGAAAAAACGCGAAAATAACCATGAAGGAAGCGTTTATCGAAAAACGGACTTCAGATTCGTGTTCAGCACCCCGAAAAACCCCTTAGAGAGTAGGTTTGAAAGCGATTAAACAGAGTTAATTTTTGAGCAATTTTGATGAAAAAACGCGAAAATAACCATGAAGGAAGCGTTTTATCGAAAAACGGACTTCAGATTCGTGTTCAGCACCCCGAAAAACCCCTTAGAGAGTAGGTTTGAAAGCGATTAAACAGAGTTAATTTTTGAGCAATTTTGATGAAAAAACGCGAAAATAACCATGAAGGAAGCGTTTTATCGAAAAACGGACTTCAGATTCGTGTTCAGCACCCCGAAAAACCCCTTAGAGAGTAGGTTTGAAAGCGATTAAACAGAGTTAATTTTTGAGCAATTTTGATGAAAAAACGCGAAAATAACCATGAAGGAAGCGTTTTATCGAAAAACGGACTTCAGATTCGTGTTCAGCACCCCGAAAAACCCCTTAGAGAGTAGGTTTGAAAGCGATTAAACAGAGTTAATTTTTGAGCAATTTTGATGAAAAAACGCGAAAATAACCATGAAGGAAGCGTTTTATCGAAAAAAGGACTTCAGATTCGTGTTCAGCACCCCGAAAAACCCCTTAGAGAGTAGGTTTGAAAGCGATTAAACAGAGTTAATTTTTGAGCAATTTTGATGAAAAAACGCGAAAATAACCATGAAGGAAGCGTTTTATCGAAAAACGGACTTCAGATTCGTGTTCAGCACCCCGAAAAACCCCTTAGAGAGTAGGTTTGAAAGCGATTAAACAGAGTTAATTTTTGAGCAATTTTGATGAAAAAACGCGAAAATAACCATGAAGGAAGCGTTTTATCGAAAAACGGACTTCAGATTCGTGTTCAGCACCCCGAAAAACCCCTTAGAGAGTAGGTTTGAAAGCGATTAAACAGAGTTAATTTTTGAGCAATTTTGATGAAAAAACGCGAAAATAACCATGAAGGAAGCGTTTTATCGAAAAACGGACTTCAGATTCGTGTTCAGCACCCCGAAAAACCCTTAGAGAGTAGGTTTGAAAGCGATTAAACAGAGTTAATTTTTGAGCAATTTTGATGAAAAAACGCGAAAATAACCATGAAGGAAGCGTTTTATCGAAAAAAGGACTTCAGATTCGTGTTCAGCACCCCGAAAAACCCCTTAGAGAGTAGGTTTGAAAGCGATTAAACAGAGTTAATTTTTGAGCAATTTTGATGAAAAAACGCGAAAATAACCATGAAGGAAGCGTTTTATCGAAAAACGGACTTCAGATTCGTGTTCAGCACCCCGAAAAACCCCTTAGAGAGTAGGTTTGAAAGCGATTAAACAGAGTTAATTTTTGAGCAATTTTGATGAAAAAACGCGAAAATAACCATGAAGGAAGCGTTTTATCGAAAAACGGACTTCAGATTCGTGTTCAGCACCCCGAAAAACCCCTTAGAGAGTAGGTTTGAAAGCGATTAAACAGAGTTAATTTTTGAGCAATTTTGATGAAAAAACGCGAAAATAACCATGAAGGAAGCGTTTTATCGAAACGGACTTCAGATTCGTGTTCAGCACCCCGAAAAACCCCTTAGAGAGTAGGTTTGAAAGCGATTAAACAGAGTTAATTTTTGAGCAATTTTGATGAAAAAACGCGAAAATAACCATGAAGGAAGCGTTTTATCGAAAAACGGACTTCAGATTCGTGTTCAGCACCCCGAAAAACCCCTTAGAGAGTAGGTTTGAAAGCGATTAAACAGAGTTAATTTTTGAGCAATTTTGATGAAAAAACGCGAAAATAACCATGAAGGAAGCGTTTTATCGAAAAAAGGACTTCAGATTCGTGTTCAGCACCCCGAAAAACCCCTTAGAGAGTAGGTTTGAAAGCGATTAAACAGAGTTAATTTTTGAGCAATTTTGATGAAAAAACGCGAAAATAACCATGAAGGAAGCGTTTTATCGAAAAACGGACTTCAGATTCGTGTTCAGCACCCCGAAAAACCCCTTAGAGAGTAGGTTTGAAAGCGATTAAACAGAGTTAATTTTTGAGCAATTTTTGATTAAACAGAGTTAATTTTTGAGCAATTTTGATGAAAAAACGCGAAAATAACCATGAAGGAAGCGTTTTATCGAAAAACGGACTTCAGATTCGTGTTCAGCACCCCGAAAAACCCCTTAGAGAGTAGGTTTGAAAGCGATTAAACAGAGTTAATTTTTGAGCAATTTTGATGAAAAAACGCGAAAATAACCATGAAGGAAGCGTTTTATCGAAAAACGGACTTCAGATTCGTGTTCAGCACCCCGAAAAACCCCTTAGAGAGTAGGTTTGAAAGCGATTAAACAGAGTTAATTTTTGAGCAATTTTGATGAAAAAACGCGAAAATAACCATGAAGGAAGCGTTTTATCGAAAAACGGACTTCAGATTCGTGTTCAGCACCCCGAAAAACCCCTTAGAGAGTAGGTTTGAAAGCGATTAAACAGAGTTAATTTTTGAGCAATTTTGATGAAAAAACGCGAAAATAACCATGAAGGAAGCGTTTTATCGAAAAAAGGACTTCAGATTCGTGTTCAGCACCCCGAAAAACCCCTTAGAGAGTAGGTTTGAAAGCGATTAAACAGAGTTAATTTTTGAGCAATTTTGATGAAAAAACGCGAAAATAACCATGAAGGAAGCGTTTTATCGAAAAACGGACTTCAGATTCGTGTTCAGCACCCCGAAAAACCCCTTAGAGAGTAGGTTTGAAAGCGATTAAACAGAGTTAATTTTTGAGCAATTTTGATGAAAAAACGCGAAAATAACCATGAAGGAAGCGTTTTATCGAAAAACGGACTTCAGATTCGTGTTCAGCACCCCGAAAAACCCCTTAGAGAGTAGGTTTGAAAGCGATTAAACAGAGTTAATTTTTGAGCAATTTTGATGAAAAAACGCGAAAATAACCATGAAGGAAGCGTTTTATCGAAAAACGGACTTCAGATTCGTGTTCAGCACCCCGAAAAACCCCTTAGAGAGTAGGTTTGAAAGCGATTAAACAGAGTTAATTTTTGAGCAATTTTGATGAAAAAACGCGAAAATAACCATGAAGGAAGCGTTTTATCGAAAAACGGAACGGACTTCAGATTCGTGTTCAGCACCCCGAAAAACCCCTTAGAGAGTAGGTTTGAAAGCGATTAAACAGAGTTAATTTTTGAGCAATTTTGATGAAAAAACGCGAAAATAACCATGAAGGAAGCGTTTTATCGAAAAACGGACTTCAGATTCGTGTTCAGCACCCCGAAAAACCCCTTAGAGAGTAGGTTTGAAAGCGATTAAACAGAGTTAATTTTTGAGCAATTTTGATGAAAAAACGCGAAAATAACCATGAAGGAAGCGTTTTATCGAAAAACGGACTTCAGATTCGTGTTCAGCACCCCGAAAAACCCCTTAGAGAGTAGGTTTGAAAGCGATTAAACAGAGTTAATTTTTGAGCAATTTTGATGAAAAAACGCGAAAATAACCATGAAGGAAGCGTTTTATCGAAAAACGGACTTCAGATTCGTGTTCAGCACCCCGAAAAACCCCTTAGAGAGTAGGTTTGAAAGCGATTAAACAGAGTTAATTTTTGAGCAATTTTGATGAAAAAACGCGAAAATAACCATGAAGGAAGCGTTTTATCGAAAAACGGACTTCAGATTCGTGTTCAGCACCCCGAAAAACCCCTTAGAGAGTAGGTTTGAAAGCGATTAAACAGAGTTAATTTTTGAGCAATTTTGATGAAAAAACGCGAAAATAACCATGAAGGAAGCGTTTTATCGAAAAACGGACTTCAGATTCGTGTTCAGCACCCCGAAAAACCCCTTAGAGAGGTTTGAAAGCGATTAAACAGAGTTAATTTTTGAGCAATTTTGATGAAAAAACGCGAAAATAACCATGAAGGAAGCGTTTTATCGAAAAAAGGACTTCAGATTCGTGTTCAGCACCCCGAAAAACCCCTTAGAGAGTAGGTTTGAAAGCGATTAAACAGAGTTAATTTTTGAGCAATTTTGATGAAAAAACGCGAAAATAACCATGAAGGAAGCGTTTTATCGAAAAACGGACTTCAGATTCGTGTTCAGCACCCCGAAAAACCCCTTAGAGAGTAGGTTTGAAAGCGATTAAACAGAGTTAATTTTTGAGCAATTTTGATGAAAAAACGCGAAAATAACCATGAAGGAAGCGTTTTATCGAAAAACGGACTTCAGATTCGTGTTCAGCACCCCGAAAAACCCCTTAGAGAGTAGGTTTGAAAGCGATTAAACAGAGTTAATTTTTGAGCAATTTTGATGAAAAAACGCGAAAATAACCATGAAGGAAGCGTTTTATCGAAAAACGGACTTCAGATTCGTGTTCAGCACCCCGAAAAACCCCTTAGAGAGTAGGTTTGAAAGCGATTAAACAGAGTTAATTTTTGAGCAATTTTGATGAAAAAACGCGAAAATAACCATGAAGGAAGCGTTTTATCGAAAAAAGGACTTCAGATTCGTGTTCAGCACCCCGAAAAACCCCTTAGAGAGTAGGTTTGAAAGCGATTAAACAGAGTTAATTTTTGAGCAATTTTGATGAAAAAACGCGAAAATAACCATGAAGGAAGCGTTTTATCGAAAAACGGACTTCAGATTCGTGTTCAGCACCCCGAAAAACCCCTTAGAGAGTAGGTTTGAAAGCGATTAAACAGAGTTAATTTTTGAGCAATTTTGATGAAAAAACGCGAAAATAACCATGAAGGAAGCGTTTTATCGAAAAACGGACTTCAGATTCGTGTTCAGCACCCCGAAAAACCCCTTAGAGAGTAGGTTTGAAAGCGATTAAACAGAGTTAATTTTTGAGCAATTTTGATGAAAAAACGCGAAAATAACCATGAAGGAAGCGTTTTATCGAAAAACGGACTTCAGATTCGTGTTCAGCACCCCGAAAAACCCCTTAGAGAGTAGGTTTGAAAGCGATTAAACAGAGTTAATTTTTGAGCAATTTTGATGAAAAAACGCGAAAATAACCATGAAGGAAGCGTTTTATCGAAAAACGGACTTCAGATTCGTGTTCAGCACCCCGAAAAACCCCTTAGAGAGTAGGTTTGAAAGCGATTAAACAGAGTTAATTTTTGAGCAATTTTGATGAAAAAACGCGAAAATAACCATGAAGAAAGCGTTTTATCGAAAAACGGACTTCAGATTCGTGTTCAGCACCCCGAAAAACCCCTTAGAGAGTAGGTTTGAAAGCGATTAAACAGAGTTAATTTTTGAGCAATTTTGATGAAAAAACGCGAAAATAACCATGAAGGAAGCGTTTTATCGAAAAACGGACTTCAGATTCGTGTTCAGCACCCCGAAAAACCCCTTAGAGAGTAGGTTTGAAAGCGATTAAACAGAGTTAATTTTTGAGCAATTTTGATGAAAAAACGCGAAAATAACCATGAAGGAAGCGTTTTATCGAAAAACGGACTTCAGATTCGTGTTCAGCACCCCGAAAAACCCCTTAGAGAGTAGGTTTGAAAGCGATTAAACAGAGTTAATTTTTGAGCAATTTTGATGAAAAAACGCGAAAATAACCATGAAGGAAGCGTTTTATCGAAAAACGGACTTCAGATTCGTGTTCAGCACCCCGAAAAACCCCTTAGAGAGTAGGTTTGAAAGCGATTAAACAGAGTTAATTTTTGAGCAATTTTGATGAAAAAACGCGAAAATAACCATGAAGGAAGCGTTTTATCGAAAAACGGACTTCAGATTCGTGTTCAGCACCCCGAAAAACCCCTTAGAGAGTAGGTTTGAAAGCGATTAAACAGAGTTAATTTTTGAGCAATTTTGATGAAAAAACGCGAAAATAACCATGAAGGAAGCGTTTTATCGAAAAAAGGACTTCAGATTCGTGTTCAGCACCCCGAAAAACCCCTTAGAGAGTAGGTTTGAAAGCGATTAAACAGAGTTAATTTTTGAGCAATTTTGATGAAAAAACGCGAAAATAACCATGAAGGAAGCGTTTTATCGAAAAACGGACTTCAGATTCGTGTTCAGCACCCCGAAAAACCCCTTAGAGAGTAGGTTTGAAAGCGATTAAACAGAGTTAATTTTTGAGCAATTTTGATGAAAAAACGCGAAAATAACCATGAAGGAAGCGTTTTATCGAAAAACGGACTTCAGATTCGTGTTCAGCACCCCGAAAACCCCTTAGAGAGTAGGTTTGAAAGCGATTAAACAGAGTTAATTTTTGAGCAATTTTGATGAAAAAACGCGAAAATAACCATGAAGGAAGCGTTTTATCGAAAAAAGGACTTCAGATTCGTGTTCAGCACCCCGAAAAACCCCTTAGAGAGTAGGTTTGAAAGCGATTAAACAGAGTTAATTTTTGAGCAATTTTGATGAAAAAACGCGAAAATAACCATGAAGGAAGCGTTTTATCGAAAAAAGGACTTCAGATTCGTGTTCAGCACCCCGAAAAACCCCTTAGAGAGTAGGTTTGAAAGCGATTAAACAGAGTTAATTTTTGAGCAATTTTGATGAAAAAACGCGAAAATAACCATGAAGGAAGCGTTTTATCGAAAAAAGGACTTCAGATTCGTGTTCAGCACCCCGAAAAACCCCTTAGAGAGTAGGTTTGAAAGCGATTAAACAGAGTTAATTTTTGAGCAATTTTGATGAAAAAACGCGAAAATAACCATGAAGGAAGCGTTTTATCGAAAAAAGGACTTCAGATTCGTGTTCAGCACCCCGAAAAACCCCTTAGAGAGTAGGTTTGAAAGCGATTAAACAGAGTTAATTTTTGAGCAATTTTGATGAAAAAACGCGAAAATAACCATGAAGGAAGCGTTTTATCGAAAAACGGACTTCAGATTCGTGTTCAGCACCCCGAAAAACCCCTTAGAGAGTAGGTTTGAAAGCGATTAAACAGAGTTAATTTTTGAGCAATTTTGATGAAAAAACGCGAAAATAACCATGAAGGAAGCGTTTTATCGAAAAACGGACTTCAGATTCGTGTTCAGCACCCCGAAAAACCCCTTAGAGAGTAGGTTTGAAAGCGATTAAACAGAGTTAATTTTTGAGCAATTTTGATGAAAAAACGCGAAAATAACCATGAAGGAAGCGTTTTATCGAAAAAAGGACTTCAGATTCGTGTTCAGCACCCCGAAAAACCCCTTAGAGAGTAGGTTTGAAAGCGATTAAACAGAGTTAATTTTTGAGCAATTTTGATGAAAAAACGCGAAAATAACCATGAAGGAAGCGTTTTATCGAAAAACGGACTTCAGATTCGTGTTCAGCACCCCGAAAAACCCCTTAGAGAGTAGGTTTGAAAGCGATTAAACAGAGTTTATTTTTGAGCAATTTTGATGAAAAAACGCGAAAATAACCATGAAGGAAGCGTTTTATCGAAAAACGGACTTCAGATTCGTGTTCAGCACCCCGAAAAACCCCTTAGAGAGTAGGTTTGAAAGCGATTAAACAGAGTTAATTTTTGAGCAATTTTGATGAAAAAACGCGAAAATAACCATGAAGGAAGCGTTTTATCGAAAAACGGACTTCAGATTCGTGTTCAGCACCCCGAAAAACCCCTTAGAGAGTAGGTTTGAAAGCGATTAAACAGAGTTAATTTTTGAGCAATTTTGATGAAAAAACGCGAAAATAACCATGAAGGAAGCGTTTTATCGAAAAAAGGACTTCAGATTCGTGTTCAGCACCCCGAAAAACCCCTTAGAGAGTAGGTTTGAAAGCGATTAAACAGAGTTAATTTTTGAGCAATTTTGATGAAAAAACGCGAAAATAACCATGAAGGAAGCGTTTTATCGAAAAACGGACTTCAGATTCGTGTTCAGCACCCCGAAAAACCCCTTAGAGAGTAGGTTTGAAAGCGATTAAACAGAGTTAATTTTTGAGCAATTTTGATGAAAAAACGCGAAAATAACCATGAAGGAAGCGTTTTATCGAAAAACGGACTTCAGATTCGTGTTCAGCACCCCGAAAAACCCCTTAGAGAGTAGGTTTGAAAGCGATTAAACAGAGTTAATTTTTGAGCAATTTTGATGAAAAAACGCGAAAATAACCATGAAGGAAGCGTTTTATCGAAAAACGGACTTCAGATTCGTGTTCAGCACCCCGAAAAACCCCTTAGAGAGTAGGTTTGAAAGCGATTAAACAGAGTTAATTTTTGAGCAATTTTGATGAAAAAACGCGAAAATAACCATGAAGGAAGCGTTTTATCGAAAAACGGACTTCAGATTCGTGTTCAGCACCCCGAAAAACCCCTTAGAGAGTAGGTTTGAAAGCGATTAAACAGAGTTAATTTTTGAGCAATTTTGATGAAAAAACGCGAAAATAACCATGAAGGAAGCGTTTTATCGAAAAACGGACTTCAGATTCGTGTTCAGCACCCCGAAAAACCCCTTAGAGAGTAGGTTTGAAAGCGATTAAACAGAGTTAATTTTTGAGCAATTTTGATGAAAAAACGCGAAAATAACCATGAAGGAAGCGTTTTATCGAAAAACGGACTTCAGATTCGTGTTCAGCACCCCGAAAAACCCCTTAGAGAGTAGGTTTGAAAGCGATTAAACAGAGTTAATTTTTGAGCAATTTTGATGAAAAAACGCGAAAATAACCATGAAGGAAGCGTTTTATCGAAAAACGGACTTCAGATTCGTGTTCAGCACCCCGAAAAACCCCTTAGAGAGTAGGTTTGAAAGCGATTAAACAGAGTTAATTTTGAGCAATTTTGATGAAAAAACGCGAAAATAACCATGAAGGAAGCGTTTTATCGAAAAACGGACTTCAGATTCGTGTTCAGCACCCCGAAAAACCCCTTAGAGAGTAGGTTTGAAAGCGATTAAACAGAGTTAATTTTTGAGCAATTTTGATGAAAAAACGCGAAAATAACCATGAAGGAAGCGTTTTATCGAAAAACGGACTTCAGATTCGTGTTCAGCACCCCGAAAAACCCCTTAGAGAGTAGGTTTGAAAGCGATTAAACAGAGTTAATTTTTGAGCAATTTTGATGAAAAAACGCGAAAATAACCATGAAGGAAGCGTTTTATCGAAAAACGGACTTCAGATTCGTGTTCAGCACCCCGAAAAACCCCTTAGAGAGTAGGTTTGAAAGCGATTAAACAGAGTTAATTTTTGAGCAATTTTGATGAAAAAACGCGAAAATAACCATGAAGGAAGCGTTTTATCGAAAAACGGACTTCAGATTCGTGTTCAGCACCCCGAAAACCCCTTAGAGAGTAGGTTTGAAAGCGATTAAACAGAGTTAATTTTTGAGCAATTTTGATGAAAAAACGCGAAAATAACCATGAAGGAAGCGTTTTATCGAAAAAAGGACTTCAGATTCGTGTTCAGCACCCCGAAAAACCCCTTAGAGAGTAGGTTTGAAAGCGATTAAACAGAGTTAATTTTTGAGCAATTTTGATGAAAAAACGCGAAAATAACCATGAAGGAAGCGTTTTATCGAAAAACGGACTTCAGATTCGTGTTCAGCACCCCGAAAAACCCCTTAGAGAGTAGGTTTGAAAGCGATTAAACAGAGTTAATTTTTGAGCAATTTTGATGAAAAAACGCGAAAATAACCATGAAGGAAGCGTTTTATCGAAAAACGGACTTCAGATTCGTGTTCAGCACCCCGAAAAACCCCTTAGAGAGTAGGTTTGAAAGCGATTAAACAGAGTTAATTTTTGAGCAATTTTGATGAAAAAACGCGAAATAACCATGAAGGAAGCGTTTTATCGAAAAACGGACTTCAGATTCGTGTTCAGCACCCCGAAAAACCCCTTAGAGAGTAGGTTTGAAAGCGATTAAACAGAGTTAATTTTTGAGCAATTTTGATGAAAAAACGCGAAAATAACCATGAAGGAAGCGTTTTATCGAAAAACGGACTTCAGATTCGTGTTCAGCACCCCGAAAAACCCCTTAGAGAGTAGGTTTGAAAGCGATTAAACAGAGTTAATTTTTGAGCAATTTTGATGAAAAAACGCGAAAATAACCATGAAGGAAGCGTTTTATCGAAAAACGGACTTCAGATTCGTGTTCAGCACCCCGAAAAACCCCTTAGAGAGTAGGTTTGAAAGCGATTAAACAGAGTTAATTTTTGAGCAATTTTGATGAAAAAACGCGAAAATAACCATGAAGGAAGCGTTTTATCGAAAAACGGACTTCAGATTCGTGTTCAGCACCCCGAAAAACCCCTTAGAGAGTAGGTTTGAAAGCGATTAAACAGAGTTAATTTTTGAGCAATTTTGATGAAAAAACGCGAAAATAACCATGAAGGAAGCGTTTTATCGAAAAACGGACTTCAGATTCGTGTTCAGCACCCCGAAAAACCCCTTAGAGAGTAGGTTTGAAAGCGATTAAACAGAGTTAATTTTTGAGCAATTTTGATGAAAAAACGCGAAAATAACCATGAAGGAAGCGTTTTATCGAAAAAAGGACTTCAGATTCGTGTTCAGCACCCCGAAAAACCCCTTAGAGAGTAGGTTTGAAAGCGATTAAACAGAGTTAATTTTTGAGCAATTTTGATGAAAAAACGCGAAAATAACCATGAAGGAAGCGTTTTATCGAAAAACGGACTTCAGATTCGTGTTCAGCACCCCGAAAAACCCCTTAGAGAGTAGGTTTGAAAGCGATTAAACAGAGTTAATTTTTGAGCAATTTTGATGAAAAAACGCGAAAATAACCATGAAGGAAGCGTTTTATCGAAAAACGGACTTCAGATTCGTGTTCAGCACCCCGAAAAACCCCTTAGAGAGTAGGTTTGAAAGCGATTAAACAGAGTTAATTTTTGAGCAATTTTGATGAAAAAACGCGAAAATAACCATGAAGGAAGCGTTTTATCGAAAAACGACTTCAGATTCGTGTTCAGCACCCCGAAAAACCCCTTAGAGAGTAGGTTTGAAAGCGATTAAACAGAGTTAATTTTTGAGCAATTTTGATGAAAAAACGCGAAAATAACCATGAAGGAAGCGTTTTATCGAAAAACGGACTTCAGATTCGTGTTCAGCACCCCGAAAAACCCCTTAGAGAGTAGGTTTGAAAGCGATTAAACAGAGTTAATTTTTGAGCAATTTTGATGAAAAAACGCGAAAATAACCATGAAGGAAGCGTTTTATCGAAAAACGGACTTCAGATTCGTGTTCAGCACCCCGAAAAACCCCTTAGAGAGTAGGTTTGAAAGCGATTAAACAGAGTTAATTTTTGAGCAATTTTGATGAAAAAACGCGAAAATAACCATGAAGGAAGCGTTTTATCGAAAAACGGACTTCAGATTCGTGTTCAGCACCCCGAAAAACCCCTTAGAGAGTAGGTTTGAAAGCGATTAAACAGAGTTAATTTTTGAGCAATTTTGATGAAAAAACGCGAAAATAACCATGAAGGAAGCGTTTTATCGAAAAACGGACTTCAGATTCGTGTTCAGCACCCCGAAAAACCCCTTAGAGAGTAGGTTTGAAAGCGATTAAACAGAGTTAATTTTTGAGCAATTTTGATGAAAAAACGCGAAAATAACCATGAAGGAAGCGTTTTATCGAAAAACGGACTTCAGATTCGTGTTCAGCACCCCGAAAAACCCCTTAGAGAGTAGGTTTGAAAGCGATTAAACAGAGTTAATTTTTGAGCAATTTTGATGAAAAAACGCGAAAATAACCATGAAGGAAGCGTTTTATCGAAAAACGGACTTCAGATTCGTGTTCAGCACCCCGAAAAACCCCTTAGAGAGTAGGTTTGAAAGCGATTAAACAGAGTTAATTTTTGAGCAATTTTGATGAAAAAACGCGAAAATAACCATGAAGGAAGCGTTTTATCGAAAAACGGACTTCAGATTCGTGTTCAGCACCCCGAAAAACCCCTTAGAGAGTAGGTTTGAAAGCGATTAAACAGAGTTAATTTTTGAGCAATTTTGATGAAAAAACGCGAAAATAACCATGAAGGAAGCGTTTTATCGAAAAACGGACTTCAGATTCGTGTTCAGCACCCCGAAAACCCCTTAGAGAGTAGGTTTGAAAGCGATTAAACAGAGTTAATTTTTGAGCAATTTTGATGAAAAAACGCGAAAATAACCATGAAGGAAGCGTTTTATCGAAAAACGGACTTCAGATTCGTGTTCAGCACCCCGAAAACCCCTTAGAGAGTAGGTTTGAAAGCGATTAAACAGAGTTAATTTTTGAGCAATTTTGATGAAAAAACGCGAAAATAACCATGAAGGAAGCGTTTTATCGAAAAACGGACTTCAGATTCGTGTTCAGCACCCCGAAAAACCCCTTAGAGTAGGTTTGAAAGCGATTAAACAGAGTTAATTTTTGAGCAATTTTGATGAAAAAACGCGAAAATAACCATGAAGGAAGCGTTTTATCGAAAAACGGACTTCAGATTCGTGTTCAGCACCCCGAAAAACCCCTTAGAGAGTAGGTTTGAAAGCGATTAAACAGAGTTAATTTTTGAGCAATTTTGATGAAAAAACGCGAAAATAACCATGAAGGAAGCGTTTTATCGAAAAACGGACTTCAGATTCGTGTTCAGCACCCCGAAAAACCCCTTAGAGAGTAGGTTTGAAAGCGATTAAACAGAGTTAATTTTTGAGCAATTTTGATGAAAAAACGCGAAAATAACCATGAAGGAAGCGTTTTATCGAAAAACGGACTTCAGATTCGTGTTCAGCACCCCGAAAAACCCCTTAGAGAGTAGGTTTGAAAGCGATTAAACAGAGTTAATTTTTGAGCAATTTTGATGAAAAAACGCGAAAATAACCATGAAGGAAGCGTTTTATCGAAAAACGGACTTCAGATTCGTGTTCAGCACCCCGAAAAACCCCTTAGAGAGTAGGTTTGAAAGCGATTAAACAGAGTTAATTTTTGAGCAATTTTGATGAAAAAACGCGAAAATAACCATGAAGGAAGCGTTTTATCGAAAAACGGACTTCAGATTCGTGTTCAGCACCCCGAAAAACCCCTTAGAGAGTAGGTTTGAAAGCGATTAAACAGAGTTAATTTTTGAGCAATTTTGATGAAAAAACGCGAAAATAACCATGAAGGAAGCGTTTTATCGAAAAACGGACTTCAGATTCGTGTTCAGCACCCCGAAAAACCCCTTAGAGAGTAGGTTTGAAAGCGATTAAACAGAGTTAATTTTTGAGCAATTTTGATGAAAAAACGCGAAAATAACCATGAAGGAAGCGTTTTATCGAAAAACGGACTTCAGATTCGTGTTCAGCACCCCGAAAAACCCCTTAGAGAGTAGGTTTGAAAGCGATTAAACAGAGTTAATTTTTGAGCAATTTTGATGAAAAAACGCGAAAATAACCATGAAGGAAGCGTTTTATCGAAAAACGGACTTCAGATTCGTGTTCAGCACCCCGAAAAACCCCTTAGAGAGTAGGTTTGAAAGCGATTAAACAGAGTTAATTTTTGAGCAATTTTGATGAAAAAACGCGAAAATAACCATGAAGGAAGCGTTTTATCGAAAAACGGACTTCAGATTCGTGTTCAGCACCCCGAAAAACCCCTTAGAGAGTAGGTTTGAAAGCGATTAAACAGAGTTAATTTTTGAGCAATTTTGATGAAAAAACGCGAAAATAACCATGAAGGAAGCGTTTTATCGAAAAACGGACTTCAGATTCGTGTTCAGCACCCCGAAAAACCCCTTAGAGAGTAGGTTTGAAAGCGATTAAACAGAGTTAATTTTTGAGCAATTTTGATGAAAAAACGCGAAAATAACCATGAAGGAAGCGTTTTATCGAAAAACGGACTTCAGATTCGTGTTCAGCACCCCGAAAAACCCCTTAGAGAGTAGGTTTGAAAGCGATTAAACAGAGTTAATTTTTGAGCAATTTTGATGAAAAAACGCGAAAATAACCATGAAGGAAGCGTTTTATCGAAAAACGGACTTCAGATTCGTGTTCAGCACCCCGAAAAACCCCTTAGAGAGTAGGTTTGAAAGCGATTAAACAGAGTTAATTTTTGAGCAATTTTGATGAAAAAACGCGAAAATAACCATGAAGGAAGCGTTTTATCGAAAAACGGACTTCAGATTCGTGTTCAGCACCCCGAAAAACCCCTTAGAGAGTAGGTTTGAAAGCGATTAAACAGAGTTAATTTTTGAGCAATTTTGATGAAAAAACGCGAAAATAACCATGAAGGAAGCGTTTTATCGAAAAACGGACTTCAGATTCGTGTTCAGCACCCCGAAAAACCCCTTAGAGAGTAGGTTTGAAAGCGATTAAACAGAGTTAATTTTTGAGCAATTTTGATGAAAAAACGCGAAAATAACCATGAAGGAAGCGTTTTATCGAAAAACGGACTTCAGATTCGTGTTCAGCACCCCGAAAAACCCCTTAGAGAGTAGGTTTGAAAGCGATTAAACAGAGTTAATTTTTGAGCAATTTTGATGAAAAAACGCGAAAATAACCATGAAGGAAGCGTTTTATCGAAAAACGGACTTCAGATTCGTGTTCAGCACCCCGAAAAACCCCTTAGAGAGTAGGTTTGAAAGCGATTAAACAGAGTTAATTTTTGAGCAATTTTGATGAAAAAACGCGAAAATAACCATGAAGGAAGCGTTTTATCGAAAAACGGACTTCAGATTCGTGTTCAGCACCCCGAAAAACCCCTTAGAGAGTAGGTTTGAAAGCGATTAAACAGAGTTAATTTTTGAGCAATTTTGATGAAAAAACGCGAAAATAACCATGAAGGAAGCGTTTTATCGAAAAACGGACTTCAGATTCGTGTTCAGCACCCCGAAAAACCCCTTAGAGAGTATTTGAAAGCGATTAAACAGAGTTAATTTTTGAGCAATTTTGATGAAAAAACGCGAAAATAACCATGAAGGAAGCGTTTTATCGAAAAACGGACTTCAGATTCGTGTTCAGCACCCCGAAAAACCCCTTAGAGAGTAGGTTTGAAAGCGATTAAACAGAGTTAATTTTTGAGCAATTTTGATGAAAAAACGCGAAAATAACCATGAAGGAAGCGTTTTATCGAAAAACGGACTTCAGATTCGTGTTCAGCACCCCGAAAAACCCCTTAGAGAGTAGGTTTGAAAGCGATTAAACAGAGTTAATTTTTGAGCAATTTTGATGAAAAAACGCGAAAATAACCATGAAGGAAGCGTTTTATCGAAAAACGGACTTCAGATTCGTGTTCAGCACCCCGAAAAACCCCTTAGAGAGTAGGTTTGAAAGCGATTAAACAGAGTTAATTTTTGAGCAATTTTGATGAAAAAACGCGAAAATAACCATGAAGGAAGCGTTTTATCGAAAAACGGACTTCAGATTCGTGTTCAGCACCCCGAAAAACCCCTTAGAGAGTAGGTTTGAAAGCGATTAAACAGAGTTAATTTTTGAGCAATTTTGATGAAAAAACGCGAAAATAACCATGAAGGAAGCGTTTTATCGAAAAACGGACTTCAGATTCGTGTTCAGCACCCCGAAAAACCCCTTAGAGAGTAGGTTTGAAAGCGATTAAACAGAGTTAATTTTTGAGCAATTTTGATGAAAAAACGCGAAAATAACCATGAAGGAAGCGTTTTATCGAAAAACGGACTTCAGATTCGTGTTCAGCACCCCGAAAAACCCCTTAGAGAGTAGGTTTGAAAGCGATTAAACAGAGTTAATTTTTGAGCAATTTTGATGAAAAAACGCGAAAATAACCATGAAGGAAGCGTTTTATCGAAAAACGGACTTCAGATTCGTGTTCAGCACCCCGAAAAACCCCTTAGAGAGTAGGTTTGAAAGCGATTAAACAGAGTTAATTTTTGAGCAATTTTGATGAAAAAACGCGAAAATAACCATGAAGGAAGCGTTTTATCGAAAAACGGACTTCAGATTCGTGTTCAGCACCCCGAAAAACCCCTTAGAGAGTAGGTTTGAAAGCGATTAAACAGAGTTAATTTTTGAGCAATTTTGATGAAAAAACGCGAAAATAACCATGAAGGAAGCGTTTTATCGAAAAACGGACTTCAGATTCGTGTTCAGCACCCCGAAAAACCCCTTAGAGAGTAGGTTTGAAAGCGATTAAACAGAGTTAATTTTTGAGCAATTTTGATGAAAAAACGCGAAAATAACCATGAAGGAAGCGTTTTATCGAAAAACGGACTTCAGATTCGTGTTCAGCACCCCGAAAAACCCCTTAGAGAGTAGGTTTGAAAGCGATTAAACAGAGTTAATTTTTGAGCAATTTTGATGAAAAAACGCGAAAATAACCATGAAGGAAGCGTTTTATCGAAAAACGGACTTCAGATTCGTGTTCAGCACCCCGAAAAACCCCTTAGAGAGTAGGTTTGAAAGCGATTAAACAGAGTTAATTTTTGAGCAATTTTGATGAAAAAACGCGAAAATAACCATGAAGGAAGCGTTTTATCGAAAAACGGACTTCAGATTCGTGTTCAGCACCCCGAAAAACCCCTTAGAGAGTAGGTTTGAAAGCGATTAAACAGAGTTAATTTTTGAGCAATTTTGATGAAAAAACGCGAAAATAACCATGAAGGAAGCGTTTTATCGAAAAACGGACTTCAGATTCGTGTTCAGCACCCCGAAAAACCCCTTAGAGAGTAGGTTTGAAAGCGATTAAACAGAGTTAATTTTTGAGCAATTTTGATGAAAAAACGCGAAAATAACCATGAAGGAAGCGTTTTATCGAAAAACGGACTTCAGATTCGTGTTCAGCACCCCGAAAAACCCCTTAGAGAGTAGGTTTGAAAGCGATTAAACAGAGTTAATTTTTGAGCAATTTTGATGAAAAAACGCGAAAATAACCATGAAGGAAGCGTTTTATCGAAAAACGGACTTCAGATTCGTGTTCAGCACCCCGAAAAACCCCTTAGAGAGTAGGTTTGAAAGCGATTAAACAGAGTTAATTTTTGAGCAATTTTGATGAAAAAACGCGAAAATAACCATGAAGGAAGCGTTTTATCGAAAAACGGACTTCAGATTCGTGTTCAGCACCCCGAAAAACCCCTTAGAGAGTAGGTTTGAAAGCGATTAAACAGAGTTAATTTTTGAGCAATTTTGATGAAAAAACGCGAAAATAACCATGAAGGAAGCGTTTTATCGAAAAACGGACTTCAGATTCGTGTTCAGCACCCCGAAAAACCCCTTAGAGTAGGTTTGAAAGCGATTAAACAGAGTTAATTTTTGAGCAATTTTGATGAAAAAACGCGAAAATAACCATGAAGGAAGCGTTTTATCGAAAAACGGACTTCAGATTCGTGTTCAGCACCCCGAAAAACCCCTTAGAGAGTAGGTTTGAAAGCGATTAAACAGAGTTAATTTTTGAGCAATTTGATGAAAAAACGCGAAAATAACCATGAAGGAAGCGTTTTATCGAAAAACGGACTTCAGATTCGTGTTCAGCACCCCGAAAAACCCCTTAGAGAGTAGGTTTGAAAGCGATTAAACAGAGTTAATTTTTGAGCAATTTTGATGAAAAAACGCGAAAATAACCATGAAGGAAGCGTTTTATCGAAAAACGGACTTCAGATTCGTGTTCAGCACCCCGAAAAACCCCTTAGAGAGTAGGTTTGAAAGCGATTAAACAGAGTTAATTTTTGAGCAATTTTGATGAAAAAACGCGAAAATAACCATGAAGGAAGCGTTTTATCGAAAAACGGACTTCAGATTCGTGTTCAGCACCCCGAAAAACCCCTTAGAGAGTAGGTTTGAAAGCGATTAAACAGAGTTAATTTTTGAGCAATTTTGATGAAAAAACGCGAAAATAACCATGAAGGAAGCGTTTTATCGAAAAACGGACTTCAGATTCGTGTTCAGCACCCCGAAAAACCCCTTAGAGAGAGAGTAGGTTTGAAAGCGATTAAACAGAGTTAATTTTTGAGCAATTTTGATGAAAAAACGCGAAAATAACCATGAAGGAAGCGTTTTATCGAAAAACGGACTTCAGATTCGTGTTCAGCACCCCGAAAAACCCCTTAGAGAGTAGGTTTGAAAGCGATTAAACAGAGTTAATTTTTGAGCAATTTTGATGAAAAAACGCGAAAATAACCATGAAGGAAGCGTTTTATCGAAAAACGGACTTCAGATTCGTGTTCAGCACCCCGAAAAACCCCTTAGAGAGTAGGTTTGAAAGCGATTAAACAGAGTTAATTTTTGAGCAATTTTGATGAAAAAACGCGAAAATAACCATGAAGGAAGCGTTTTATCGAAAAACGGACTTCAGATTCGTGTTCAGCACCCCGAAAAACCCCTTAGAGTAGGTTTGAAAGCGATTAAACAGAGTTAATTTTTGAGCAATTTTGATGAAAAAACGCGAAAATAACCATGAAGGAAGCGTTTTATCGAAAAACGGATTCAGATTCGTGTTCAGCACCCCGAAAAACCCCTTAGAGAGTAGGTTTGAAAGCGATTAAACAGAGTTAATTTTTGAGCAATTTTGATGAAAAAACGCGAAAATAACCATGAAGGAAGCGTTTTATCGAAAAACGGACTTCAGATTCGTGTTCAGCACCCCGAAAAACCCCTTAGAGTAGGTTTGAAAGCGATTAAACAGAGTTAATTTTTGAGCAATTTTGATGAAAAAACGCGAAAATAACCATGAAGGAAGCGTTTTATCGAAAAACGGACTTCAGATTCGTGTTCAGCACCCCGAAAAACCCCTTAGAGAGTAGGTTTGAAAGCGATTAAACAGAGTTAATTTTTGAGCAATTTTGATGAAAAAACGCGAAAATAACCATGAAGGAAGCGTTTTATCGAAAAACGGACTTCAGATTCGTGTTCAGCACCCCGAAAAACCCCTTAGAGAGTAGGTTTGAAAGCGATTAAACAGAGTTAATTTTTGAGCAATTTTGATGAAAAACGCGAAAATAACCATGAAGGAAGCGTTTTATCGAAAAACGGACTTCAGATTCGTGTTCAGCACCCCGAAAAACCCCTTAGAGAGTAGGTTTGAAAGCGATTAAACAGAGTTAATTTTTGAGCAATTTTGATGAAAAAACGCGAAAATAACCATGAAGGAAGCGTTTTATCGAAAAACGGACTTCAGATTCGTGTTCAGCACCCCGAAAAACCCCTTAGAGAGTAGGTTTGAAAGCGATTAAACAGAGTTAATTTTTGAGCAATTTTGATGAAAAAACGCGAAAATAACCATGAAGGAAGCGTTTTATCGAAAAACGGACTTCAGATTCGTGTTCAGCACCCCGAAAAACCCCTTAGAGAGTAGGTTTGAAAGCGATTAAACAGAGTTAATTTTTGAGCAATTTTGATGAAAAAACGCGAAAATAACCATGAAGGAAGCGTTTTATCGAAAAACGGACTTCAGATTCGTGTTCAGCACCCCGAAAAACCCCTTAGAGAGTAGGTTTGAAAGCGATTAAACAGAGTTAATTTTTGAGCAATTTTGATGAAAAAACGCGAAAATAACCATGAAGGAAGCGTTTTATCGAAAAACGGACTTCAGATTCGTGTTCAGCACCCCGAAAAACCCCTTAGAGAGTAGGTTTGAAAGCGATTAAACAGAGTTAATTTTTGAGCAATTTTGATGAAAAAACGCGAAAATAACCATGAAGGAAGCGTTTTATCGAAAAACGGACTTCAGATTCGTGTTCAGCACCCCGAAAAACCCCTTAGAGAGTAGGTTTGAAAGCGATTAAACAGAGTTAATTTTTGAGCAATTTTGATGAAAAAACGCGAAAATAACCATGAAGGAAGCGTTTTATCGAAAAACGGACTTCAGATTCGTGTTCAGCACCCCGAAAAACCCCTTAGAGAGTAGGTTTGAAAGCGATTAAACAGAGTTAATTTTTGAGCAATTTTGATGAAAAACGCGAAAATAACCATGAAGGAAGCGTTTTATCGAAAAAAGGACTTCAGATTCGTGTTCAGCACCCCGAAAAACCCCTTAGAGAGTAGGTTTGAAAGCGATTAAACAGAGTTAATTTTTGAGCAATTTTGATGAAAAAACGCGAAAATAACCATGAAGGAAGCGTTTTATCGAAAAACGGACTTCAGATTCGTGTTCAGCACCCCGAAAAACCCCTTAGAGAGTAGGTTTGAAAGCGATTAAACAGAGTTAATTTTTGAGCAATTTTGATGAAAAAACGCGAAAATAACCATGAAGGAAGCGTTTTATCGAAAAACGGACTTCAGATTCGTGTTCAGCACCCCGAAAAACCCCTTAGAGAGTAGGTTTGAAAGCGATTAAACAGAGTTAATTTTTGAGCAATTTTGATGAAAAAACGCGAAAATAACCATGAAGGAAGCGTTTTATCGAAAAACGGACTTCAGATTCGTGTTCAGCACCCCGAAAAACCCCTTAGAGAGTAGGTTTGAAAGCGATTAAACAGAGTTAATTTTTGAGCAATTTTGATGAAAAAACGCGAAAATAACCATGAAGGAAGCGTTTTATCGAAAAACGGACTTCAGATTCGTGTTCAGCACCCCGAAAAACCCCTTAGAGAGTAGGTTTGAAAGCGATTAAACAGAGTTAATTTTTGAGCAATTTTGATGAAAAAACGCGAAAATAACCATGAAGGAAGCGTTTTATCGAAAAACGGACTTCAGATTCGTGTTCAGCACCCCGAAAAACCCCTTAGAGAGTAGGTTTGAAAGCGATTAAACAGAGTTAATTTTTGAGCAATTTTGATGAAAAAACGCGAAAATAACCATGAAGGAAGCGTTTTATCGAAAAACGGACTTCAGATTCGTGTTCAGCACCCCGAAAAACCCCTTAGAGAGTAGGTTTGAAAGCGATTAAACAGAGTTAATTTTTGAGCAATTTTGATGAAAAAACGCGAAAATAACCATGAAGGAAGCGTTTTATCGAAAAACGGACTTCAGATTCGTGTTCAGCACCCCGAAAAACCCCTTAGAGAGTAGGTTTGAAAGCGATTAAACAGAGTTAATTTTTGAGCAATTTTGATGAAAAAACGCGAAAATAACCATGAAGGAAGCGTTTTATCGAAAAACGGACTTCAGATTCGTGTTCAGCACCCCGAAAAACCCCTTAGAGAGTAGGTTTGAAAGCGATTAAACAGAGTTAATTTTTGAGCAATTTTGATGAAAAAACGCGAAAATAACCATGAAGGAAGCGTTTTATCGAAAAACGGACTTCAGATTCGTGTTCAGCACCCCGAAAAACCCCTTAGAGAGTAGGTTTGAAAGCGATTAAACAGAGTTAATTTTTGAGCAATTTTGATGAAAAAACGCGAAAATAACCATGAAGGAAGCGTTTTATCGAAAAACGGACTTCAGATTCGTGTTCAGCACCCCGAAAAACCCCTTAGAGAGTAGGTTTGAAAGCGATTAAACAGAGTTAATTTTTGAGCAATTTTGATGAAAAAACGCGAAAATAACCATGAAGGAAGCGTTTTATCGAAAAACGGACTTCAGATTCGTGTTCAGCACCCCGAAAAACCCCTTAGAGAGTAGGTTTGAAAGCGATTAAACAGAGTTAATTTTTGAGCAATTTTGATGAAAAAACGCGAAAATAACCATGAAGGAAGCGTTTTATCGAAAAAAGGACTTCAGATTCGTGTTCAGCACCCCGAAAAACCCCTTAGAGAGTAGGTTTGAAAGCGATTAAACAGAGTTAATTTTTGAGCAATTTTGATGAAAAAACGCGAAAATAACCATGAAGGAAGCGTTTTATCGAAAAACGGACTTCAGATTCGTGTTCAGCACCCCGAAAAACCCCTTAGAGAGTAGGTTTGAAAGCGATTAAACAGAGTTAATTTTTGAGCAATTTTGATGAAAAAACGCGAAAATAACCATGAAGGAAGCGTTTTATCGAAAAACGGACTTCAGATTCGTGTTCAGCACCCCGAAAAACCCCTTAGAGAGTAGGTTTGAAAGCGATTAAACAGAGTTAATTTTTGAGCAATTTTGATGAAAAAACGCGAAAATAACCATGAAGGAAGCGTTTTATCGAAAAACGGACTTCAGATTCGTGTTCAGCACCCCGAAAAACCCCTTAGAGAGTAGGTTTGAAAGCGATTAAACAGAGTTAATTTTTGAGCAATTTTGATGAAAAAACGCGAAAATAACCATGAAGGAAGCGTTTTATCGAAAAACGGACTTCAGATTCGTGTTCAGCACCCCGAAAAACCCCTTAGAGAGTAGGTTTGAAAGCGATTAAACAGAGTTAATTTTTGAGCAATTTTGATGAAAAAACGCGAAAATAACCATGAAGGAAGCGTTTTATCGAAAAACGGACTTCAGATTCGTGTTCAGCACCCCGAAAAACCCCTTAGAGAGTAGGTTTGAAAGCGATTAAACAGAGTTAATTTTTGAGCAATTTTGATGAAAAAACGCGAAAATAACCATGAAGGAAGCGTTTTATCGAAAAACGGACTTCAGATTCGTGTTCAGCACCCCGAAAAACCCCTTAGAGAGTAGGTTTGAAAGCGATTAAACAGAGTTAATTTTTGAGCAATTTTGATGAAAAAACGCGAAAATAACCATGAAGGAAGCGTTTTATCGAAAAACGGACTTCAGATTCGTGTTCAGCACCCCGAAAAACCCCTTAGAGAGTAGGTTTGAAAGCGATTAAACAGAGTTAATTTTTGAGCAATTTTGATGAAAAAACGCGAAAATAACCATGAAGGAAGCGTTTTATCGAAAAACGGACTTCAGATTCGTGTTCAGCACCCCGAAAAACCCCTTAGAGAGTAGGTTTGAAAGCGATTAAACAGAGTTAATTTTTGAGCAATTTTGATGAAAAAACGCGAAAATAACCATGAAGGAAGCGTTTTATCGAAAAACGGACTTCAGATTCGTGTTCAGCACCCCGAAAAACCCCTTAGAGAGTAGGTTTGAAAGCGATTAAACAGAGTTAATTTTTGAGCAATTTTGATGAAAAAACGCGAAAATAACCATGAAGGAAGCGTTTTATCGAAAAACGGACTTCATTCGTGTTCAGCACCCCGAAAAACCCCTTAGAGAGTAGGTTTGAAAGCGATTAAACAGAGTTAATTTTTGAGCAATTTTGATGAAAAAACGCGAAAATAACCATGAAGGAAGCGTTTTATCGAAAAACGGACTTCAGATTCGTGTTCAGCACCCCGAAAAACCCCTTAGAGAGTAGGTTTGAAAGCGATTAAACAGAGTTAATTTTTGAGCAATTTTGATGAAAAAACGCGAAAATAACCATGAAGGAAGCGTTTTATCGAAAAACGGACTTCAGATTCGTGTTCAGCACCCCGAAAAACCCCTTAGAGAGTAGGTTTGAAAGCGATTAAACAGAGTTAATTTTTGAGCAATTTTGATGAAAAAACGCGAAAATAACCATGAAGGAAGCGTTTTATCGAAAAACGGACTTCAGATTCGTGTTCAGCACCCCGAAAAACCCCTTAGAGAGTAGGTTTGAAAGCGATTAAACAGAGTTAATTTTTGAGCAATTTTGATGAAAAAAAATAACCATGAAGGAAGCGTTTTATCGAAAAACGGACTTCAGATTCGTGTTCAGCACCCCGAAAAACCCCTTAGAGAGTAGGTTTGAAAGCGATTAAACAGAGTTAATTTTTGAGCAATTTTGATGAAAAAACGCGAAAATAACCATGAAGGAAGCGTTTTATCGAAAAACGGACTTCAGATTCGTGTTCAGCACCCCGAAAAACCCCTTAGAGAGTAGGTTTGAAAGCGATTAAACAGAGTTAATTTTTGAGCAATTTTGATGAAAAAACGCGAAAATAACCATGAAGGAAGCGTTTTATCGAAAAACGGACTTCAGATTCGTGTTCAGCACCCCGAAAAACCCCTTAGAGAGTAGGTTTGAAAGCGATTAAACAG
>JAVIWC010002291.1:0-376416 GCA_031894815.1 Creontiades dilutus | reverse complement strand
GAGAAATCGGTTTCACACTCAGAAGAGTCATCATCCGGCTCTTTGGGGTTTTTAATCCTTCTCTTTCCCCTATTTGACTTGCACACACTGAAGTCTAGCTTTCGTTTTTTTGCTTCAGCTCGTAGTTTCCTTTCTTGGGCCCGCAATTCTTTCTCTACAGCAACCTTTTCTTTTTCTTTGGTCTGGCTTTCCAATCGTTCTTTATTTGGCGTCGATGTTAACAGCACTGACTTCAACCCCCTACCTCGACGTTTCCTCGATATCTTTATTCTAGGTAATGGAATTATATCGTTGGGTGAGGTGAGTCCACCATGTCTTGAGGAGGTTGCCAGATTAGAAGTGTTGCTCCCTTGCTGCGAGATAGTGTCATCTTGTTGAGGTACTGTGGTAACTGATGCAGTAGGATTCGAGGAACCTCGTTCAGGAGACATTATTTGGTCGGGAACATTGGCTTGATCTTCAATGCAGACACCAGCGTCTCCATCACCAAGAAATATAATTTGACGATCACCCTGATCTACAATATTTGCGGGATCTTGTTCAGGAAGGTCTTGATCTGTGACTGTGGATGGTAGGAAGTCAGCTGCAACGAAGATGTTCCTATCAAAAGGAGAAATTCCAGTTACTTTGAATCCTTGAACGGCAGTTGCAATTGTTCCAGCTTTCTCAAAAGCAACCTTGAACGTTGCAGCGACACTGTATACATCGAATACCTGGCCTGGATTAGATACACCCCATGCATCTACAGCTGCATCATAGTAACTTTTCAGCGGGCCAAAAAAACAGCGATCGAGGGGTTGAGTTTTATGACTGCTGTGAGGTGGTAAGGTGAGAAGGTGGATGTGGTGCTCTTTTGCAAAAGTTATAGCATCTAGGCTAGTGTGGGAAACATGATTATCTAAAATCAGTAAAATTGAGTTTTCCACACTTGGGTTCGCATATTTTGCAAAATGCTGTAGCCACTTGATGAACGTTGGGGTGTTCATGTATCCCTTGTCTGTGACAGCCATGTCACATCCAGTTGGGCCACCACAAAGCAGTTGGCGATTTTCTCGTTTTCTGTTGTAGATGAAATAAGGAGGAATATAATGCCCAACTGCATTCATTGCACAGACGGCAGTTACTGTTTGTCCCTGCTCTGCTGCAACTGTCTTGGCTACTTCTTTTTTGCCAGTGGGTGCTACATGTAAAGGGAGTTTATTTGGCACAGTTTGCACTCCAGTTTCATCCATGTTGTAGATTTGGTTTGGGGTGAACTTGTGCTTTTTCAGTGCAGCCTCCAGATTATTAAAGTAATGAGAAAGTTGAACTTTATTGAAACCCATTGCTCGTGCAACGCTGGTTTTTCTGGGCACTCGTAGGGACAGTCTGTTTCTCTTCATGAAATCCCGAGTGAAATCCCTTCCTGCGAGTCTAGAATCGACAGGAAATTGATGGTGAATGTTGTTGTCATCTGCATATTTGAAGAGGAGAAATCGCAACGACTTCAAAGTCAGGCCGAAAAAGCGCTGATCGAGGGCAATACAATGCTTCACCAACTCTTCCTCTTGTTTGGCAGAAAACGTCCTCCTGAATCGCCCAAGTTGTCCACTCGTCCCTTTCTTCAACCGAGTTCGTAACGTGGTTTCATTAAACCCAATTTCTTTGGCTGCTTGCCTATACGAAGCACCTGTGGCGATCAATCGTTGTGCTTCCTTCAGATGATCCTCCGTCAGAGGCTTGTAATCTTGTTTTCTTTTGTAATTCCTGCAACAGAATAATGGTAGGCTTTTGAGTAAATTTACCAAAGCCACTAATATGCCAAACCTAATCTCAGAACATTTTGTGCATCTATTTGATCGATAATAAATTGTAACATGATAATTTAAACAACAACTACACGGTGATGACGACTTCATGGATACTCTATTTCGACGCCTAGCTCCCTCTGAAGGACGATCTTGCATTCTAATTTCTACTTCGTAACGAACCGTTTCGGCTTGTGATCTTTATCGTATTTCCACCTTTATTATTCATTAAAAGCGTTTCAATTATTGAATAGTGAAGTGGTTTATTTCATCACGAGCTGTACATCTACTGAGGTAATGTAGCATTACTCATTTGACTAAATATCGTAATATGAGCTCAGCTTGGCTTGCAGGCGGAATGCAAGCTCAGGTTAGCTGCGGTTCTTCCTTTGGTTTCAGTTATCACATTTCGAGAATTTCGAGTTGACACATTATACTGTCAGACCCCCCTGAACAGAAAAAACGGAAACTCGATTGTCAACAATATACGGAAAACGGTAAACTAAAACGGAAAACGGTAAGCTAAAACGGAAAACGGCATATGTGAAAAACGTAATGGTGGGCTTCTGTTCAGGTGACAATTACGGTCTGCTTAAATCCATGGTCGCAGAAAGTCCCCCATAAAACGGTCCCATGCAAAGTTCGGTTATATTCGATGGGTCTGACAGATTTTCGAATTTAGTGTGGTCCAAAATACGGTAAGACATGGGAACATTTTCGGAAAACGGAGGACCACGCTAAAGTTGGACCTTGATTCTAAACTTGAAGGTTTGAGAATCGTTCCAATAAAACGGTTATGGATACTATAGCATAGTATCCTGTCTTAAGCATCCATGCATCTCAAACTGAAACAATTATTCCTCTTCTGCTATAAACGTTTTTCATGTACCTGCTCCATTGGCTGGGTAGGTGTAAATACGTGACAGTGGTCTTGAATGGTGTCCAATTGCGATGTCATTTGTAATGTACATCCACTGTTTGAAGGAACAATAAAAACGAATTATTATGTATTAAGGGATTTCATTCCTAAATACAATATGTTACCCATTCCATTTCATAGAATTGTCTACTTATTAGTTTGAGGTGGCTAAGATGCTAATACGGTAGTGATAACTGAAATCAATATATGTCCATGCATAAATGGAAAATAGAATACGGTTTAAATAAAAATATATGTAAATATTTCAATTTATATTGAAAAAAATGAAATAACTGAATTCATTAAAACGGTTAATACGGTAAGAACCAGTAGCTGCCTGGATACAAGCAGCATGTAATTTGAATTGGGTGAGTATGTTAAAGATTAAATTTCTGTTGGAGTTCCTTTTGACTTACATTGCCTCCGCTCATTAATTGACAAGGTGATGGTGCGTCGTGAATGGGTGGCTCATTAGAGATCGTAAAGTGCAGTTCATGAGCAATTACCCGTAACTGGGGAAAGCGAACCAGCAGGGCTTTCTCAGTGTGTTTTTCCGCCCCGTTTCAGCACTTCAAAGTTTTGGTTCTCCAATACTACTCACCCTCTTCAAACTCATCAAAGTTTAGTCAAAAGGAGGCTAAGCCTCCATGGTTAAAATAAAAAATAAAAAAAAAAATTGTTTCTCAAAATGGTCGACGAAATGGGTAAGCCATTCCTTGAATAAAACGGTTTCATGTTCATAAAACGGTAAATATGAATAAACGGATCTACTGTCAACATTGGTTCTCAAAACGGTCGAGGAAATGGGTAAGCCATTCCTTGAATAAAACGGTTTCATGTTCATAAAACGGTAAATATGAATAAACGGATCTACTGTCAACATTGGTTCTCAAAACGGTCGAGGAAATGGGTCAACCATTCCTTGAATAAAACGGTTTCATGTTCATAAAACGGTAAACATGAATAAATGGATCTACTGTCAACATTGTTTCTCCAAACGGTTGAGGAAATGGGTCAGCCATTCCTTGAATAAAACGGTTCCATGTTCATTCTATTTCAATTTCCCAAGAAGTTGGGAATTGTTACAGAACGGAAAACGGCATTATGGACTTGGATATTGAAAAAACGGATTTTCGATGAAATAAAACGGAGAGAAACTTTGCTTCGACGTAGATTGACCATTTCTTTCTTAAGTAAAGCCCAAGATTAATTAACTGATGATTAATTGTCTCGCACTGGAAATTGACTTAATTTATTGGTTAGGACAATTGTTGGAGATACACTCGTCTTCGAGGTATGTACAACTTGTCGATTAATCCAATAATTAATTTAAGCAAATTAAATGGAGAAGGGGGAAATCAAAAGAATGACGATGCGGTAAAGAGCTAGGTCGATGCCTATTAGCTAGTAATACGCAGGAAGGAGACTCACCGTCGAAAGATGGATCCGGAATGAGAAGGATACGTTCCGTCTCTTCGGATTCCCTTCCCTTGTACCCACTTGTTGTCATTTACTCGTGGGCGTTGGGTGACCGACGGTCACAGATGTGGAGGAAAATGTTAATGCTATGGCACAGGAGTTTTGTTTGCAAATAGATGCTCTTACTTCAAACTATCAGAGTGCTATAGATACTTATGAAACTCGCTGTGATCAAGATGAACTTTTTAACGTCATTGTTCAACCAAATGTTGATAAAAACCTAACCCAAGTTAAAAAAAAAAAAAAAAAAAAAAAAAAAACTACTGAATCAAAGATTGCAACAGTGAGAATGTCTACGAATTCTGATTCTGCCATAAGGAGAGAACTCTTTTTGGTTTTTACGAATGGTGACAACAAATTGAATGATGATGCTGACTACTCTCTGTTGAAAGGCCGGTTGGAACTTGAGTTAAAAGCCAAAGATTGTATGTTTCTCCTTGACCCCTCCTTACCTCTTCTTGAGGAATACTCTTAACGAGAACTTGACAGGATGAAAAATGCAGTCATGTCATATATATATGCTCCAACGTACCTGAAGGCAATCAACGTTTGGTTAAGAGATGTGAAAATCCCAAACAAATGATTGAGACCCTTGATATGCTCAAACAACCTTCTACTGGGTACAATGTGTTTGAATATCTTGACCAATTTGTTAATATTCGATTCAACCCCACAAAAGAGTCAGTGTTGGAATTCTTGACACGTTTTAATGATCTTGTTGAGACAATGCGGAAAGTTCCAAATGCCAAATTTGATAATTTTCTCGTTCAACATGGTCTAGTTACTGCCATTTGGGAAGCATGCCCAAAAATTAAAGACCATGCACTCGACAAACCTCAAATGACTATCAAAGATATAGTAGTATTGAATGATGAAACCAATGAGTTGAGTCTTCTGGAAAATGTTTAATATGCTCCTGAACTCTTAGAAAATCTATTTTCATACGTAAACTCATTAAGAATAACATTTCTGTTAATTTTGATGAGCAATCAGTAATTATTGAAGATAATTGTACTCATGAAGTTATAAAAAGAGGAAACTTTGATGGTCGTTTCTGGTGGATACCATTTAGGCTTCCTCTTGATACTGCCAACCCTGATCAGAAAAAGTCAATTTTGCTTGAACCAAACTCTTGACCAAAGAAATAGGTCCTGCAAATTTAGTATCATCAGGGATGGGAGGGGGAAAGGGATCCTCCGTTAAAAGAACTTCTGATTCAAATAATTCACAAGGTGGTGAACGTAAACAGTTGAAATTTGACAATTCTGTCGAGATAGATATTAGTTCTAAAGCAGAAAAATCGTTGAAACCAAACATTAGAGAAAATCCTGGATATAAATGGCATGTTAGGCTTAATCACTGTTCTAAAGGACATTTGGAAATAGCAAAAAGACATTTGCCTGAACTAAAAATGTTGAGTTCACTAGTGACATATTAGACTGTGCAGACTGTAAAATTGCCAAATCCACTAGAAAATATAGCAATGAATTAAGGAATAGGTCTCTAATACTGTTTCACAGAGTCTATTGTGATCTGATGGGGCCAGTTAAACCAGTATCGTATCGATCTCAATGTAGATATATCTTAACTTTTACTGATTATGCAACAAGGTATGCATTGGCGTTTGAAATTGCAAATAAAACAAATGTAAATTTAGCATTGTTAAACTATCTTGGAGAAATACGAAAACTAAAAGGACCTGAAACTAAGATAGGGGAGATAAGGACTGATGGAGGTACAGAATTCAGAACAACTGAAGTAAAAAGTATATTAGCTTGGGAAAATATTGTGATAACAGTATGTGAGCCTTCCACACCATAGCACAATGCTGTTGCTGAAAGGTTGAATAGAGAGTTAGCTGAAAAGATTCGAGTTAATCTCATTTCATCAGGAATGCCGAATTATTTTGGTTTTTTGCTCTGAGGCATGTAATATATATTCATAATAGAACTCCAAACGTTTCAGTAAACTTTAAAACGCCTTTTGAAATGATATTGGGTAGACGTCCCACTTTAAAATACATACGGAGATTTGGTTGTGAGGCTTATGTCCTAGATTATCATGTAAAGTCAAAATCCAAGTGGCCCCTAGGTCTGTACTGAGTTTTCTTTTGGAATGTGGGGACACTGGTTACACTTTTTTCAATACTAACACTAAAAACTATAGTTCAATTAAAACATGTAGAATTAAATGTAAACAGGGTATTTGTTGATCAGCAAAACAAAACAAACTCTAAATCTTGGTTCATTCCACAAGTATTTGAGTCGGAGTTCTCAGTCGAATCTATTACTTTACCAAATAATATGACCTCTGATCTAGTTGCCCAAACTATTGAACTCACTTATGAAGTTGAACAGTCACAAGTTGACCAACAAACTGAACATTTAGGTAAAATAATGGGTGATAAACAGATGAAAAATGAAACTAGAACTGAAAAAGAACTTGAACATGTACAGGAGGGTCTTAATGAAATTCAAGACAATAAACAACTAAAGATCTTGGGAAATACTGACGAATATGAATTTTATGAGGAGGAAGACTGTGTTAACTTGATTTGCCTTGCTAATGAACAGTTGGATTATGAACCACAAACTTAGAAGCTTTAAACTTTGCAGAAGCAGTTCACTGGAGAGAAGCAATTAATCAAGAATTTAAAGCATTAGAGAAAAACAACACTTGGAAGGTCATTCCCAAATCACTCCCAAAAACTAGAAGTTAATTAAATCACGGTGGGTTCATAAACCCAAATTTGAATCAAACGGTACAATTAGATTTAGTTGTTTGGTTGCCAAAGGATTTGCTGATACAAATAATTATGATTTATCAGAAATTTATGCTCCAGTGCTCTCGACTAGCAGATGTAAGGTTCATCCTAGCTGTTGCCAACAAATTCGACTTGGATCTAGCTCAATTTGATATAAAAACGGCATTTCTGAATGGAAGTCTGGATAAAATTATTTTTCTGGAAATCCCAGATGGCTATATTGAATACCTTGGTGAAGATCATTTATTCAAACCAAGGCATATTTGTGAAGTGCATAAGGCTGTATGGTTTAAAAGTAGCTCCTAGGCGATGGTATATCAAATTTCAAAATCGGATACTAATTTTGAGAATGTGTTTACAGAGATCTTAAATAACGTATTTCAAGTCCAACAATTGTCCAACTAAACAAACCAGGCCAAATTGTCATCAAGCGGACACGAGTTCATTTTTATAAAGTCAAAAAAGCGTTCGTACAGTCCAAAGACACTAGAAAACCGAGCTGGAAAAATTTATTAATAGCTAGTTTTTTGAGAGGATTCGCTAACAAAAATTTACTTAGAATGGTTTATTTCGGTTTGTGCAACATGAGCTTAAATATGGAATTTTAGTTTGGGGAGGGGCGATTCAATCAGCCTTTCACCCATTACAGGTAGCTCAAAATACGGTTCTGCGCATCATCCTGAATAGGCCTTTTAGGAGTAGTGCTAGATTACGTTATAGTGAGCTGGGCTGTTTAAATATAAATATGTCTTTACACAGGAGTCGTCTTAGAAGTGTATTCGGTTATTGTTTTTTCTCATGTCTCTACTAACCCTCAATAAATGCTGATCCTGTAATTTTTATGATTCCAGACCTCTGGTAGTTGCTATTGAGGGGGGAGTCTCGATTGATCCTGTTCCAATTCACATGAACTCCAGTTTGTTTGTGGAGATTGTTTTCCAAAACAAATGGCTCTTGTGTTCGAGATTCCTAATCAGAAAAATAATGTTATATATCACCTGGAAACTAGATGTCCGAATTAGCCTGCCTGGGTCATTAAACAAAATTTGTTTAATGTCATTTAATGACATACTTCTGGGGCGTACGGAAACTTTCTTACGAGTGTACTTTTCAAGAAATTTGGAGTTCAAAAATCGAATAAAACACGTTGCAAATAAATAAAAAGAGGTTTATTAGTTCTATATTAGGTAGCTCTTCTACTTGAATCATGTACACTAGGCATGTTGGCATTACAAATCTGTAATATCATGATTGAGCTTTAAAAACTTGGACAGATCCAGATTAGCAGTATTATTTCGTATAGTACGATAGTGATTCACATCTTCTTTTAACAAAATTCAAAGTTTTCGTCAAAATTCGTCTAAATTTGAAATTTTCAAGAAAACTATTTTTAGAAATTATTATTGGAAATTCCGATTATCGAAAATCCGTCTCAGGTTATTTGATTATAAAATCAGGCTAGACTTTCCTTTAGGAATGAGTCACTGTTGGGAAATTTCCGAGATTGGTAATAGAAATGTAAAATTTCTAAAATTGGTGCTCCGAGGAGTGTTTCTGTTAAGAGTTTTCTTAACCTCAGTCCGTGGCAATGAGGAAAATTGTCGATTGTGAATGTGCACACAACTTTAGGGCAGTTCGTAGTGACGTTACTTTCAATAATTTCGTCGATGTTTTGTCATTGATTCTTTCATTAGATGTCAGAGGAACAGTTGAAGGGAACGCTACACCTCACACTCAACTTGGCAGACGGGGTGGGATTTCTTTCGTTTTCTTTTCCCCCCTGACTCGCTTTGTCAGCTAATCTTCTGGAGTGCTATGTTCCATTATCGGATGGAATTATAGAGGAGGAGCACGTACAAGTGTTAATGATTCATCACATCTATCCAATCATGGTTTCTACCGAAAATGTATATACCTAATATTAGAATATTTCCTACGTTTAAATTAGCACAGTGCAAATCGTCAAAGTTTGAACAGATCTATATTTTAAATGAAAGCTATTGTTCAACTTGCAATGTTTGTTCGGGTGGAATCTTCCGACCCGATTTTGAAGCAGATACTCTCAACCGATTAAGCTGAAATTTTGTATGCACGTTTAGATCGGATGACAATACACGATTAGTTGTGTGACGTCATTCTAAATTCAATATGACGGACGATCCAAGATGGCGGAACAGTGATTTTTAATGCATTTCTACAATATACCCATATTGTTACCCATCAAATGAAAGGGCTTGTTGAGAGTGGCTCGAAAGGTAATGTGACGTCATTCTAAATTCAATATGGCTGATGATCCAAGATGGCGGAATAGTGATTTTAATGTATTTAGAATATGGGTATCAAATGAAACGGTTTGTTGAATATTGGTTTCAAATGAAAGGGCTAGTTGAGAGAAGGTTAGAGTTGGGAAAAATGCAAGTTAAAAAAGAAGAAGCTCTTTTCGGAATCCCCCTGAAATTCGGTGTAGAGACCTCGTTTATTCTTGATTTGAACCTGTAAAATCGGTTGATTAACTTTGACTAGTGTGATTTGGCGAGATGGGCGTCATCAGAATTGGTCTGCAATCTGTCTAAGAGAAGGACAACTCCAAAATCAAACCCGGAACGGTGTTTCGTTCGGCACAAGTAAGCTCCAAGCCGAAATAAGTGGCGCATTAACCGGCAAACGACCTTGCAACAATGATGCTTTGAATGATATGAGAAGACCCAGACACCTAGCTAGCGATGACTAAAAAGTAATAAATAAATTAAACAAAAAACCCTTTTTAAGAAAGCTTTTATTTAAATGCCCTAAAAAGAAGGAAATAAATTTTTACTTATAAATTTAACTGTCTACTTATAGCCTATGTACACAATTCATAAAATCATATAAGCTTGTTGCGACGTTTACGTAGGTACTAGATAGGTGTCTGAAAGTTTTTACCTCAACAAATAAACTCAAAAAACTTTTGAACTCAAAAAATAAACTCATCGGAATAAGTTGGTCAATGAAATGGGTACCCAGGAACTAGTTAATTTACACAAAACTCAATCTCGCGACAAGATTTTATGAATTGTGTATATAGGCTATAAGTAGACAGTTGAAATTTGTAAGTAAAAATGTATTTCCTTCTTTTCAGGGCATTTAAATAAAAGCTTTCCTAAAAAGGTTTTTTCGGTTAATTTTTATTAATGTTAATGATGCTGCGTCGATGAGTTCCTAAACATGTCTTTTTTCACACTAAACATGGCACCTCCATCCCGTGAATTTCCTTTCGTCTTAGTTTTATTACGAAAGAAAACATCGTGAGTGATTCAACCTTGACAGTGTCCCACAAAAGAACGACTAGCTAAACAAAGGGCTCCCAGGGAACCCTCAAATAGCACCTTGCTTCGCTCTAATCGTTCGGACGGTCAGTCCGTTCTGAACGATTAACTCCGTCGCGAATCGAAAGAACGACCGTCTCCATGTCAATGGCAATCAGCGGATTGGAGGATGAACGGGGTAAGGGAGCATGAACCGATAGTTTCTCATTAAAGCGTCGCCAAATGAATGATCTACACCCATTAGTGAATCAGTCAAGAGGGTAAATCGCCGTGAAAACGAATGCGCAGATCGCTCGAGATTGACAGAATTGATTATCCACATAGCAGTCTGAATTGCGTTGTGCCTGCGAAATGAAATTCGTGTGGCAAGGCGGGTCAGGTAGCACCTACTTCAGCCGAGAAACTGAATTCTTCAAACCATCATATTTTCAGTCCCCACTCGGATAGTAGCAAGTCGTTTGAGGGTGAAAACGTCGATTTCATAAACAACGTCACTGAATGGCCAAGAAAATGGACAATTGAAATCAACGCCTCAAAACTCTATTTTCGAAAAATTTCAACTCACGGACTTTTACACTTTTACAATCGATGTACCTCAAACCTATGCATCTACACCTTCAGACGTAACTTCACATGGAATTCGACTACCCTCGAAGTAAAGACGCAAGTCAAGTACCTGGGTCTGACTACGGGCCAACGCCTTACATGGAAAAATCATATAAATGAAATACGCCATAGGACCGCTCAATTGAAACCACTCCTCGCTAACAAAAACCTCAGCCTCAAAAACAAGCTCCTGATCTATAACTCCCTGATCAAACCTATCTGGTGCTGCGGAGGAGGTCTATGGTCGTCCCACTCGGATACTCAAATAAATGGAATACAAATTCTTCAAAATCGATAACTCCGGATGATCACCGGCGCTGACTGGTATGTTAGAAACGAGGAAATTCATAGGGACCTGGATGTAAAAACAGTGAAAGATTCCTTAATCGCCATCATACCGAAAGGCATCGTCCCACCGAAAACTCGTCCGATAGGATGTAAGTATGCACCACATAAGCCGTGATTGGAGAGTAGGCGTGCAATGACTCTAATCCCGAATCTACTAAATTCAAATTTGGTAAATCAAGGTTTATTCTTGGGTTAAATTCACGATATTTGACACCCAATACGGCGGTGTCATACATTTGTTGCCATCGAGTCCCCAAATTTCTACGGATAAGAGTATTTATAACGGATATTGCGGATCTTAATGCTGGGCCTTGACTGGCAAGTCGTCCATGAGGTGGGTTTGATCGTGTTCTACTCAAATGCGAGTCTCTTGGAGTTCGGGTTGACGAGTCGACGAGGATGCCAGCGGTTTATTTTATAAATTAAATTGGCACTGACTACCGACATCCGGTTTCCCTCCGGAATTCGCTCGTGTTCCGGTAAATCGCGGTGTCATTAACCTGGGTGAACTTCCCCAAACAGGAACGTTTAAGGCTCCATACGTCCCTCCAACTTTGCACTTTCCATCTCTAATTGGAAATGACCAATCTAGTCTGTTTTTGTTTTTTTCGATATTTGACCTGCGATGTGTCTATCCTTGACCAGGTCCCTATTCATTCAGTGTTATTAGTGTTCAGAGGTCTCTTACACTCTTGTTAACTTGGCTCTCCTGAGACCTCCCTAGTATTGGCTGGGATCCCTATGTAGTTATCACTTATCAAACTTGACTGTTTTCATATCGTAGTTATCAATGTGACTTCATTTTCCTAACTAAGTAGGGGCAAAGCAGCATATGCCGCGAAACCTCAATAGCACAAGCGCCATAAGGTTTTATTCAACAACACCTTTGTTTATTTGATTGGTTCTCTGTATCGACGAATACGAATTGAATTATTTATTTCCATACTCGTTCATTGAACATGTACGCGTTGATTTGAAATACAGCCTCCATCAGTTAACTGCACAACCGTTTACATCTTCCTTGGGTTCACCTTATCGTAACTCCTCTTGGAATAAACTTTTCTGGATTTATTGGATTTCTTGTTTATTTCGAAAGGGTTCCTTGCAGTTAGAGGCCCCCAACACCTCCTTCCAGCAGTCTAGGAGTCCTAGCGTGAAATGTCCAAGCTCATCAGCGGGTTCCGTTCACCAGATAATAACGGAGTAACTGGTAATATCTACCGTTAAGGCTGACGACAGGTGAGTTCGGTGTTGATTAGTGGGGACGTCGAGGCGAAGGTGAGAGGCCGCGGATGGCTGGCGATGACCGCGGCACTGAGCGCCTCAGACGTCATGTGGCGGATGTGGGCGGGAGAGTCGTGTCGAGTCGGTCGAGCCCTAGTGACACATGAAGGAGTTGACGCCTAATGTGCCGTTAAGTGGGAACCGCAACCCGTGATATTTATGGACGGTGCATAGCTGTAATTCTGCACTTCTGGCTGTCAAGCTTGGAAGGAGACTTAATCAGACGGTAACCCAGGATGGATACCGTTGTATGATGGACGATCTGATCTGTACTAACCCTTATCAGGTTTGTTCCAACAACGAGGACACCGCCAACAACACTTCAGACCCTTCTAGATTACTCATCACAATCGTTAATTGCGGTCAAACGTTCGTTGGAACACTTGACCTATCCAACATCCACTTGACCATTACAACCATTTGAGAGGTTTCAATTGCCAAGACTTTCTTTGTTGTGTCAGCCAGGGATAGAGCTCCTTAGTGCCGTCTGTTTCCATCCAACAGTAGTAACTTCTGTTAACGGCACTTTTCATTGGAACCGACTTCTGGACAACAAAGAGCAGTAATTCTGCACTTCTGGTTGTCACACTTGGAAGAAGACGTAATTAGACGGTACCTCAGGATGCTCTAATCTGAACTAGCCCTCATTAGGTTTGTTCCAACAACCAGGGCACCTTCAAAACAAATCGCGGCCTTCTGGATTACTGATCACAACTGTTAACTGCAGCCGGAATACTTTAGCCATCCAAAATCCACTTGACCTTAACCACCATTTAAGAGGTTTCAATCGCTAAGGTTTCCTTTGTTGTGCCATCATGGGATGGACCTCTTCGGCACTGTCCATTTCTATTCAAACGTAGTTTAAACAGCTCCTTCTTGTTTGAACAGCAGTCACATTTCATCCATTCAAACGTAGTTTACCGCTGTCAACAGCTCCTTCTTGTTTGAACAGCAGTCAACATTATTGCGCATGCGCCAGTTGAAAACTGTCAACATTGTCTTAACGGCACCTTTTGTTGGAATGAACCTACTTCTGGATAACACAAAGCTGTAATTCTGCACTTCTGGGTCACGCTTGGAGAGAAACCAAATCAGCCACTAACTGAGTATCAAGACCGCTGAAGGATGGATGCTCTCATCTGAACTAGCCCTTTATTTTGGTTTTATTGCAACTTAAAATAACATAAATTTCATTTAGCAATATTTCACTCCATTACACTTTGAACACAGGATTACGTGAGGTTTACAGTAAACATTTTATTATCTTTTATTATCGTACTAAGTACAAGTCTTGTAATACACGCATTACTAATCTGATTTTGGGGCAGTACAACTAAGGACCAACTTATCGAATCTCCAATCACATCTCTCAACAATTGATCCAACCAACCCGAAGATCAGCAACTTTCGGAAATTTCTGTGCGTTTATCAATGTCCAATTTTTTAACTGTTAATCCAATTAATCCCATTATCCAATTAGTTAATTGTTGGTCGATAGAGCGATAACAGAGGTATCTCCATAACAAAGTTAAATTCTCACATCACAATTATGTAACCTCTATATTCCTTCACGTTCTTCTAATTGGGTAATGGTCACCCTTCTATGATGAAAGAGCACAAGTTCCCATAACAAAATTAAATTCTCACATAGGTAATTAGTAACCATATTCCTATAGGTTTTATTGGGTGAGGACAAAATGATGAAAAATTTGCTCAAAATTTAAATGAAAATTAAAATGCATTTTACGGTTGAACAAATGGAAAACAATGGGAAGATCACGGGATGAAAATTCGCAAATGCTTGGTCTCAACCCTTAGCACAGTGGTAGCCAAGCTTTTGAGCCAGTAATCTATCGTATAGGACCAGAAATGTACGCAAAATGGAATTAAAACCCGCTTATGATCCACATTCATTCCAGTATAGTAATACATTGCAAGTGGAACAAAAAACTTTTTAAATGTCCATTTCAATGAGAAGGGTGGAACTCTTTTTGGCCAACAAGTATTTTCTTGAAGTTTGGAGAGTATGTTGAAGGCGCCATTCTTACGCAGTTGTCCAAATGTTTATCGTTCAGTCCGTTTCTAATTTTTTTTTTTTTTTAAATGAATTTCTTACTTGAAAAATATGTTTCACACAAGTATGTTGACCTGAACATTGCTTTGAATCCTAATGCGACTTGAACCACAATCGGATACTTTTCTTTGGGGACTAGAAGTCATGTTAGAGACTGGTCATTTTGGAAATCAACTGCTACCATTTCAACTGTGGCCTGATATCCTCCTAAATCTTCTGCATCAATCTCTACAAAGGTAGAGTTAATGAAAAGTGCCACAACCAATGTGCTTTTAAAATCTTGGAATCGTTTTCTTAAGTTTGAAAGAATTTCCAGTGTTCTTGGTGACTGCTAGTGTGTTGTGGAGGATTATGTTTGTCAGCAGTCTGTTTAGAGTAGGAAAATACTTGTATTCAAGCTGGATTTGATGATTTTCCCACAGCTCGAGTTTTTTTCAAATATGACGGTACATCCCAAATCATTCTACTTTATCTTATGAAGAAGAACTACTTCGTTCTTATCTTTGCCTTGAAGCTGCAAGTTTGAACCAATCAACTTCCCAGTTATATCAATAAGAAATGTAAAATCTTTTGGTTGTAGCCGTATGGGATCTGGGGTGTAGTGTTGCAACCTCATCATTCAAAATTCCCCCTCAAGGTACCGGCAGGGACGTAACCAGGCCGTATTCCACCCGGAGCAAGAAATAAATTAGGCCCCCCTTCCATAGGCCTAATATCTCATGACTCATACCAACTTAATATACCAATGAACCAAAATATAAATATAATTAGTTCGATTTATTCACAATGTATAAACTCTTCGACTAAGAGAATTTGGTTAACTGTCATTTTTTTGCCTATTTGGCGCCCCTCTAACTTCGGCGCCCAGGGCTGCCCCCCCCCCCCCCGTTGTTACGCCCCTGGGTACCGGTGGGTAGCTATCGACACTTAAGCGACCATTTCTTCAGCAGATCAACCTAATCCGTTCTTTCTGGGACCCTGATTTATCAGTTTCGACCAATCAATTCGTGGTGTTGCAGAGGATGTGATTGTTTCTGCTGTGTCAACTTTTCTTCTTTTACGAACTTGCCCCCACGACCTCTTCGGCCCTCACTGTGAACTTAGTGGCCGAAATAAGAGCGGAAGATCAAGTGGGTCAAACCAGTTTCATTTCCCGGCGAGGAGTTTTACTCTGGTGGAAGTAATAGAAGGTGTAATTCGTGCCAATATCTCCACAAGACTCCATCTTCTCCGCCCCGTCCCAACCTCCACCGCACTTTGTTGTTTCTTTCACTGTGCTCTCCTTCCTACCCGTTCTGTGGTGGAGGGGAACCAGTCACGCATCAAACAAATTACGACCATCTGAAGCTTCACCAATCGGAAACTCTCATCAATCTCGGAACGACCCTTCTAATAAAACGCTGCCAATTCTAACACATGGGTTTATAATTTTTCGAATAATGCGCGATTGTGAGGCTTGGGGTTAATTGTCAAGTTGAGAAATTCCGATTATTTGCTACGGGTGAATTTTCGCCGATTTTAAACCTATCCAAGTAGATTTTCCCTCCAAAATGACTAAAAAATGACATCTCCCCTTGAAAAAAATAAATCCAATTTATCGAAATAAAAATGAATGCATTCATTAATTAGGTTATTGATATGATTTAGTGAATTAATAACAATTTTATCTGATTTAGCAACACAAAAAAACATTGCATTCCATGTAAAATATATTAGTTTTTACATGTTACAGGGTTTTGGCAGAATCATGGCACATTTACACTCAATAAGAATGTCTCTGTACACCCCAGAAATATGTAATTTCTTTAATTACCCAGGCAGGCTAATTAGGACATAGAGGTTCCAGCTGATATATAACATTATGGAACAATGTCTCCACAAACAAACTGGAGTTCTTGAGAATGAGCAGGATCAATCCCCCCCCCCCCCCCCCCCCAACAGCAACTACCAGAGGTCTAGAATCATAAAAACATCATTGACAACGTCATTGACGTCTCACAATACAAGGAAGTCCAATAGAATTGATCCTGGTTAGTGAGGGTTAGTACAAACCTGTGAAAAAACAATAACTGAATACGAATCCGTTGCAAATCATTCTATGACCGAGGATGGAAAAAACCTACAATTGTTCTTGAACAACTTTTAAAAACAGAATTCTTAAACAATTTTCATGATTTGTTATCGTTATTGTTCGTGTGTTGCATTGTATGTACCTAATCCAGATACCTGCGTGGCACGAGTGTTCCCAGATACCATCCAATATGACTCAGAAAAACGTCAATCACATGAAGTTCATTTGTTGAGCGGTTATCAAGCGAAAAGGACGGCCCACTAGCTATTAATCCATTTTTTGAGCTCGGTGTTCTGGTATCTTTGGACTGTATGAACACTTTTTTGCCTTTATAACAATGATTTGATTTGAAACCGCGTGTAGCTTGAGCGTGTCAGCGATTTGCGATCGAGCGTTTGCTCGCAATAAACGCTGAACCCGCCGGTATCGCTTAGTTCCCGCTTAGGACACGGCGTTAGTGTTACTATTTGCAGTGATTTTAAATTCCTGTTCGTCAATCAGAGAGCCACATTTCCTCCTCATCCTCTCAGTTGCAGTCCGATGGGTTTTTAGAGAGAACGAGGGCGGTGATTGTGCCCCTGGAGATGAACGCAGATATTCAGACGAAGGTCGGCAACTCAGTCCACCATTAACGGTGCGAGTCTATTTCCGTAATAACAGTAGTTGTCAACGTCCCGAGCTCCATCCGGGCGTTGGTGCATTCATAAGGCCCGCGGTCGGATAATGATGGTCGTTTCAGCGATCGGATGATTCTCTACAACCGAGTTCAATATTTGCCTCTTCTCTCAAATATTCATCGTTCGGTTTCTCAAAAGTGAATTCAAAATACGAGAGTCTGGCAACAATGCCGCCAAATATGCCACATGCCAAATGCCACCTTGGTGCACATTATATTTGGGTCATTTCAAAATTCGGAGGGAATTCGTTTGAATTTTACAGTCAGTCTGGTTGGAACGCCTAGGAAGTTGTGCTGGCTGGTCACAAGGCTTCAATTCAACATTTAAACCACAAAGGGAGTGATGGATGAGGGGGAACACAATCCATTTTCAAGTTTTATGCCTATGTCATACCTCTTATTTAGTCTCAATACGTATAAAAACGTGAATGTTCTCTCTCCCTAGACATTGATTTTTTTAAATTAACTTTAGGGAGAGAGGTTTTTGGGGTTATTTCACATTTTGGTCCAAATAGATGGTGAAGTCTTGAAAACTTTAAGTGTAATGTTTTAACGTCTCCAAGGCACACCTAAAATTACAACAGAGTAATTAATTTTAAACTTAACTTTGTATTTTGATGGTGTCTAGGGAAGTAGGATCAATAAGAATTCTGTTGGGACACACTTCACTTTTAAAGGCATTTGAACTACTGACTGACTCTACAGAAATCAACACGTGGGTTTCGGTGACCGTCATATTGATAAATACTATTAATTACTATTAATTAATAAATACCACTAATTCAACAACTCAAAATATCCGTATTCTACTAGTAGAGTTTTCTAATGGCGATTTAAAAAAATTCTAGGGAGAGAGAAAAATACTTGTGACTGAATAATCTAAATCTGTGAAAATAACTTGCTTAGTTTATGAAATGTCTTCTGGGTTCCCAGTACATGAGTAGGGGCAATATTTGATTTGAGCAACTTAAAAAAGTGTATAAATGCTTGCCATAAAATTACGTGAACCGAGTAACCAGCAACTTGTGATATGCTTAGGAAGAATTGGGGGTAATTAATTTTAATCGTACAACTAATCAACATATCTACCAACATATAATAAGTCAAGTAGGGGACACTCGGACGGATCACACTGAAAAAACGGGAAATCTCTGCTACCGAAGATTCTCTTGCAGCAGCTCTGTGACACAGAATAACCCGTAATTTTGAAATGACCTACCAAAATTTAATTGAAGCGTAGGTTTCATTTCGCCTTGTTAAATTTCAGTTATTCTACTTGTGGATTTCTACGTCGTATCCATATACAGTATATTCTACCATTGTATTTATCGATCTTATTCCTTACTTTCAACAGCCCCCCCCCTTAACTCCTTAGAAAATATTAGCTCGTGCGTCATAGAAAACTGTAATTGTTTTTTTCTATCCTAATCAACCTAAAGTGTTGGAATACAAATGGGTCTTTATTTATGGCTTCTAGCGTGAACAAGACAAGTGGTACCGATCTTGGATAATGTAGGTATGTTTGACTACGTACAACATATATATGGATCCGAGGTTTAATTCAGAAATATTAAAACTCCGTGCAATAATTTGCAATCGTGGTGTATGTGGGTCATTTTCAAAAAAAAAACAAAAAAAAAAAAAAAAAAAAGGACAAACCCCCGGATTTGGGCACTAAATTTCTATGCCAAATGAATTTCGTTCTTTTGACTTGCCCTATGCTCTTGGGTGTTGCTAAGGATGCCAGCTATTAGATTCCAATGGATTCCCGCGAGTTTCTCAAGTCTGATCGGGTCAATAAATTTTTAAATGTAGAAACACACAATTTTGTGTCCCAATTGTGACAGTATTTGTTCAAGGTGCAATGGCTGGATAAATTGGAATACCTAAGCGAAACTAAACCTTCGGCTGTGTTTTTTAGTACACCAGCGAAAATTTTTACATGTTCCTTATGTTAACAAATTTAATTTTGTCCTCATTGTGACTTTTTGTTCTTCTTTTGTTTGATTACCTTCCACTTTTGTATTTCTTAAACAGATGAAAGTGTTATTCCCTGAAAGCCAAATTAATGTACTCCCTATCTTCAAAGGGCCGTTTCCCCAGAAGCTGGCTGAAATTTTAAATTAAAAGTCAAAATGGGCACAAACGATGTGGAGATTCAGGTACTTTGTCGTCAATGAGTCGACTTCCATCGTCACAATGTGGAAATAGCAAAACAATTACTAGACAACGTAGTTTTGTAAATACTGAATATATTTATTTGAGAAAAAACAATTGTAAACTATTCAAGGAAGCAATAAACTTAAATTATATCCAGTTTTTAGAACTAACGTTCTTTCAATTGCAGAAACCCACTTTCTTATCGTATGAGAAACGAAAAAAGGCGCCGGTATTTTATTTTTTAGAAGTCCTCTATAAAGAAGGGTAGAATAAAAGAAATACCCCTAATTTGATTCAAGTATTGATTCATTATATGTCGTATTTGACCATTTTATTTGTCTATTTACGTTGGTAGGTTCATTTACTTATAAGCAGGTACAAAAATGTACCAGGCAACTTATTTTGCCTAAAAACTACAACAGTTTCTCTGTGTTCTTGGCTTTCGTCCACTTTCCTTACGCATTTTGTCCCGGTTGTGACGTTTATCATTCTCCTGTGACGAAGAAAATAGGGCATTGCCACAATGAGAAAGAGTCACAATGTGGACAAAAAACCACCGTAACGTGCCTCAAAAATCACTTGTTGAGGTTATTTAAAAAATGGGAAAATCCCTGAAATCCTCGCACGTGGGGGTATAACAGAAAAACGCTTAAGCTGGTTTCAAACATTGTCAGGTAATGAAATTTAGCGTCACAATGGCGACAACTTTAAAATGTACTCAAAGTTCTTTTTATGGTCCGTCACATGGAGACACAACCCTTCACGGTAGTGCGTGAACTACAACTGCCGGTTCAATACGTCTAATGATCTCTTCCATGGTCGGACAATCGTCGTTACAATGAGCAAGAATTTTGGGGACAAAATATTTTTGGAGTCTCAAGAAAATAGAGGTCACCATGATAAACTGCGTTGAAAATCCTGTAAGAACCGTAATTCAATATATGTTTACTTACAGTTTTTCCATACTTTTGAGACTTGTCAAATTTATGGTTTTGGCTGGGGACAGTCACAATTTGGACACTTTTGAGACTTTTAAATTTAATTACTCTACTTACCCCAAACATAGAAAATCAAAATGTCGAATAATACAAAATATTCAGGATTCTCTCCCGCGCAATCTTCAGTGGAAGAACTGATTTACCCGGTTCGTATCCGGCAGGCACCAATGATTAGGGCCAAAATCCTATCAAGTGTTGTATACCTGTCCTGTCGTTAGACAGTTCACCTCTGATCACGATATCACGTGAATCCAAGTCGCTCCCAACCCAGGGGCGTGAGGCAATGGGAAGCCACGAGCAAAATCGTCAGACCTAGTTCCGATCCTCTCTAGACGACGGCTGGCGACGTCCGCGACACCTCCGGGTAGTCGGACGCAAATCCAAGGTGAAATTCCTTGTTTACTTTACTTTACTTTTTTTTTCTACTCTCCCGCGCAGTTCGAATTGTTTTTATCTGTTTTTTTTAGAAGATGTGAATTTTTGAACCTCGGCGTCAATTGCTTCTTCTGGGGGGGTCCCTTTTTTTGAAAATGACCCTGTGTGTTTCCAACAGCCTCTTGTTGGAAACATCGTGTTCGGGTATGTTCGTTCTGAACTACCGATCGTTCGAAGAATGTACGGAAACGATGATACGGCAAGGAGTAACGTTTGGGCGTTTGTGGCACATTTGTTACGATACGGTGCTACGTTACGGTGTTACGTTGAGGGAGGTTGATAGAAGCGAAGAGGCGGGTTATAGGTAACTCTATATGCGAGGAGTGCTCGCCCAAACGTCAATAACGGTACGAAACTGCTCTTACTCGTCAATCCGCCGGGGATGGAGCTGTGAGTGAATATCTGTTTGGGTAGCTGGGATCTTCGATAATGGACCTCACGTCCAACCGCAGTCACGATTGACATAGCGGCTATGTTAAACAGAGCACGTTTCTCGGAAATTACAGTGCAGGATTGCTGAAAAGTGCTTCACCGTCCTGAGCTGCATTAGTTATTGGCCAACCGCTACGGCTTGCAAAAGGGGAACCGACGAAAAATATGACGAGCGGTCTGGAACCTGATTGGAGAAACGAGGTGGAGAAGCAACTGTCTGTGTCCGCACGAATGCAGGTTCGTATGATCACGTTGATTGCCATCGGGAGGCTATTCGCGGTTTTCGGCATGTTAATCGAATCCTGTTCAATATCATCCGTCATACGTGGATTGTGATACGTTCCCGACTGGATAGGTTCTCTTCCTACGGATGTAACTTCCGTATCAGACCAATAGAATCCTCACATCGACAGTTGCCAACGTAACGTAATAACTAGGATTCAGATCGACTTGCAAAAGTTCAAGCAAAACATGCATGCAAAAATGTACCTACTAAGAATGCCAAAACATGAAAAATCAAATTAAGAAAAGTACCACTTTGTTGCAGTGAGCGCTTTTGAAACTCTCTTTTTATAGAATAATGATGTTCGTGGTGGCGAAAATCTTCAAAATTTACTTGATGAATAGCTGAATAAATGAAAAATTGTAATAATTGTTTTCTGCCTGCAGTTACTTTAGTATTTTTCAAAAACAAGTTAAGAGTAAAAAGTTCACACATAGAACACACGAGGCATGTCCAGAAAGTAAGAGCACTGGATTTTTCAGTTTAAAAAAAAAATGTATGTGAAAAAAATGTACAGGGTTATGTTTGCTATTATGTAAGTTATTTTTCCACGTAATCGCCTTCCCGTTCTCTGCAGGTTTTGAGCCTGGGCACAAGCTTTTTAATGCCCTCTTCGAAAAAATCTCCCGCCAATCCCTTCTGACAATTCAGGACCTCTTCTTCAACTTCTGATCGGTTAAAAATCTTTTTTGCGTTGTCGAGCTACAAGCACACTCCTTTCGTCGTTTGTTTTGAATTGCCCTCCTTAACTTTTTTAGGGTTTCGCAGTATCGTTCTGCATTGACTGTCTCCTACTGAGGCAGAAATTCCACGCGAATGATTCCTTTCCGGTCCCAAAACTCTAGGGGCCATACCCCCGTAAAAAAGTTGAAAATGTTGAAAATTAGATACTTGAAAACAGTGTAGGTAGGTACAAAAAATAAATTTGATTGTATTTTTTAAAATTCCTGAATTACTTTTTCGTTGTTCAATAGAAAAGATAACAATTGAATTTTCAAGAATGGAAAATGTTGAAAGTCAGACAATTGAAAACAGGGTTTTTAAGCACTCCTAGACGAATTTGACAAATTCTAAATTAGGCCTAATATAGGAACCAACAATTAGTTTTTGGTGATTACATATATTTTTTAATTCTATGATTATTAATTTTTCATTATTCAACAAGAAATGATAACAATTTCATTTTCGAGAATATAAAAACGAAAGTATTTAAGATAATTATATTTTGTAATTATTTATTTGAAATAATTACATTCAAAACATTATTTTTGGAAAACCAATCTAATGTGAAGTGTGCAACTGTTTTTCGCTTACAATGTCTTTCCACTTAGGATCAAAGTTTGTTGTTCCAATCATAAGCGAATTTTTCAAGTGTTCTTCTTAGAAGCATGGCTCGATATTTGGATTTGACATCTGTCATTTTTGAAAATTGATATAATTTTTCTGGAAAAACTTGATTGCCTTGAATTCATCACGTTCTGATGGTAGCCTAATTTTTCCCATCCATCCATTTTTTCCGTGGGCGGCGGGCCGGAAAAAATCCTTCCGCGGGCCGTAGTTTGGGGACCCGTGCTCTAACGGCTCGAGATAGGCCTCAGAGAGGGCTCAGAGAGGGCTTATGATCTCTAATCATAACTATCATTAAATAGATATCATATTATTGTTTTTTATGAAGTTTTTTCTGTCACGCCCCCTGGTTCAATTCCAATAGGCCCTACATGCAAGAAGCCTTTTTGAGGGATACGTCCTAAAAAATATCACTCATATACTTTGTACAGAATATGAGGTCCGATAACCTGACTTTGAGGGCTCAATTTCCCTCTCCGCCTGGTGTTTCGTACAGTGAAACCTCGCTCACACCTTGGAACATTCATAAAACCACAGAGAGCATCGCTAACCTCCACATAGATCATTTTGACAACGAATCCATGCCACCTATAGAAGCAGAGAACATTTAGCGGTTGAATGCAAATGGGAGGGAAAAGGTGACGTTCTGCCAAAAGATCGATGATGGAATGTTATTTCTTTTTCTTTGTTAAAAGCAGCGCGTCGGATCCCTACCCCACCGCTCTGTCTCCTTGTATCAATACGAGAAAAATCGAAGGGGAAGGTAAATGACATCAACTTTTCACTCGAAGGGTGCAAAAGTCTGAGAACTGTGAAAATACTCTCTCGTGAATGATAGGGCTAATAAGTCTGGAGGTGACAAGGGGAAATCGGCGGCTTCCGCCTCAAACAAATGCCTCCGCGAACTCGTGGAAAGCTTCATATCCCAGTTCCGTTGAACCGCATGACTAGGGGTTAATAACTTTGCCCATCATTAAAATACATAAGATTTTATCAGTCACGGATAAAATTAATGTTTATGATAAAAGTAGGGCTTATGTACAGACGTGCGTTCGAACTTCAACGAAATTCTGGGAAACAATTGAAGAGTAAGAGGCGGATTTCAGAGATAATTTAAATTTACATTTGAAGAGGACAGGGAAAGAATGGGCTATTTCGATTGTTGGGCTAAATTGAAATGTTAGTGGTACTTTGTGTATTGTAATAGCCGAATACGGTTTGGTGGACAAGGGCGGCGTATCTGCACCCCTGGACAGAAAGAATAAGATACCTGATAATAATGATATTATAAGTATAATATTATTAGCTACTTGACAAGTCGCTCGATGGTGGTTCGCCTGGGTGGCGTAGCTTCTGAACCTTTCACTGCAGTATCAGGAGTTCCCCACGGGTCTCATTTGGGTCCCCTGCTATTCTTGCTCACCATCAACGATGTGGCCTCGGTTCTTCAGGGATTCCATTTCCTCTTATTTGCTGACGACCTGAAGTTCTACCGCTCTATTGAGACTCCTGTGGATTGCGGGGCCCTTCATGTGAGGTTTGACGCCCTCTAACAGTGGGGTGAGGTCTCGCCCTTAACCCATCAAAGTGTTCGGTGATAACTTTTTACCGCTCTCATGATCCACAAATCTATCCGTATGTGATTGGCATGAGGAACTGCAGCGCGTGGAAACCATACGTGACCTAGGCGTGCTCCTGGACCGTAGGCTCGGATTCTCCGAACACATATCTGCCAACTCTAGTACAGCAATGGGTTCACTGGGATTTGTGAAGAGGAATACACGAGAATTTAATTATCTGCCAGCCCTCATCACCATCTACAAGTCATTGGTATTGCCTATTTTAGAGTACGCCTCTGTAGTGTAGAGCCTGTTTTACCAATGACATATTCAACAAATTGAGAGGATCCACCGTAGGTTTCTTCGATATATGGCATTCAAGCTACATATAACCCAGGAGGAATTGGATTGAGATGTATTAGGCAGAAGGTGCGGTCTGATGTGTCCTTCCTCACGAAGAGATCTGGCCGACCTAAAGTTTCTTCTCCAATTGATCCGGGGAGATGTAGATTCAACGGCGCTCCTTGGTGAGCTCAATTTCCTTGTCCCTCGATCTGGTTCCCGATCGGAGAGCCTCTTTTGGATTCCCTTCTCAACCGCTAACTATCTCCAGCATCGTCCACTCTCCAGGATCCCCCGCTTGTTCAATCAGCTAATAAACGAGAGCCATGAAGCCGATCCCTTCTCCCAATCTGAATTAGTTTTCATCAATAAAGTGAAGAGCCTCATATAGGTTATTTAATTTTTTTTATTCCCTTCTGATAACAATGTTCAGTAATATTGAATTAAACAAAAAAATATTATGTTAATTTATCAAATCATATTGTATTGGGCTAGCCCGTATTATAAATAAATAAATTAATTATCATCAGAAAATTGAACCACATAGTTCTGGAAGCGAGAAATTTCTTGGAAGGACCTACAGCTCGGACCTTTTACTTTGGGCTGATACAGTCTGTCTGTGCTTCAGTATGGGGCGGTCGTCTGGGGTTCGGCTTTCGAAACTCATCTAGACCGCATTTTTGTAACCCAAAAATTACTAATAAAAATTACTGCTGAAGAAAAATCGACGCTTCCCCACGGAGGAGCTCTTCATTGTCTTCCAGGTACTCCCACTACGCGACATAATAGATAAAACTTCCCTCATTCGCATACACAAATACTTCAACTCTGGCTTAATTATTCCAATAACCAGCAGCAATAGATCGGCTGACACGTTGACCCTACAACTCACGTTTCGTAACACCTTGATGGGGCAGCGATCCTTGCTATATACAGGAACCAAGCTGTTTGATGGCCTCCCTTCTGAACTAAGGTGTTGCCACTCAACAAGCGTCTTCAAGAGAAGATTGAAAATTTACTTCGCGGAAAAGCGATCACGTCAATCGTAGAAGAGGAACATGCAGTCTCCAGTACCTTCACAAACTCATTTAATAATAATAACTTATTTTTTCACATCGTAAATTCTCTTCTTAAAGTTAGGTAGGCTGGAATAAGTTTGGCAGCCACAACTCCCCTCCCCAGCACGGCTCTAACTCAAAGGGGAGGGTTCGCAGCTGTTCTTTGGATGTATTGTTTAAAAAAATGTATCTATTGTATCCATGCATTTATCTCAACGAGAAATAAAGAGAGAGAGAACATGTTTATTAACAAATCACTATTTTTACACAGTAGGTAATTCTAACATACATGAAATTCAGCGCTGGTAATTTACCGTGGGCTGGGAATTCGCGGAGTAATTTGATTTTCTATGGATCATGCATACGTGAGTTGATACACAAAAACAAAAAATTATTTATAAGTACATTTAAACATCTTCCTATCAAGAGTCCATCTCATACTTCGCTTACAATGTCAACATCAATTAGGCAGCATGAACTTTTTTTTTTAATATTTTTTAAATGAAACAACAATTTTGGTCCAGTTATAATTAAATTGTGAAATCAGGAACCGTCGATAAACCTTAGCCTGCTGAACGTATTCCACCAGGTTGCCCCAGTCTTGACCATTCAATAGGTTGACCAACTCCTCATGACTCGGACTAGCCCTTCCTAAATACCTTCTCCTTAGGTAAGACATGATGGGACATCTGGCAACAAAGTGTTCCACAGTCTCGTCCTCGCTGAGGTTGCACATCGAGCACAAGTTAATATTGCTTTCCTCCCAGGGCTTCCGATTCAAGTTCATCGTTTCGCACCTCAGACTGAACAGAATCTTCACATGGCCGAAATTCCCAGAAATAAAGATTATAAAAAAAAAAAAAAAATCATACCTAGTATTTTCCAAAAAAATCACCGGGTGCGCAAATTGTTTTCCAAGGATTTCAAGTTTTTCAAAAAAGTTTTTTTTTGTTTACTCCCATTTGGACGGTTTTAGAATGGGGGGGGGGGGGGCACCACTCGTGGGACACCCTGCATACTGCGTACACAATTCGATAGACGTTTCCATTTTGCTCCAATTCTTCGTTTATTTGCACAGAGCCGCTATTGATGAGTAAATTAAAATGAGAATACCTGAATTTACTTTTCATGTATTCGTTAAAACCCCGAAAACGTTTTTTCCCGACGTTTGTTTGCCAAGCCTGGTTCAAAAAAGCGAAGTCTTTCATCAAAAGCGATCCTCATTAAGATTGTTCCCCTGTAATTGGGTTGGTAGCTGGCGGCGTCACCTTCGAGTTTACTGGCGGTTCTCTAGTTTTTTGCGTAAAACTCCCGCAACAATGGATCCCTTTCATAATGCGGCTGCGAATATTGTTCGGCCTTTAATCCCCCCATTCGGGCCTCACCTCCCACATTATATAAATGTTTCCAGGGACCGCCTATAACAATTATCAACACTCTTCCAGCGGACGTTCTGCAACTTTTAATAAATTGCCAACCCATGACAAATTAACATAACTTTTGAACATGCAAACAAGCTGACTACGTTGTTAAAAAAATAAAGAAAGGTGCCACAATAATGAAAATGTATTCATGTACGTGTACTTGCTGACATGAGTTGGAACATTTTACTGCTCATGAGCATCATGACATATCTTATCATGATTGTATGAACTAATTTCTCTGGTTTTTTTTAAAAATCATATTTATGTTCAAATTGTTGAAAAATCTATAATAATTAACGATTTTTTAAACAATTATTGTTAAGAATTGTTAACAAATTGGAACAAAGATATTTAATTATAGACAAATATTATGGCAAATGCACTTTTGGAAAAAATAATATTCCGCATCACAAAAAATTTAATTGATGATTATCAAGTGCTGTAATCAACTTTGAGCGTTTTTGAACGAAATGTAGATTCATCTTACAGTTTAATTTGTTGGCATTCATTACTCAGGTTCGTATAACTTCTTCTGAATGATGTTCTATATATAGGACTGCAAAACTTTGCCTCAATAATACCGTTATAAGACCAGTCTTGACATACGGCGCTGAAACTTGGACGTTGACAAAAGCAATTGAGGAAGAACTGCGCCAGTTTGAGAGAAAGGTTCTCCGTAGGGTTCTAGGGGCCGTGTTTGACTCAGAGGAGCTCGTCTGGAGAAGACAAACAAAAGCCGAAAGTATGGGCCTTTATGGTGACTGGGATGTTGGAAGACTCCGTTGGGCCGGACAAGTAGCCAGAATGAGCCCAGAAGAGATACCTCGGAAGCTTCTGGACGAAACCATTTATAAAGAAAGAAGACTAGCTCGACCAAAGCTAAGCTGGATCGATAGTGTGTTAGAGATGCGCGCTCCATCCTGGGAATTTGGAACTGGAGAGCAGCAGCAAACAACAGAGATGACTGGCGGACATCACTCCAGGAGGCCCTGATCCCCCGCGGATTGCAGTGCCACGAAAGAAGAAGAAGAAGATGTTAAAAGTAGTTGAGAATTGATGATTTGACTGACCCTTATGAGTTTCATCACGATCGCATCATTAGTACACGTTGCACAAGCGCTTACCTCAAATCATTGTAAGAAGCAAGGCGACTCTGCAGTTTTCAATCGATTTCTATGAAATGTTGACATTTCAAGATGGTTCCAAATATTCTTCATCGTTCTTGATCCACTGGTAGGTCTTACCCATACACAAACTTAATCCCTATCAAGCAGAATTTGGCTCACTACCTAATTGACCGATTCTGACGGTTTTCGCTCTATGTTTAAACGTATTTTGAATTTGAAAAAAAAAAATTTTAATTTTACCAAACCTTAACAATGAATAACACCTTCTTCGGCTGATGTTCTGCAACTTTCAATGAATTGCCAACCCATGTTGAATTAGCGTAACTGTTGAACAGGTAAACGAGCTAACTACTTTGTTGAAACAATCAATTCTAGTCAGTATCAGAATGGCCGCCCAAAGAAAAGCGTGAAAATTAGGAAAATGTGCTCATCGGACGATTATCTTTTCTCATGAGTTCACTATGGACATTGTTGAAACAGTGAAGTCACTTGAATGTTCAAGCGAACGTCGGTGACTTATGCACTAGGTATATCAATAATGCTTATTTCTTAATGTTTAATTGTATTTACTTTCATAATAAGGATGGTATTCCAACCAGACCAAGTCTACGGCTAACCAGAGGTGCATTGTTCAATGTTGTGGCAGAAACGTAATAAACCAGCATACTGACAAGGCAGCAAATTTCATCGGCGTCCACAAACTTTGCTCCGCAAATGTCTACTGTGGGGTGATATCTATCAAAGTTTATGTTCGGTCCCTCTTAGTAAAACTTTTATGTTTATTACATAAATCTTTATGATACACATTTCGAGTTTTACTCACACGAGTTGTAGCTCACTACACCTGAGGTGAGTGTTTCACCTGCGAGAAAAGTGTGTGTACATTTACATAAGCTCAAATCTGAATAAACCGGTTGCACAATGCGAATAAACTTCTTTTTTTTCGCCCGAAGAAGTGTCTTTTCTTTTACTTTCAATTCTTTCATCCACCCCCTGAGAAAAAGTTTACCAGTGATTTAAAGTGTTTAGTACACCTTTCGCCTGAACTTTTCTAAATGTAGGCCGTCCGAATGAATCATTTGGGGAAAGTTGTGAATCCTTCCCTGAGCTCACGAGGGTAAATCGAGTTACCTTACTCAGTCGCACCGACGAACTTCGGCCATTCTATAAATTTAAGAGTCTTCCTTCCGAATTGAACTCGGTAACTTTTCGTGAAGTTGAGGGACATTGTGTAGTAAGGAAAATGTTAACTTCACCGCAGGTTCTAACATTTTAGTGATATGGTAATGGGAAGGAATTTTTGAAGAACGAAGATCATAATGAAAATAGTTGATGCAGAATTCTCCATCGTTATGTCTTCCTCTTAGAAAAGAAGCGCCCTTAGTTCTAACGGAACACTTTTGGCAGTTGAGTGAAGTGGTGGTGGACTCAGGAATGACGAAATGTTTTCAAAAAACGCTGCAAATTCTTTCACTGGGGTTTATTATTTAATTGGCTTGCGTTCATGATTTGAATTTCTACTAAGCTCTATCACCTGTGTAACACGCACACTCCAAAGCTTAGTAGAAATTCAAATCATGAATGCAAGCCAAATGAATGAAATTGAATAATAAACCCCAGAAACATCTCATAAAAGAATTTGCAGCATTTAAAAAAATAAATTCCGAATTTGAAGGTTTTCATCGGAAACATCTCATATGAACGTGATTCAGCTTACGTATCTGAACATTTTTCATGATTTGTCGATTCAACTATTTTCCATTGATCATCTGAACACTTTGGGTTGAAAGTTGTCCCATCAACCACTACCTATTAATTTAATTTTTTTCTAGAGCACTGAAAATCAGGCCTCGTACTTCCCATCTAACCTACAATCCACTTTGTTAGTTAGAATGCTGTGAACCCTTCCCAACATCTCTAGCGAATTAAATATTTGTCTTCTCATATTGATACAGAACGTTTCTCTTTATAACGGGTAGATTTTCTCGGTTTCACTGACTAATCAGATTTAATCTGATTAGTCGGCAGTAAAAGGAGGTAAAAAAGTCATAACGATTATTCTCGGTTACGGTCATCATATCTCCCATTGTAAAAAATATGATGATCACCCAATTGAAAAAGAAATCGAAGGTCTTTAAGGGCAAGGGAAGAGATCGGAGTGTCGGGCGGTATCGGTTCATGCTAATGGGTCAAGGTAGGGCGGATGTTGGGAAAATTGTTTTTCGTTCAAGCTTGAGTTATGGCATTGTCGCCTGTAATTGGAATGAAACCAACTATCAGATCCCACTGTGGGGAGAAAACTAGTTTGATGATTTTTCGCTGCAGTTTCTAATAGCGAAGTTTCAATTACCGTTTTATGATTTCGCTGAGTGCGGCTGGGAAATACCACTTTTTAATTTTTTTCATTTATTTCAGGACTTTCCATACAGTAGTACAGACAAAAACAAAGCAAATAATTGCTCAGAGGTTCATTATTTCTGTAGTACATCGTCTGAACTCAACACTTCTCGCCTCTAAACCTTGTAATTGCATTCAAGATGAAAATACTTGAGCTGCCGCCAGCCACGCGATCAAGCTCAGTCGTCCCGCTGATCGGAAACTGCCCGACTCTCCAGCACGGCCACCTATCTGACTGAAGACAACCGGTCTCCATTACCCGAACAGGACGTTTTCCAAATGGTGGGCGATAGTCTGTCCTTCAAGGCGGACACATATCCCTCCAAGGGCTTCCTTCCATTGCAAATTTGGTGGCCTTTTGTAGATGGTGACCTAGGGGTCGATTGCTTAGTATGGGGGAGATGGCACCTGGATTGAAGGAAAAGTTGATGGACCGGGGTAACCCACAAACCAATCGTCAAAATAGAATTGTTCCAGGACATGACATCTACTAACAATACCCACAGTTACCAACGGACAGACCTTCATTGGTTACCACGTTACTTTTGGGAGCCAAAAAATTGACTCTAGTTTTCGTGACCTGCAATCAGACCTGGCATCAAGTCCACAGACGCGGTATATTTTCTCTAAAACACCACTACTGACCTATTGCCAAGAAAAAACAATTGGGAACTTGATATTCCATCGTCGTCCTCTATCTCATACTTCAAAGCCACGCCACCAAGGTTTGCATCCATGGAGGTGCAAACCGCTTAGTTTGGTAATTGAAGAGCCTAACTTCTTTTCTCCAAATACAATACACTGTTACTAATGTAAAGGATACGCAGATTGCCAGTCAAAGAACTGCGTGTACCAATTGATTCGCAGGAAATGTGAAAATAGTTCGGCTCTTTATGTGGGAAAGGTTGCAACCCTTAATCTGAGAATGAATACTAATAGGGCCTCAGTGACTCGGAACGGAGCGCTACCGGTTGAGGAGCACTCACGTTCTCAAGTCACCACTTGGTGAATGCTTCGTCGTAAACGTGCTGTTCAAAATGACAGACCCTTCAAATGAGCACCAGCTGCAACAGTCAGAAAGGGCTCACTTTTGGGTATTGAAGGCTAATATACCGCCAGGCCTCAATTTAGATGACTAGAAACATTGACATGATAAATTATATTGTTCCCGGGAGATCAAGAATTTCAGAAGAGGAATTAAGAAGAAAACGTGTTTTCGAGATTTATTTTTCTTTATAGTTTCAAATTTTAGTTAATGTGCTCAGTTACATTAGGCTTTGGAACCTCCATAAAGTCAGGAATGAGACAATTACATCTCTCCTGTTTGATTCAACACAAATTTTCATTTTCGTTACCAAGCTTTTTTCTTAGCGTTATTCTTTATCGTGATTTCATTTTTACTTCGAGCAGGAGTTATGTGATTTGGGAAACTTAGGCTGATAGATGAGGGACTGCCTACAAGTTGTATAATACGACGTATACTGCTAAATATTACGTTTCATATTTTGATCCTTGTTAAAAAACTTTTTCACATTAATTAAATGATATAAAAACAATTTTTCCATATACAATGCCATTTCTTCCTTTTACCTACCAACCCAAGAAAAAAATATTACTGCAACGAAATGAAACCTATCGACAGCGTAATGGACATTAACATTGTCGTGTGCCCTAATTCACATTGTCATGGACGCGAATTTCAAATTCGAATTTTGGACTTTTAAAAGGGATTCATGAGCTGCCATTGCGCTTTTTGCCAAAGGTGGCATGGCTAAAATCCATATTAAAAAATTCCAGAAATTTTGACAACTTTTTCATAGAACATTTTCCTGATCGAAATTGCCCCTAGTTCAGGAACCACCCATTTTAGAATCTTTTTCCTCACAAATGTGCTAAAATTTCAATCTATTGTATTAAGATAATTTTAGGGAATTCCCTCATACGATGCTGCATAACTGGAACTTTAATTCGTTAAGAAATGTTTTCTTGTATGGTCCCCATTTCTTAGAGTCTGTGTGACACTCTACAGGATGCTGAGACATAAATGGGTAGGGATAGGGATGGCCATCGAGACAAAACATCGATATTGTGATACCTCATTTTTATTTGAACATTTTTGAAAGCTGATTTTTTAAAAATATAGTATAAGTACATGTCCAGGGTGAAAAAACCTATATAAAAGAGGGTCACCTGCTTGGGGGTTTTCAAGTAATTTTCCCCCATTTGAAATGCCCCAAATCTCCGCTTAGAGTCATGCGATTGTGCCCGTCTTCAAATGTGGCCTTTTGAAGCCTAGATAGATTTTTTTAAATATTTGAGCTTTCAATCTTAATTCTATCGAGAATTATCGTCTGGAATGTGTTTTTGGTGTTTTTTGGCAGCGGATTCAGAATGCTTTGAAACGGATTTTGATGCAAACATTCTTTGAAAATTCTCATTTTAATTTTTTTCGAGCGAGAACAATAGTTTCTTTTTCTTCGAAAGTTCGCTAATACATCAGCAGGTGAAAAAATTTTAAATATTCATTCTATTCCACGTTAGGTAGCAAGCAAACTAGATGGATTTTTTCTCTGTGAGTGAAGAGTAAACCAAACCGATGTTATCGGAGCCAAACATCGATAGAGCGAAAATATCGAATGTCTGGTATCGATGGCAAAACATCGTAATATCGAAGGAAAACATCGATATTTCGATAAAATCGATGTCGACGTCCCATCCTTATCCTGGGGGCAGACATTCATTTCACTGCAAAAAGAACATTCCCTCTACATAACAACCATATATATTTCTATTAGTTCTATTCAAGGCGTTGGGAAAGTAAAATATTGGCACCTGCACTACTAATCCTGTAGAATTCCGGAGGGGGCGGGGTCGCGTGAACTGTGACACATTGCCAGGTGAGGGCGCCTGTGGAGGAAATTGAATACAGTGACAGATAACAGATCTGTCGCTAGTGGCAAATATTGTTTCCGTCCCGAAGAATCAACAGGGAAGCAGAACCGAGCGGTCGGTCCGCCGAATCCCGTTCGCCCCGAACTCCCGCCCTCCAACCTATTGACTGAACGCGGGGAGGGCAAACATTTGCCGAGACGAAAACCCTATCACTGCGCTCCCGGCTGGGGTCGACCTCTAGTAAGCAACAATATGTCAACAGCCACTGTCAACCCCGAGCATATTGTTTCAATGCAGATACGAGGTGTTAGGAGGAAAACAGTTTGACGATGATTACGTTACACTCCAAACACCACCTACCTCATCCTCATCTACATACAACAGTCACCTGAACTCCTCCGGCTGTTTCTATCGTATGCGGCCCAAATATGGCCTATGTTAAGTTTGATGTTGTGCTTTTTGGTAACTATCCAATCGATTGGCTTCAAACTTGGCCCTCAGAATCAGAAATGAATGTACTTTTTAAGAGAAAAAATAGAAAAAGCGAAAGCAAATCTGACTAGCAAATTTTTGACATTTTTCAAACAATAATCACTAGGCCATCTTAAAACCATGGATCACACCATACCCCACCAACTCAAATAAAACCACCCCTTATGCTCTTCGTCTACATCGCAAGCCGTTGTGAGCCAAAAACTCGACTCTGGGGTACCTCCAAACATATTTTCTTAAGCCTTCCAATTCTTATACACAATCTGCCGGAGGATTTGAGAGTTACCTCAAATTCCACCCGATCTGCCTATAAAAAGAAGATCCTTTCCTGGCTAATCTCAGTGGGTTTAGAAAACTGCCAAAATTTAATGACTAGCCTGTATGTGTGTTAGCCTTCCCTCTAACCGAAGATGTTTAATTTAAAATGCACAACCCCCCTTATTTTCTTCACTATTTTCTATATTTTTTTTCGTATACACCAATCATAATTGCCTCATTGTACATATAAGTCTATGAGATCTGTTTCATTAATGTTATAATTTGTGGATAGCTCAAGCAACAGCCCCCTTGCCGCACAGGGTTCGCCCTATGGTTGAGGGGTATATTTCAAACAAATGTAAATCAGCTAGAAGTAAGCAATATTTTTCATGAAATAAACATTGAAAAAAAGTTCTATCTTACACCGTTTTCATTGAAATGGGTTTCCACAACTTCGTCGTGTGACTAAGAGTGACTTAGTCCGTACATTTCAGAGCATTCAAAACTAATTATGGAAAGAGGAGAATGGAGAAGGTAATAGTCATAACTTTAGTCTAGTTGTGGAACAAACTCCGAAATCGAGGACGATTCGTGTTTACTACTGCAAACCAAAATAAGGGACGTCTCTGTAATGTTTACCTTATGTAGTATCGGTTTGAATACTTATGAATGGTATTTTTGACAGCGTTTATTCTATTTCAGTTGCATTGTAGGTTAATGCATGGACACGATCCTCCAGCAAGATGGTCCCCTTGTGGTGATGGAAGCGTCAGAGCTCCCTCCATTTTGAAAAACTCGAATAAAAAACGTGAAAAGCCCCTCGCAGCACATCACATTATACAAAATACACACTCAGACACAACCGCTACCGCGGAACTGCCTCGGGTAAACGGGCGCGTTGCTGGAATTTATTTCTCACCCACCTCCGTCATATTATTATAAAGCCCGTACGCATTGTGACGGGAATTCCGCAGAGGTCTTATTAGGGGGGTTTGGCGGTGGCTTCAAGTGAGCCTCGCTGTTTATTGTGGGGCGGGAGGATTTGACTTTCCAGAGAGGAAGAATCCTGACCCCACAAGGGCACGCAACTCGGCTTTAGTTCGTAAATACATGTCAACTCGGAGCACAACCTTGGTGAATCAATACGTTAGGGCTAGGGATTCCGTTCTACCTCGTCTTCTTTAGCCGTTTTGTCAAGGCTTTGTGAGGATTTGCCGCCAAAAGGCCGCATGCGAGGGCATCTACTTTGAGAAATGAGATTCATCTCGAATTGAGGGTAGTATGAAAAAGTCGCGGAACCTTTACGGAAAGGAAAGCCGATCCCAAAGAATATTGGGTGGGTAGTACCTATTCAAAGGGTTGTTCATATTTCAGATGGATGGGGTAAATGAAGGTCGTGAAGTTAGAGATCAAGATTGCCTATTTCGTATTTGTAGGTTTCTATTGTACTGTGTGCCTAACCCCTCAGAAATTCAAAACCTGAGTGATATAGAAGAGAAGCGAGCAACTATTGTCTAAACTGATAGATTAAGTATGGATACCAAACTCCACATGAGGATCTCACATCGTGATACACAGATGCGTACCTCAAGTTCGAATTACAGGAAGGGTCCCCAGGGTACAGAAAGGGCGATGGCTAACAAGAAGGCGTGCTGGGTAAATGTAAGGACCATTAGGGTAACTCAAAGGGTCAATGTCTAACAGAAAGAGGGGATGGTTGACAGGAAGGAGTGATGTGTTGCAGAAAGGGACGACGGCTAGCAGCTACGGTGGCAACACCCAGGAAGGCGACCCCAAAGTACCACCAGACTTCCAGTACGGATCGGGTCAGGATGGAAGTTTATCCCAGGACAAAGCGCTTCTCATCCACTGCCTTTACCGTATGCTGGCGACCAGTCGGGACCAAGAAGACCGATCTACATTTAGCTGGGTTGACCATCAAACCACACCTGGCTTGCTCCTCAGCAAATGCGTTGTCGGCAATCTGCAGGCCTTCAAAGGTTTCAGCAAGGTGGCTGACATCACCTACCCCAGAGGCGATATCGAACCCTATTTCAGCACTCACAGATTTGTATGCAGTTATGTTTTTCTTACGGTTTTTTACCCACATCCCCCTGGATCAATTCCATTACTGAGAGATCTCCATGACCGTCAAAGGAAAAGTATTGATCCTTCGAAAAGGGTTGTCCTCTGATTGTTGCAATTGCTGTTGGAAAGAGTCTTGACTGATCCTGTAGGTACAGATTCAGATGAACTCCAGTTTGCTTACGGAGACTTTGTTTTCCCCCCTATCTAAAACAAATGGCTCTTTTGTTCGAGATTTCCTATCGGAAAAATAATATTGTTCGGAAAAGCAACATTGTAATATAACATGTGGTTGAAAATAAACCGATTAAGTACCCAAGAGCCGATGGTTTTGGGTTTTCCAAGGTCACAGTGGAAGGGATCGGAAGTCTCTTACGGGATCAGAACACCAGTATAAATATGCCCAGACCAGCCCAAGAGGATTCATTCAGAGAATTACTTGCTCCTCGACGTGTCGTAGCCTGACGTTAATTCGCTTCATCTTGCCCCACGTTCCCTTCGTCACCCCTTCAGGGAAATACGAAAATGACCATCATTTCCAAACACCTATTTATTATCCGAATTCAACTCTTCCAAATTATTTTAGCCGTTCAAAATTTTGCAACGCAACACTACATTTTCACCCGCTCAAGTTTGGTCTCTCCTTAAATTTACAACAAAAATTATCTGGGTCATTCATCACATTGGTGATATTTGAGGTATTAAGAAATATTAATTTTAATATTTTTAATTTGACAAATTAAGTTTTCTTTAAACTAATCATGGGTGATTTTGAGAGCAAACAAAATCTCAAAATTGAACTCCGATTTTCCCAATTTTTTGGTCCCTTCCGATTCCTGAACATGTCCTTAGACACACCCTGGAGTGGGCACACACTTTACTGTATAGTTTTGAAGATATGGAATTTTGGACATTTTGGGGGACTTTTCCTTTTTGTAGGGCGTGAGAACAGTTGTAGGTTGTGAGGAAAACGTAGTTGTATGTCAGCTGAAGGAGCATTCTGACTCATTTCTTTCATAACAACCTTGCTGAAATAGAAATCTTGCATTTTTAATAGCATCTGCGATGTAATTACGAGGTATGGAATGTACCACAGATTACGTGTAATAAACATAGACAAGGGATTTACGTAGAAGGGTTATCTAATACAGAAACAATAAGGGGAAAGTACCAGTAGTGGACATGTTAAGAAAATCTTGTGTGATTGTAGTCTCAAATTTTTTTTTTTTTGGACAGCTATTTTTACATTTTCTAGAAACAATAAACCTTTATGTAATAATTTGCAGCGTTTTGAACTCACTCAAACGATCTTATTTTCACTCCTTACAACCAATTCTCACAACCTACAATTACGAATATTACATTTTTTGTAGGGCGTGAAGTTGTAGGATGATGAGATGCCAGGCACTGTGTGGCTGATTGCTGGATCGAAACAATGTAATATCAAAATTGACATTAATGTTGATAGTAACTCACTGGTCTCACCTAAATTGGCCAACTTCTCGTGGGATAGCACTGTTGTAGGTTGTGAGAATGTATCAAAACACGCACATGATTTATTACACTCAACGAATTTTCGGAAACGCAGATCACAACTGATGAAAAACAGACAAGAATCCGAGGGAAGCCATGTTGCAGCCTTGTTGCTACAAATTTTTACGACAGCCAAAAATCTTTTTTCAGCGTGTGGGGAAAGATTGAAAAAAAATTGTAGGTTGTGAGAACGAAACCTTGTGACACACCTAGAACTGAGAAAAAATCTAATACAACAATGAAATTTGCTTTTTCCAGTCATGTATTCTCAAAGTAGAGCCAATCTTCCGACTAAAACATTTCATGGCAGGCAAGGCAATTTTATGGGCTTGTGACATAAAATCACCCATAATTTAAAATGACCCATCTATGTATCTGGAACCTAGACATCCAAGTACCTTGCCTGTATAATTGAAAAAAATCACTCATTTCTGGGGAGTACTGTGGGATTCTACATTAATGAGTGTTTGTCCTGAATTTCTGCTTCGTGCAACGAAAATTCTATCCCTATTAACACATTTCAGTTTTGTGTGCCCATCGTAATGGTGAGATCGTGATTTATCGCGGAATTCTCAGCTCGTTAATCATTCCAGATTAAAAACCTGTCAAAAGTTCGAATTTGACTTTCTGTGTTTTGTTACCTCGTTCATTAGCCCGAGTTCCTTCTCCAAACCATTTTCGCGACTGAGCGTAACCGTTTCGCCCTACTAGTGAATGTCGAACAGAACTAATTGTGATTAAGAAGGCGAGAACGAGGCAAAAAGCGGCGGAGTTTGGACATGTGAAATCCTCATCCATTACACGCTCAGTTCTGCCCGCTCAGCCCGGAAGTTTTGCAACGCCAGCCTCCCGAACCAGCGATCGTGCCGGGGTTTTCTTCCCAGCTCGCTCCGACGAGAGACAATGCGACTCCCGAACCTCCTTCTTCCCCAGTTCGGCTGGATCCAACGATTCCTTTTTTTCTCGTTTCTGTTCGGCGAAGCCGCCCAACGCCTCACCCGGGTCGGCAATTTGCACGGAATGACCGTCTTCCTCATCTCGTCGAGGTGCAAGTGGCAGAAAACCGGGTGGGAGGGTTTCTGGGACAAGGTCGAGGGTACAGCTGCAAGTATCCACTACATTTCCCTGGGTAAAGTTAATTTCGTGTGAAGCGAACAATACCTTGTGGAAGTGCCAGTAATTTGCATGAGGAAGTCTACTGTAATGGTTCCGTATAAATTTGTTCTAACGCGTTGACTACCATGCAAAAAGTCTCGACAATTAAGCAAGACCTACGTGAGGACGTTTTACTATGAAATCTCAACCCTCATGGCTCCCAAGTACAACTTGTCAGCAAATTATTCTTCAAAGGCTTATTATTTTTTTAGGACAACCATTTGATAACCATTTGAAAAATCTCCGGTTTGGGAAATCGGTCGTGCACTATCAGATAGACGGTCGAGCAGAAGCTCCTGGCCGCAGAGACCGTTCAAAGGGAGGTCTGAGCAATAACTCGTGGCTGGTGGCCGCTCAACTTAGGAGAAATGGCTATAGCCTACTCATTATGCAAGCTAATGCTAGAATTTTAGCTAATGGTAGAATTGCTAATGCTAGAATTCTCATCCAATTTTTTAGTTTCTTTCCTTTTTTAATTGAGAAAAGGATCTAGATTTTTAGCTCATGTCAGATTAAAATTCCATCATTAAATGGGTATGATTAAAAAGGTAGTTCCAACACTTTTTTTCAAGTCAAACTCAACATTAACAGTCAAAACTAATACGGGACTAAGTCACTCGCGACGAAGTTGTGGAAACCCATTTCAAATAAAAACGGAGTAGGATAGAACGTTGTCTATATTTCCACGAAAGTAAAGAGTTACACTGTTAAATCGATTTCGACGGTTAGGTCATCATCAGTAACAAACATGAACTAAGTGATAGGTCAGGAAAATGTTTAAATGATGTCATTCCTCAAAATATTTCTCCATTATTGGGTTCTTTCTTGTTTGGTTCCGCCTCTCCATAATGATACTGTTTGTGCCCCTTTCACTTTGTAAGCCTTGAGTGGCATTGGTTGGTTCTCCCCGCCCCTTTCACTTCCTTGAGCCAATAGGATTCAATCTCCTCTCGCTCGATCCTATATAAGATATGCTTTCTGTGATGTACTTTCAGTTCATGTTTGTTACAGATGATGACCTAACCGTCGAAATCGATTCAACAGTGTAACTCTTTACTTTCGTGGAAATATAGACAACGTTCTATCCTACTCCGTTTTTATCAGTCAAAACTAATATTTTTCAAGTCCAATTCATCATTTCCCACTCCCAGCTGTACCACGCCTCCCAGGAGCATTTCTAATAGTGAGAGATGTTTCTAAAAACAATTAATTAGATGGTAGAATACTATGAATGACTTGGTGCGGACCCAACATCTTCACTTTCCAAAAGGGAGAATTGTTCCGAGCACAAATTCACGACGGGCGGTTCTGGAGGAAAACACGTGAGAGGCAGTTTTGCGGCAGTTGTTTTGAAATGTGATTAAATAGCGATTCGTGACCAAAACGACAGAACAGACGTCTCACACAAAAGTAACAGCTCTACAGGCAGTCGGGTCGGCACGCTAACACCGTGTAGGTGCCTAACAGCCCATGAGATCGTGCGAGGCTCCTCCGCTACCCTCAACTGATTTGGGTCATTCGAAAATGTTTTCAAGGTTCTCAGTGTGTTTCCTTGTTTCCAACATACTAGAGACACCGCTAGACATCAAGAATTACCAGATGTTAAAAATTGTGTTTTTCGTGGTCGATTACTAATTTTCAATTTTGAAAATAACAACGGTACAGTTTCACATAAAATTCGTATTGTTTTCATACATGAGATGAGATGAATAACTTCCGATTCCTTTCTCATTCTTGTAAACATGTAGGGGAAGGTGTTGTACCTTGGGAATAAGAGCATAGCTCTGAATCTGTTGGTGAAACATAAACTACCTGAAAATGTTCCTCGAAAAAAAGTGTAGAATGACTGGTGTTACACTTTGTTGATTTATGGGAGCAATAAAAAGTGAAACACTTTAAGTAAATTTTTTGTTGTTTCATTGTTTTTTTATATTTTGTCCAATTAATTATTGTCAAAAAGTAGAGACAGTATACTAAAGCTTAAATTGTACTCTATAATGGTGCAGTTAGTTAACCTGCACAAACCTCAAACACTTTTAAAGTCATCATGTTGTTGCAGTGTGTTGTACCTTGGGACTAATTTAGGTTGTAATAAAGATCAGTATTTGGTTAAGACAGGAACAAACATCGTTCATCTCAAGAAATGAGACCATATATGAAATAGGATAAGAAGAGATCATTTGTAAACTGCCTCCCCCATAGCTTAACCCGTCAACAATCCTTGAAAATTCCATTGAACTTTAATGGTTCGACATGCCAAACAAGAAGATTTATTTGATTAATTGACATATAAAGTTTGCTGTAATGGTTTTGTATTAACGTTTGCGTTTGCATCTGTTAAGGCTATGGGACAACAGTATGAAACCTTAGGGGACTACTGTGCACCCCAACAAAATAATTTATTACTCCCTTGATAAGTAATTTCATCCCTTAAAAGGTAAGCAATAACCTACTACTTTCATTTTAACTATAAGTTTTACCCAAGTAAAATAAAATACATTTGTTTACAAATTGTCCCAAGGTACAACACCTTCCCCTACACAATAGCTTCGACGGTATTGGGACTTGGCTTCTCCGAATCGTCGCACTTTCTACGGGGGTGATGACTGAAAAAAAAGTAGCAATGACCCGCGTATCGCCTCCCGTATCTGTTGACAACAAAAAGCTTTTGGAATTGACGGTGATTCGGGGCAGGGGGATCGATGGCACCGAAAATACGAAGTAGACGCTCAGATGAGCTATCCGTGTATCAGGAGTTATGTGAAGAAATAGCATTTCCACGCTCGCTCGAAAAGAACTCGTTTAGAGATCCAATCTTTTATACGACGTTTCGTAAATTCTGACATAGTTAGGTCTTACGTTTTTCGTCTATATATTCACTCGAGTAGTCTTGAGTGAGCTGAATGACTGATCCTACGAGTGAATTCCTCAAGATAATGCGGAGACTTGCTTCATTTAACTTAACGATAAAAACTCTGCACCCGTCATAGACCTCCACCAAAACAACTTTTCAAGTCGTACCAAGTTTTCAAAACGAGAAAATGAAAAAATTTGATTTTAGAAAATTGAAATTGACACCCAAATTTATAATTACATGCAAATGGTACTTCGCTTGTCCATGTTAGTAAAAAAACTTCGAAAAACCACATTTTTGACTCGTTTAGGCTCAAATCATCAATAACAAACCATCGATCACGAATCAATGCAAATATCACTATAAATCAGGAGTAGGGACTTAGATAAGGGATGAAAATACAATAATGGAAATTTGAAAGAAATACCTTTAAGTTAGGCTTTATTCAACGGAATTGATCATTACAACACTGTAATGAAAATCTTTAACTAAGAACGCGGTAATCAAAGACGCTAAAAACATCTGATGATAAGTTTATCATATCAGTCATCAGCAAAATTATATTCACGTGAGTACCGGTGAAATCGTGATAAGTTAAGTACGTGCCTCATGCCCTATGATTGATAAGAGCTACTCAGTTAAATATTTGGGATTGATTTTTGACTCTAATCTTCAATGGAAACTCTGTACAAAAGAAACTAAGAAAACTCATATATATATGTTTTACTTTGCACCGAAAAAAGTAGACGCTCAGATGAGCTATCCGTATATCAGGAGTTATGTGATGCATTTCCATCGCTCGAAAAGAACTCGTTTACCAATCTTTTATACGACGTTTCGTAAATTCTGACATAGTTAGGTCTTACGTTTTTCGTCTATATATTCACTCGAGTAGTCTTGAGTGAGCTGAATGACTGATCCTACGAGTGAATTCCTCAAGATAATGCAAAGACTTGCTTCATTCAACTTAACGATAAAAACTCTGCACCCGTCATAGACCTCCAGCCAAAACAACTTTTCAAGTCGTACCAAGTTTTCAAAACGATTGAAAAAATTTGACGAAATTGACACCCAAATTTATAATAACATACAAATGGTACTTCATTTGTCCATGTTAGTAAAAAAACTTCGAAAAACCACCTTTTTGACTCGTTTAGGCTCAAATCATCAATAACAAAACCATCGATCACGAATCAATGCAAATATCACAATAAATCAGGAGTAGGGACTTAGATACGGGATGAAAATACAATAATGGAAATATAAAAGAAATACCTTCCAGTTAGGCTTTATTCAACGGAATTCATCATTACAACACTGAGAATGAAAATCTTCAACTAAGAACGCGGTAATCAAAGACTCTAAAAAATCTGATGATAAGTTTATCCTATCAGTCATGAGCAAAATTATATTCACGTGGGTACCGGTGAAATCGTGATAAGTTAAGTACGTGCCTCATGCCCTATGATTGATAAGAGCTACTCAGTTAAATATTTGGGATTGATTGTTGACTCTAATCTTCAATGGAAATTGCAGGCACACCCTGTTCAAAAGAAACCAAGAAAACTCATATATATGTTTTCTAGATCGCGAAAAGTATTGGACCAAAAATGAAAGCGAAACGTTTACTTTGCACTGGCGCAGTCTGTCACGCTTTATGGCTTGCCAGCTTGGGGAAGTGCATATTATTCAACAATTAGGCCTGTACTCATAACACAGAAAATGATACTACGCGTAATAACTAATAGTATATTTTTCGAATGCACTCCACCGCTCTTCAAAAAAATGAATATTTTGACTATCGACCAACTTTTTAAAGGTTTTTCTATAAAGCAGATTATTAAAGAAAAGTCAGTGCATGTTCATTCGCAAGCTGTTCCGAATGCCAAACTTCGCACCGAACTACATCCTACGTCTTGAGACAGAATTGGATCCAATTGGAACTCATACATTGGAATTACACCAAAAGTACCTAATGAAAGTGTTTGGCTTGACAGACGATAGACTCCTAAAAATTGTGGCTAAGGAATTAGTGGGGAGGAATATATCCTGGGCAAAGCACTGACCATTTGACAAATAATCGACATCCCAAATAACTTGGCAACAATGAATACCAGGACTTTGAGGTCAAAGGTGTGAGGAGTCTAGCAATTTTACCCTATACACTGCAGGGTATACAGGGTGCTAGATCCGCACATCAAATCAGCTAGTTTGATCAGGGAGAACAGTGTGGACATTTATGCTAGCAGATGGCTGTTTAAGCTTAATGCCAGACCATACGTGACGGATCGTTGTGAGGAATGCTCCTTATGTAATAGGCATGCAAGAGAAGATCTCTACCACTTTCTTTGCAGCTGTCCCGTGCTGTCTGAATTTAGGATTGCGGCCTTCAATCAGGCATTTTCGAGTAATCAGGAAGGCAAACGTCTTCTCAATGGAGAAGGCTGGCCACAATTAGTCCTGTACTGCAAGTTATCGTGGCGTTACAGAAAAATGTTGATTAGCGAATTTAATTTTTGAATAAATTTTGAATTTTGTGAAGTGATGATTCCCTCCTAAAATCAATAACATTTATATGCACAATGACCCTATATTGACCCCGTTTCTTTATTATTTCTTCCAAAACAGTTAATAATTTTATTCCTAGTTTTTAATGTCTTTTCCCTGCATTAATGTATCACCAACATTCCCGACAGACGGTTGGAAAAACCATGTTGTATCGTTTATAACAATAATTAATTGAAAAACGGTGTATATTGTATGATAATAAACTTCTTTTCTTCTTCTTATTATTAAAGAAAAGTCTTACACACTGCCAGTTATTGAACGTAATACTCGTTTTAGGATATCGGGTAGCATGCTGGTGCCAAGATATAGAACCACTGAGGGACACAATTCCTATGAATACCGCGCAATAAAATAATACAACGCCCTACCTGATAATTATTCAGATAAAATTATTGAACAACCACAAAAAATCAACATTATGTTGAAGCAATATTACTTAAATTTGAAAAAAGGATCGAAAATTCTATTTTTTCTTTTTCCTAATTATACTTGTCACTTTGCTTTGTCGTCTTTTTATTATATTAGTCTGTTGATAGGTGCTTTATGTTGGCTAGCTGGCTCGAAGATGACTCTTCTTTCTAGTAGTAGGGGCTGTTGCCCCTATATGGGATTATTTTCAGTAATTTCATTATTGCGGTTCTAACAGCTAACATAACTTCAGTGAAATAAATTTATTGTTCATTAAAAAACATGTACACGAATTTACAGCGGCCAGCGCCAATCCGGAGCCAGGGAGAGCATTGCCTTGTGAAAATGTTCCAGCTCATCGTTGTAATTTCTCTCAACTTCGAATAATTAACTCAAACGGTACCCACTTCATGATTTCGTTCCCATAGAAACAACTCAACTCGCAATCGCTTACAATGGCGAAGATGGTTGAATCCCCCAAGCCACTTTTGGACAGTTCCCGGTTACCAGAAGACCAAGTTCTGGCCTTTACAGCGCACAACTCCCTTCCGAATGTTCACCGACTAACTTTCTTAACAATGAGTTGATAAACTTGAACGCGACTTCTCTCACAAAGCTGACGGCTCAGTTGGATTGATGCGAAGCGCCGCCATGACGGTTCCCCCAATCAAAACATGCAAAATAGGGACGGAAGAACTTTTTTTTTCTCTCCAGAGATTGAAAACTCGTTTAACAAAGGGAAATTGAAAACAATCTGATGACAGGCGACTGTTATGCTCAGATTTTTCCGAGGATGTCTTGAATGAAAATGTTCCAGCTTCCCTTAATCATCGAGGTCCAAACGAACGCAGAAATATAAATGTAAAAACGCCCTAAATTGGTAGAGTAAGGATCGTTATTTCTGTATTAAATGGGTACAGATTATATGTCCTTCAAGTCACATCACTATAAACGGCTTGCAGATGATAATTGAACGAATTGTTGGTTTTATAATTTAAATGCGGGGTTTTCAGGTCAGAATGAGAAGTTCCCAAATCAATTTGAGAACCTCCTTAAATTAAGAACTTTCCATATCAAATGGAAAATTATCTCAGTATCAAATTGAGGACTCAAAACATTTTTTGACGCAGATATGTTTTGTAGAAGGAACGAAAAAGATGAGAAATGTAGAATGGAAAAGAATTGATTCATTCTTTCAAGTTCGTATTAAAATACTGAAAAAGTGCAGAAATTGAAATACTAAATGAAAATTCATTTCTTTGAACGATTTGGCATCCAAAAGAATACATTATGTATTAGTACGATCCTATTGTGGTATAATGTTATAGCTACAATTTCCCTATAATTTACAATTTTAAAAGAAGACAATTAAACAATTACTGTACATAAATACTGCTGAATACGGTTTCACATCTTGCTAACCATTTTTTTACAAGGCAGGTTAAAATCTGCTTTTTTGTGATTTGATTTTGTGTATCTTTTGGAATTTTTCAAACGACTCTCTAGGGCCCTGTAGATAATGTAAATGATGAATTTAGGATTGTGAATAGACGATGTTAATCTTGGCCCAGGTTCTATCTCGTTTCCTACGGCTGCATACCTTGTGGTATACATTCAATTTCGCTGTGAACCTATTATTTGCGGATCCTTATGGAATCGCAGAAGTAAATTTTCAACATATAGTTGTCTTACAGTAAACAGCTTAGCAACATTAAATACATTAGCAGATGGTGTCCGAGGAGGTGAAGCTCTCATAATTTTCAATGATTTTCTGGCGTAGGCACTTGTAATTTATGCAGATGGGATGAGAAATTATTCCGTATTGAATTACAAGTTGTAGCATGTTGTAATTTAAGAGTTTTATCGTGTTTCTTGTTGAACTTTGAGCTAAAGGCTGGTAGTTTGGTGAAATCAATGGGCCCATTGGATTTGGACCCTTTGACTCATTCTTACTGACGGAAACAGGCTGTTTTGCAGCAACACCAGGTTTTCAAGTTCCTTTCAAGGTAGGATATGGACTTTTCAAACACGGTTGCATGTTATCAACGTTTCCGTGTGGCTATTAAGAATCAGAATCCACCACTACTCATTTTTGACTTCAAAATGGACATTTTTCTCTTATGGTGTGGAACGCGTCATTTGTTCTATACATCCTTGATATTTAGACGAGGATGCTGAGTGCTACACTCTATAACAAGAAAGAATTTGTCAAATGCCTTTTAGAAGGAGTTCCAAAGCCTTAGCAATCACAGTCTTCTTCATTATTCACGGACGTCTCAAGGTAAAGGTCAGCGATGCAGAGGACGGTGACCGCCGACACGACTCACAACTAAACTTAAACTCATCATAACAGCCATCTCCGCCAGAAACGGCTCGGCGAGCGTAATTGTAGCGGATTCCCCGACCGTAATAACTGAAAACAACGTCGATCTGGCCGACAAGGCGACCGGCCGCCAGCAATTAGTCCCCTGACTGCCTCCGGTGGGGCCGGCATTTGATGGCTATCGGATGGGATCCTTCGCCCGCTGAAACGACACGCAGATTTCCAGTAAACGACCCTCGAAACAAGAGTTCGCGTTTACAACTTAACTGAATTGTCCCACCGCTCAAGGTGATTCCCAGTTACACCTCTCGCATATTTTTCGTTCCGAACTTTGTAAAGCATCTTGATATAGAAATCTCGTTTAATTGAACCCGGTTGTTGGGCAACTTTTTTATTTTTCCACCAACCCCTAATTGTACTAATTAATAGCTGCAGTCGTATCAATCAATTGATCGGAAGTGAAATAGGAAATGTGATGAAAGATCTTCAAACTATTTGGATGGAATTGCGACACATGAATCACTGAGTATGAATCCGGGAGAGGAGAATGAATACCTACCTACCTTCCTTCCACAGAAAGCTTTGACCTCGATTTAAAGCCGATATAATTTATTTCTCCTCTTTTAACAAAAACATATTGGTGGTTGATGCATTCATTAAACGGACGTCCCTATGTACGCGCTGTGCAAGTACTCGTATATGATCACTCTTAAAAACATAATTATAAAAATTAAGTCTTATGAATATTTTTTTAAACCGGACACTTCTTAATTGAACAAAAAATTATCGAAAAAATCGGCAGTAAAACCTGTATGAGCAGGGCTTGAATGGATTGTCCATTATCCCCTCCAGAATTTTCGCAGCCGTGGTCTACCAGTGAATCCCAACTGTGAATTTTCTAGAAACATTGTTCAGCTGACATTCGTAAAATTAGATGAGCATCTGGGTCAATATTTGAAATTCCAAGAGCAAATACAAGTTTGTAACAAAAACTATCGATTGTTGGAAAAACAATCGATAGTATTTCGATTGGAAGTAACAATCGATTGTCGCAATCGACAATCGACCCACCCCTACATCGCTTCCAGGCCGGGTCGTGCTTTCGCGATTCCACTTTGAATGTCGTGTAACCTCTAGCTTTGTGTACCATGTTAATTTCTCAGTTAATAAAATAATCAAATCTCTCATGAAGTGTTGATAAATAACATTACAGTCTATAAATGTAATCCCCCCCCTTAGCTTTTGTACGACAACTATGATGAGTGGATGAGAAGTGTTCTAACGTTGAGTGGTGTACTCATCTCACTCAGTTCAAAAGCAATACGATCACCACAGAGGACCGTCCTGAAAATCCAACTTTGGAAACATAGTGTTGGAAGTTATTCAATTCCCTTAGATCAGAACGGTGGAAAACATTCGCCGTGATACCGCTGGGGTTCTCCCGGGTCCCTCCGTTCTCCGTCGAGGTGTTGAACCAAATCTTTTCGAATCCACCAGCCGCAGACCTTGTCCCACTGCCAGGATCAAAGTTGTTACGACTTGCTAAGGATTAGCCGGCGCAGTGAAACCCGTGAAGTGGCATCACAATCAATCACTTCGGCCTGTGAATCGGAACTCCGCTGTTTCTCCCCAACTGTGCGTACTTGCCGTCGATCAGAACTGAGTTCATCTACCAACCAATTGTCATCTACAAAATAGGCTCACGATTTGAGTATAGTTTGTGGGCTGAGGGTCATTCTAAAATGTTTGTCTTGAGCAAGGACAGGATTCCTAGTATTCCTCCATTTCTTTAAATTATTTTCAATAATAAGCTTTTGTATTTGTACAGGGTGTATAAGATAAGGTGCGCAGTACTTCATCCACGTATTTTACCACCAATTTCCAACAAAAAGTCCTTCTTATCAATTTTTTTTTAATCTCGCTTAGTTTTTGAGTTATTTTACTTCTAAGCTGTTTTTCGTGTTTTCGAAATTGTCTCAGCCAAACGGCTATACCTCACATAGAGTATTATGTAAAGTAAAAGTTTAGGATACCGTTGGGAAGTGCGTTAAAGTTTCTATCTTTCAAGTCCCAAACCGATTTTTTTTTGCTCACATCAAGTTGGCGGAAAATCATTCTACAAAGCAAACTTCAAGAAAATTTGAAAGAATAAGGTTTTTCACACGTTCAGTACTCTACTCTAATCTGCCTTTGATTTGGTGCCTGTAGGTTAAAAAACGCGCCAAAAGGTCAGCTTTCAAATGATATCAAACACAATTTTTACTATTTTATATGGTTGAGAAAACCTCGTTTGAATGCAAAAAACAGCGAAGCAAGTCAATGTTTTGACCCTTAGTAATGGGTTTCAAATACCTATGTAAGTAGGGAGAATTCCACCCGCCCAGCGTCACCACTCGCTGAAAAACGGAAATACTCTGACAGTATCGTCCTTATACAGTAGAGATTTGTTATACCCCCAAATCAATCATACAATTATGTGATTTTACATTTCAAGGTGGCTATATGACCTGGCTTATGAGGTCCTTAAAAGTTACTTCATTACACGACTCATCAAATGATTGTGACTTACAACGGAGATGAACTCCACGTTTGAGTTTTCAACCGCTGAAAAGAGGCGAAGTATAGTCGGTGTGTCCGAGTTAATCGTGAGAATCACTCGTTCCAACTGCTTTTAAAGCTGAAAGGGCAATGTAGGCAACGCGCTGGTAGGCTTCAAAGAGTTCCATGTGTTCTCTGGCAGCTGGAGGAGTGCTTGCTTTATAAGCACATCTCCCACCTTTTGAAAAGCCATCAAATCCAAATGCACTTTCCCAATAATAGAACTTCGCCAAATCAACCGTCTTTAAAGTTTGATGACTTAACTTGCAGTGAGATCGCTAAGGTAGACTTCAGTCATGGGGAATTTTCGATAAGTTGTAATCCGACAAAGCAACATTCACTTGAAGAGAGCACCTAGCGCAGTGTCGTTTTTTCAGAGAAAAAGGAAGTATAGCAGAGGCCGACTTTTAAAGAGCGATAGGCGAGTGGCTGCGGCACAACACCCTGATGGTTCAGACGATGATGAGACCGAGAACCAGGATTCCACCGAACGGAACTGCGGAGGGCGTATACAAGGCCCTTGGTTGTTTAGCATGTTGTAGGCGGGGAGACATTTTAGAACGGAGGTTTTTCATAGTTGAGAAACGGGACAGGGCGCCGCTGCATCCTTTAATCAAAAATGAAATTAGAGCAGAATCAGTGATTCTTTCGGATCAATGGAGTACTTTCGCAACCCTCAACGCCGAGGGATACACCCACAAAATGATGAGTCATTATCTGAAATTTATTGTCCCGTCCAGTGGAGCCGACCCTCAAACCATAGAGTGTTTATGGCACCATGTACAATTAAGGTACAACATCAAAGTCAATGGAGCAAGCAATTTTTTCGAGAGGCAGACGAGTGATGGCATTCCCTCCAACCAATAAACGTTTTCGACGCCTTTTGCACGGATTACTGTGTCCTGGAGTGACTCGCATAGGTCGCGTAGATAGGGTAGGTCGCATACTATAATGGCGCCGCGCACTGTAGCAACCATGACTTCGTCGATGATTTATAGCGCCCAGTGACATTTTGCTCCCAAAACGCCTGGACTGATTGCTAAAAATTTATTTCACTTAAAGATTAGAAACAAAACTAGCAATGCTTCGAGGAAACATGACGTTTTCAACCATTGAAAAAAGTCTCAAAATAGTCAGTCTGCCCATGTGAATCGTGAAAATCACTCTTTCCAACTGCTCGTATAGCTAAAAGTGCAGTTCCCACGAACTTATAGGCCTCTACTAGTTCCTTGTATTCTCTGTTCTCCACCTCTCGTCGAATATACAAAAAGCCATCGAGTCGCAAATGCATTTTCTCAGTCACAGAACTTTGGCAAAATCAACCGATTTCATCATTTGAAGACTTCAATTGAAGTGCAAACAGCCAAGGAAGACTCCAATCATGGGAGATTTTCGATAAGTTAATATCCGACAAAGCAATAATCACTTGAAGGGAGCATCCACCGTGCTGTAGCAACCGTGACTTTGTTGATGATTTACAGCGCGCAGTGACATTTCGCTCTAAAAACGCATGGGCAGATTACTTAAGATTTTAAAAAATTGTGGAAATGGATGAATTATTCGAAGGTTTATAGCGTCGGGAAAGCATGAAAACAGGGACACATACGATACTATAACTCGCTCAAAAGCTTGTTGTAAATCTAAAAGACTCATTTAACCGCAGATGAGGGGGTTAAGCCTTGCACCTCACAATACCAGTGTAGTGAATGCACCTTTTCACACATCTCTACACCTAACGGGTATCATGGGCGACCTGATTCCCGATCAGCCAAACACAAGGTACAACAGGTAGGTAATTATCTTCACAGAAACGTAGTAACGTTCTCGCTCATTCGTTTCCTGCCCGAGCTGTTACGAGCTCTGTGAACCTACTTCTCGATTATTAATAATTTCTACTCTTCATCCGCGTTATTCACGTATATGTAACGGGACAGAGTTGTATAAAGCAGCCGCTGTTTCCGTTATAGGAGCGGGAGAATACTTTTATTCGTGATGATATGAACTCGTAAAATGTAAACATCTGATCTAACGTCGCACGACTTTGCCTAATTTTCAAGTTTTATGGAGTCGTAGGTCATGTCAAGAGGGAGCCACGTTATTGGATTGATTGCGTGGTGTTTGAACCGACATCAGTGGCACCCTTCGCCTCCAACACAGCTCTTCGGGGTTAGTTAGCGTCTCACCCTAGGAGTGTCCTCCGCCAACAACCGATAGCAGGATATTGTTCTATACATGAGAGGACTTCGATTATGTAGTTATCATACTGAAAGAACCACATCTGTGACGAAATGAACAAAAACCGAAGGAAAAATGAGATAGTGAAGGAAGGTGGACGTAGAATATGAAAAAAACAAAGCAAAGCTGTAGAGGAATTTCACTGCTTAATCTATCATATTGCAACACTGAAGAAATATTCATCGGAAGAAGCTCAAAGATAAGTACATGGAGATCCATGACAACTGTCATGAGCGAATCATATCGATACATTTAAGAAAGCTAATCAACTGGCGAGAAAAGCGAAAATGTACCGACCTACTACAAAAATTAGGCCCCAAGGAATTGGAACCAATATAGGCAATTTGTGTTTGGTATTCACTTTCAAAGACAACAAACCTTGTGGCTTTTTTTTTTTGTTTTTTTTTTTTTTTTTTTTCAGTTGAACCGAAATTGAATTGAATTTGAAGAAAAGAGTTAATATTTTTATTTTTATTTAAAGGAGTAAACTTTGTAACAGATGGAATCAGCAAAACCCCGACAACGTGTCCTTTGATAAAATTATTGTTCTCTAATAACTACTGCTGCGATCAGTAGTTATCTGTGAAACCATGAAACCATTGACGGTATTTATAGTTATATACCATATGCATATTTTTAAGAAAAATGTCTTTTGCGGGCGAGAACGAAGTGTTTATCTCAATTCAATGGAGATTTATCGAACAGAATGACACACACATAGACTCGTATTTTCCCTCTTCTTTGTTCCTCATTATCTATATTAAAAAATATATACATAGATATTTATACGTAAATATTTTATATGATGAGGTGGAGAGATGGCTAATTTAGTCTAATTTTTTTAAAACCTAGAATACTATCGAGGAGACAAAATTACTCCTACCACCAATGACAACGGCGTACCATGGCGTCCAAGGTAGAGGTGTCACTACCATCCCAGCCCCTGATGTCCTGCTAAATGACAACTACGTACCACGTTCTGTAGAAGACAATCCAAACCCTGTTGACGGAATCGACTTGGAGAAAAAAAAAGATATCTTAATAATAATATCCATATTATAGATTCTCTCGTTTTTGGTCCTCAAGGAACAACGAAGAGTCTCTAGAGGAAACTACTGCAAACCTGCTTTCTCTCAGATCACAGCACAGAAAACAACAGCCAAACGGAAACCAGTAAAAAGGATGCCTAGCAGAATGCTTCCATCCCCTTTCAAGAGAAAAACGTCCACAACTTGACAGGTTGGAAGTGACAGGTTGCTTTGCGGGGGACACACAGAAACTAAACCTGTCTAAATTACTGTCTGATCAGGCTGCTGCTCCGATCTAAGCTTAATTTTCTATGAGTGTGAAAAGCCTCGAATTCATTTCAACTAGTTCTTCACTTTAACTAGAAAATTAGTTCAGAAATCGTTTGATAAGGAAAAGAGAAGAGGGAAAAATGCCATAATCTTTATTTTTATCTTGCTAACTAGTTTCATTCCCAAACTTTTTTCTGTGATTTGTGATTCACCTGAAACGCTAATATTAGCCAATTAGCAAAGGAACTAATGGGTGGCAAATAATTTGGACTAGTAGGTATCAAGTTAATGAATTTGAGGGCAGTTATTAAGTTTTTGGAGTTTAGGTATAATTTGTAGTGTTCAGGTGAACTGAAGGAAGATGTAAACGTTTGTGCAGTAAATGATGGAGGCTGTATTTCAAATGAATGCGTACATGATCAATGAACGAGTATGGAAATACATAATTCAATTCATATTCGTCGATACAGTGTACCAATCAAATAAATAAAGGTGTTGTTGAATAAAGCCTTAGAGCGCTTCTGCCAAAGTTGAACTATGGTATGAAGACAGTCAAGTTTGATAAGTGATAACTATATAGGGATCCCAGCCAATATTAGGGAGGTCCCAGGAGAGCCAAGTTAACAAGAGTGTAAGAGCCGGCTAAAACGAAGGAGAGAACTCACTCCAGATTCTGTTAACAAAAACGGGAAAATTATGTTTGGAGGGGAAGTGAAGAAAATTTAGAGTGGGGAATCGCGGGGAGCTGAGAGAGGGGGACGATAGAAACCAATCAGGGACGGGGTTACAACTACCCCAGGAAACCCCAGGGTGCTAGGGGGGAGACTACGGGTGACTGACAGTTTGCCAGAAAAAGGGTGGCTTGGGGAAAACCAACGGCACAGAGCAGCTTGGGGAATTTGGAGTCCAATCAGAAATAGACATGGTTTCAGGATTAACGGACAATGATGAATTTCTAATGGAGTCAATTTGATTCTGATCGATGGAAGCGACGGGCTAAAAAATCATCGATAATATTCTAGGGTTAAAAAGCGACGTTTTTGTCCTGCAGCAGGACCCTATTCAAGCAGACTAGATTGGTCACTTCTCCACCCCCATAATATTGCTGTCCTAGTCACAAACCAAAGCATTGATATATATAGCCTTGGAAATAAATCATTTCCAACCGAACTGCCCCAATGATTGTGGAAGATACCATTTCCCATTTGAAGATGAGCTTCTTTACAGGGGTATCGGAGACAGTTAGGCTCTGGGGCCGGCAGTTAGGAAGCGCTAACGATGCCAGTGCACGTACTGTTTCCCCTAATGGCCCTTAGCGGCTGCCTATTTCTTCGCCGTTCCATTCTTGTTAAGCCTCATTTAGCGCTCACTGTTTCCTGTTCTGAAAATCTCTGATAACCATTATGCGCGGGGTATCGAAGAACAAACTTGTTGGTGTCTGTCTTTTTTTCCCTTTTTTTTTTAGATCGTTCAGCTCTCATTAAAGCACCCTCAGACCCTGTAGAAATTTTATTCATAGATGGGTAAAGAAGTTTTACAAAACTAAGAGGAAACCCTTTTTTTTTAAATAACTGTGGTCTACGCAAAATAGCTATTTAATACGAAAATAATAAACTTTTGCGCGTTCGTGGACTTCTCTCGGAGGATTGTTTTAACCTTGAAAAGGTTTTTGCGATGGGACCCCCCGCCGAAAAGCGACAGGAAAAAGTGAGATAAAAGTAGCGCGTATTTTTATAATGATTATCACTTACCACCGACCGTTGCTAAGGAAATTGATTTTCGCTATTTTTCATCGCAAAAAAAATTGTTCACCACTTTTTGGAAAGCTGTGAATTTATTTGACGCCAGACCACATCCCACGCGGCCTATTTCCCCCTCCTTACATCCCGGAGAACCATTGGTTTCGAGTTCGTTTTGTTGACAAAACTTCTTATTTGGATAAAAGTTCTGGCTTAGTTACCTATGATTTTCAGTTACAACCAATCGTTGCTAAGGTACACATTTTGTGCACATTTTATTCTCTTCTGAAAATTTGATGCTCAGGCTCTTAGGTCGTTGTGCCACTGGCATATAAGGTTAAAACCTTTTCAAGGTACATCACATTATAGCCGTTAGGCTTCAAGCGGAAATCATCTGGGGGTGCAGGGGGCGAAGCCCCCGCCGAGGTACGCAGCTCCGAGTTTTCTTTTGTTGGTTGATTACAAGGTTTATGATTTAAAATAATGAACCAAAACTGCACCAATATTTGGTAATTTAGAGCTTCCTCCACTTGAAACCCTATACAAAACAATCTGGTCTCACCAAAATGTTTCCTCAGACACTACACTACGTTTCTACAACAATGACTCCATAGCTCCACATTTCTTGACAAATAAAAATTTCCCCGTAGTTAGTTGTACATTTGAAAAATGGAAATTAGCTAAGATATAAATTTACCCTGTTTTCATTTTACTTCGCGTTCTTAACTTTGATATACCGATAGATCCCCAGGTCACTTTCTATTAGAGCAAACCGAATTCGAAAAAACCTGGAGGGAAATCAGTCTGAGTTAACAGCCAAGTTGATGGAACCGAGTTTTCCACAAAACTTTGTTAAAAAAAGAATTTTTCCAGCACATATCAACTACTAACAAACCCCACAGTTACCTACCAACGGACTGGCCTTACATTCTTTTTAAGGGTCCAAAAACTTGAATATATTCATCGTAACCTGCAGTCAGTCCCGGCATCAGGTCAACAGAGGTGAGATATTTTCTCTGAAACACCGCTGAGGAAAAACGATTGGGAATTTGTTAACTCATCGCCATCCCCAACCACAGACTTCGTAGCCACGACGCAAAAGTTTGCATCCATGTAGGCGATCAAGGTGCGAATTGCGCGATTTGGTAATTGAAGAGCCTAACTTCTTTTCTCAAAATACAAAACGCTCTTGAGGCTAAGGGGCCCGAGGACACGTAAGAGGACTTGGACTGGAGGACGAAGCAGCAATTTGGCTACCAGAAGAATAAAATCACACACACTGAATTTTTGGCATATTATCAAATTGAAAATTTTGGCAAATTAATTTGAACTTTTGGCATACTGATTTGAGCTTTTGACACATACTTTTCACAAACCAAACTAATCCAACATTCCATCCCATTTTATGATCAATAAATATTTGTTCTCTCTCTCACACAAAACGCTCTTACTAAAGTTAAGGATTCGCACAGTGCTAGTCAAAGAACTGTGTGTACCAACTGATTTGCAGGACTGATTATGAAGAATGTTTGGTATCCGATGACGTATTATTGAAAAAAGTACCAAAAGTGTGTGATCAGTCCATTGTCTTTCGTCTGCTCTGTAGATGCTCGCACCTACTGCAAACAAATGATGGATGATGTCAAGGAGCTATTCAGCTACTATGTATTCTTCTCCGATCCTGCTACCTTTTTATGCATACTAAACATCCTGGCTGGCATCACTAGGGGGACCCGCGAACCCGCGAAATTCGGTTGTGGCCACTCGAACGAAATTCTCGCCGTGTTCCTCATTAAAATCTTGGGGAGTCCAGGGCAGCGGCGTCAATACAGCAGGTGATGAGCGGATGCCCTCCATTAGTATTCATTAGGAAAGTTCGTTTATTTTCCTCGAGCTTCTGTGGAGTTGGGCGGGGGCCTTGGCAGGGAGGAAGCTTTCCCATAAGCCAATGCATCACTCTTGCATGACAATGGGCCCTGGCCCCGGGTAATTAGATCAGTGGTGGAAATGGAAACCGCGAGGGGTTGAAAAATTACAGGAAACGGGAGAATCGCGAAGGATAAAGTTACCAGCGTTTTGGGTTTATTGTTTTGAATAACGTGATGAAACTTTATAATCGATCCAGAGAAAACATTTTGATCATTCCCTTAAAATTTAATGGTTTACGTTATGATAAGATAAGATAAGAAGATTAATTTATTAACAGAGAAAATAAAATTGCAAAATGGTACACAGCTGCATGAATAAATAAATTAACATTTTCTTCTGTCCACCAACCGAATAAGTTCATTAGATTTTTAACACTACTTACTTATCTAGAAAAAAAAAATAACTAAAGGTAAATCTCCTTTATCCAGTTCAAAATAAAACACTTGAAATTATTATAACTATTGAACATGACCATGCGGAATCTAGTCTCATAAAAGAACCGTAAAACATGATAATATGCATTCTTTTTTAAGCGTTCATTTCGGACTTTGGGTAAATTGATAATTTATTAATTAATATTTGATGTTAATGCAGTGCGAGTATGCGAAACAGTACTTCTATGTTCAGGCTGAATACCATTTTTGAAGACAAACAAGCACGATTGAAAAAAAAAACAATTGTCTTATATTAAGCACATACAATTCACGATGCAGGAGGACAGAGGGGTATCGCGGACTATTCCGTAGGGCTATTTTGAGGATAATATTTTGCGTAACTTGCTCGGATCTCAACAGTGACTTACTAGCACTTCCCCACACGAAAATACCATAATTTATCAAAGAAAAAGCAAGTCCAAAATAAATAGTTCTCAACTGAACAACAGATAGAAAATTTCGAGCCTCTTTAAAAACGTAAAATAATTTTCTTAATTTGCAAATCAAGGCTTCTATGTGAAAATTAATTCAAGTTCCTGTCAAATATAATTCCAAGGTATTTACATTTTTCTGCCAGAGGAATAATAATAATGCAATTGCAAGACTCACTATTGTGAAAACATGAAAGATTATGAAAAGAAACTCCTGAAGGGCTGAAGTAATCGCGATACTGCTTACGAGATAACGTAGAATCTAAAAACCTAATTAAAACACGGCCAATTATTTCGCAAAGGTTTATTCATTTGAACCCCCCTTCACTACAACTTTCTTGACTACCAAATCTTCGGAACGAGAAAATGAAAAAAAAAATGGGATTTAAAAACTGGTATAAGGGTCATTTCAAAATTTCGGTCACATTTATGTCACTGATCAGTATTGCCTTCACATCTCAACTAAATACAGTTTTGTAATTGTCCTTTCTCATATGTGGATGTACATGTTCCATGGAAAAGTATGTAAAACTTGTACCTAGGAGAAAATACCCAAGTCCGTATTTGTGACTCCCTACAGCTGTCACTAACCAGAGGTGTACAACTTCCACCGTCACTACTCAGCGGAATATTTATTGAGGCTGTTATATCCACTTACACTATGAAAGAACATACCATCTACAATGGATGCCCGCCTCAGGGAAAAAAATGGATCAAATCAAGTAGCCTCATCAGCCCATTATTTCAGTGTCACACGGTTTTTCCTCACTCCCTACTATGTTTTGAAAAGTAGCCGCCAACAGGCGGGAAAGGGTGTTTATGAAGTTGCTCCTGTTTTGTTGACATCCCTTATTCAAGATGGTCCCAACGCTGGTGGTTGGATTTTGTCTAGACCTTCCCAGTCAGTTCTACCGGGAAAACCATCCCTGGAGGCAGCAGTGTGGGTTTTTTAACTCTCACTCCCTACTCCAATAACATGGAAGCAAGTGAAACTTGATCGCACTTGTTGACAATTAGTGTAGTTGTTGGAAGTTCGTTGACAACATTTTGGTTCAACCAGTTTCAATTGATTTGTGGCCTGTAAAGCCAATAGCCCCTTAAATTGTAGGGGTTGAGATCTGCTTTTAACAAGTGAGATGTTGCCAAGGAAACCTTATTATTTACTGTAGCTAAAATTAATCTAATTTGTGCTGTTCCACTCACCTACATTGAAAGACTTGAGCGTCGATTCCCATGGAGGTTGGAAGCTCAAAAAAATTAGTAGTATATACCTCACTCCCTACAGAAGTTTTTTTTTTTTTTCCAAAATGGCGTATCAGCAGTACAGTTCAAGATCATGTGTGCTTTCTTCGGTAATATGCCGAGAGAACCGCAGTGATTGATTAGGAACAAGAAAATTGATCAAGTTTCTACTTTTTCCTTTTTTTTTTTTTTTCAGAAAAGTCGATACCCAAATATGACCGAAATTTTGAAATGACCCATAAATATGTGAAGCGTGCAGGGAAAGAACGGGCTATGTCACTTTTCGATCGAAAGTAAGTTGATAACGGTAATTTATGTATTGAGAGTTACCGAACACGGTGGTGTGGTCAAAACTGGGATACAGCGTGTCTGAATGGTTCAAAACAACGGATATTTGGTGCATAGCTATAGAACGGGTTTATGCGAGCTGTCCTGGGAAAGACACTCTCAATCTGATGGTGTAGTTCCAAAACTACGGACGCATCTACTAACGCCTACTGGCGTGGATCCCGCAATACCTCAACTGTTCACCTATGAAGGTTTCAGAGGGTTCCCCGGTCTGTTTTGACTTTAGTATGATTTTGGCTTCCACTGGCAGGTGTTCGTTTGTGGATTAACTGAAAGCCCCCTAGTAGGTAACTGAATTAGTTTTTTTTAATAGTTTTTCTTATTTGTTTCTTACTTTCGAAATCATCGGCGAGAAGTAGGACGTGCTTTGTTTATACAGGGTGTCTCATCCATATGGGCCCATTAAGGAATTACAGCCATACGGTGCGAGCTATTAAAAAACGCTGCAAATTCTTTCACTGGGGTTTATTATTCAATTGGCTTGCGTTCATAATTTGAATTTCTACTAAGCTTTGGAGTGTGCGCGTATCACAGGATAGAGCGATTATTGAATTTCAGGAGATATGCATAGAGCACGTGAATCTTTTCTCGACCAAAATACCTATTTGGATTGATCAGTTGATCATATTTGTGTGCCTCCCCACAATAAAAACATCCATAATTTATCAAGTCCTTTAGCGCTCGTATTGCGTTAAAACTTCCCCAAACCCAAATTTAGACGATGTACCCAAAGGCACACAAATATCATCAACTGATCAATCTAAATAGGTGTTTTGGTTGAGAACCGATTTACGTGGTCTATGCATATCTCCTGAAATTCAATAATCGCTATATCACCTGTAAAACACGCACACTCCAAAGCTTAGTGGAAATTCAAATCATGAATGCAACCAAATGAATAAAATTGAATAATGAACCCCACTGAAAGAATTTGCATCACTAGGTTACAAACAAACAATAATAAACCAAAAAACGCAAATGTTGTCACCATAAATCGGGCCATACATCGAGAATGGTTTGACCTACGGACGTGGGGAAGGGCTCATTCGATTCCTCATGGTATGTTCTTCAAATAGAGAAAAATGTAGGCCACTTCGACTTGTTTTGAGGTTTTTAGAGATTTTACAAGACGGAAAAATTTTTATTTCAGATTCGGATTCTACACCCTTTGAAACGTAAACCATGAAATTTTCAGGGGGGGTTAGAATTTTTTTTCCAGAGCGATTACAATGGTTTATTATTGAATAATAAACCAAAATTGAACCGGACCTTTTCTATAGTATTTTCTCTCTGCTTGAAGATGGTGGAACCCGTTTTTCATTTTTCGATGTTTTAGTGCCTCAAATCTTCGATTGAAACTTGAGGTTACCTCTTGAACCCCCTTTTTAATCTTAGTTTCCGATTCTACGTTGAATTTGGAAGAGTCATGTACGTATTTTTCATTTTCCTAATAATGGCGAAAAGGTTGAATTTGACTTGGAAATGCTATATAATTTTCTGCTATATTTTCTCGATAATTTTATACATCGGTCAAATATGGGAATGATTTCATTTTGAGGTAAACCGATTACTATTTGAGCCCTTTTTAATGAAATCTAGCCCCCATATTACCGATTTTAATGAAATTTAATCACATTTTCATCCTAAGTTTGACGGTAAAGTTTTTACGTTCATAGCTATTTTTTTTAGTACGCTGCGATAAAAATATTAATTTAACACAATGTTTATTTTGCAAAAAAGACTTCCTTTCATTTATTAAATGTCGAACCCCTTCCAATTTGGTTGACTCTTGGGAAAGTGATGGTAAATTACTTCAACCTGTGTACACCAGAAGATCTCGTATTTAGCAGTTTTTTCCTTAATTACCAATCATCGAGTTAGATAGCTCATATCGGGAAGAAAACGTACAGTTTTAAAGGCGGAAAAGTTCCCACGCCCTTAGATAATATTCGCAAGGTGCATGTGAACGAATCTCATAGATTACGCAAGCCCCGACGTTTTCCACTAAAAAATATCGGTAATTCTTCGTAAATGTGGATGGGGTGAATATTTTAATGCTCGTTAATATTACGTTTGAATCATTCAGTTTTAAAAACTAAAATGCAATTTGAAGCCAAACATTTTAAGACAGACAATGCGCAATATCATAAATGTATATATTGTATATACACTTAGATCAGAGTAATCCGACTTTTTGTGATGAAAACATTGGAATGACAATCACCCAGTCCGGCCTATGTGTAATGTAGGGTAGTCAAATCGAACCACCAAAATCGATTTCGGGATAGATTTCACAATCTGCGGTCGGAAATCGATTGTACCAATTAATCGATTTAAATTTTTGTTTTAATGGTTCACTTTGAAACTTTTAAGATGTCTAGATTCAAAAAATTCAATGTTCGTCCGCCGTGTCACGCATAACTGCCTGAAAAATGGTGCAAATAATTTTGAACTTTTGACCAAAATTTCGATCCATTTGCGCTATTGATACAGCTCAGGAGCCAACATGGTGCCCGCAAGGTTTTCTCGTGATCGGACAAAAGCTGTACTTGTTTCACCTTACTTTTTTCGTCAAAATCGGTAATCAAGTAAATTTCTCAAAAGTACCGTAAAATTGGGAGTAAAACCTGAAATTGTGTAAAGGTACAGTTCAAATATTATCAAAATCGTGCGATAATTGTCTCTGGCGCACGCGCAAATGTGATATCTTTAGAACAGTAGGTATAACTTCCCCAAAAAACGTTCGAATGATTCGAAATTTCTAAGAGTGTACAAGAATATTATTGTAAAAAATATAAATGAATTTCGAGAAAAATCAGAGGTTCACAAACCCTTCCAGATTTCCCATAACTACCGTAAAATTAGGAGTACAAACCAAAATGCTCTCGTCCGAATGATTTGAAATTTAGCAAAATAATCCTCTGGAGGGAAGAAAATGCGCTCTTTTCATATGTGTCTATAATACAGGCATATATTATGTCCAAATGAATAATAAATCCATGAGGCAAGGACTTTGCAGCTTTCTTTACATGAGAAAACATACACTTGAATGACGTTTTTTACTTGAATGACATACACTTCATCACTAAGAAAAAGAACCTAAGGATAAAAAAGGACGTGGTGTAAGTGCTACATCCGACGAAAACATAGAATGTGTGTGATGGATGTATTTGTTTCGGCTATTACATGATTACAACGTGAATTGTTTCAGGGTAAGTGGAATAGAGAGCCCTAAGGCCCTAACCTACCATGTTGGCAAAATGAATGTCTTCAGTCATTCAATCTCTCTCTCATAAAGTGATTATTATTGTCCGACATAGTGTAAATAACTTGCTGTTCATAATTTGATCAGTACAAATGGACAAATGGAAGAGAGGGAGGTTGGTTACCCACAGCCTCAAGGGGGTTGGTTACCCACAGGCGCTCCGCGCTCAAAAGAACGATATGGTTTTCCATAACCCACAATTACGTCGTTAAATAAAGTCATAAAATAACTTTATTACATACCATTAGAACCGCCGAGAACTCTAATTTCCAAAAAGTGTCGAATTTCGTCAATTGGCTCAGTCAAAAACCTCATAGAGGTTCGATTAAGTTGATCTTTTTCAATGAAAAAATGCACTTTTTTTCACATTTGTCCCTTTTTCTCCCTTATTGAACTATCTGGCATCTTCCTGGTTTTTTCTAACGATTTACAACTTTATTTAGAGCAACTGGACAGACTGGATCTATGGGAAAAATCCAATTTTTGGTAGCTCGTGATAAGAAGTGACACCCTATAAGTGTCCATGAAAAATTGATTTTGTAGGAGTAATACAAAAAACGATCGGCCAAAATCAATCCGTCAATCAAAAGAGAAACGTATTACCAACATAACACAACAACAAAAATTAAATTCCGTCAAATAGAACCAGAGAAATCGGGTCAAACATAGTTGAAAAAGTAAATGTTCAAAAGAAGCGTTTGAAGTTTTTCACTCGTGCGCCCGACGAGACGTGAAAACATTTCGGCCCGCTTTGGTCTTGATTCTTTCAACTCTTTCGATCCATGAGTTACTCACTTGTTTACACACTTTTTCCTTCCTCCATATTATATACCGAATAATTGTCTGTGATTCTGTAGGATTTAAAGAAAAATAAGAATATAGGAAGTTCAGAGGAGGGCAGCGAGCCAAGCTACGATCCTGGTGGATACTAGACTGATACAGCTTCATAAATTTGTATTGACCAGAGTAATCGTCGTACAGACATGGGGGTGGTTTTACAATGTTTCCTGACAATTCTGACCTACTTTAATAAACAATTTTTTGAAAAATCTGATTTTTTGTTTGTTTGTTGGATACCCAACCCCCTTAATCTGTATCATCTATCTCTACTCCTTCAATTTTTTAATGTGCAAATCATCAATATTTTGACTTACCTGCAGGACGCAAATCCCAAAGTCGTTGGTCACATCCACCATCACATGTTGGGGCGAGTAGAAGCCGAGCACTGCCGTCGTCCCGAGCATCCATATTCCCAGCAGCCCTGCAATAAAATGAACATTAAATAAATACAAGTCGAGAACACACGATTGTCAACAATGCGTATATAAGTCATACTGGAGAATACGACAGGGAGGGAGGGGAGGGGTGTTGTTATAAAGGGAGAATGAAACGTCACTTAATTTCTAGTTTTCACCCGATTTCGATTATAGTTGAAGGGAACGTACAGGTCAGGAAGTAAGTAAGTTTCATTTTTTAAATTCCTTTATTTTAGATTCAGATTTAAAAACGTGTTTATTTGTGGAATAAATGTCCACACATGAATACATGGTTAGTAAGATTGATGGAATAAAACGAAAATAGATCTATTACAAAATACAAGTCTTTTAAAAATAATAATAGGTAACCTTCCACAAATCCACGAAGGTTGAAAACTTCTGCGTGGGCATCTATTTAAAAATATATAAACATAAAATTTCATCTTATAGTCTACTTTCGCAGTTTTCAGAAATACTTTGCTAGTAACAGCAAAAAGGATTTACATAGTAATTTATGAGAATGATGCAAGGATAAGGAGCAATGAACAGGAAATTCAAAGGAGGGAGAGGGAGAGTCGTACCTGATTAAGTTAAAGAAATTGGCATATGCATTTTGATTTATAAATTTTGTGCATGGGAATACATTTATGCTGAAATCTAGGGATTTCAAGTAATTTTGAATCATTAGCGTTACTATTAAAACAAAATGCTCCATACTCAAAAATAGCTCTTATGGTCGCTCCGTATAAGTTTCATTACCCCTAGAATTTCGTTGATAAATCATGTGGTCTGACAAAATACTACTCAACTATTAGTAACTATTACTTAACCATGTTCAAAAGAAATCTACAAAAATACGTTCCTCGCGAACTTCCACTAGAAAAGTTGGTCATTTATTGTTGAATTTGGATGGAGACGTTGGATTACAGCTCAACGAGTCGAGTGATACGACCGCCCAGTGTCGCAACAGATCCTACACACACTCTATTAAGACAAACCCCTTTGATGGAAGCCCACACGACTGTGAATGAGAACAGTTGACATCAAAGACAAACCGAATCAAAGTCGTGTTTTAAATCGTGGAGATGAAACCGGTTGGTGTTACTGATATGAGGACATTCCCCATGAAAACGAGCTCAACCGAAAATGTAATTTAGGTCACCCACGAAGATTCATTAACTGCTGAGAGAGTAATGTCAAATTTGCGGGTACAAAATCGTTACCTTCTGGAGCCAATTCTTTCTCTGCAACTCCATTGGTTCATGTTTCAAGATATACAGATTCTAGAAAAGAATGAACCAATAGCCAGATCATTCAAATCAAAATTGAATTTGAATGAACAAAGGAATATCTATATCTTCTCAATCACACAACATCAAGAAGGAACAATCTAGGAAGGAATATCTTATCAACTAAAAACCTTCTACAAGGGATTTAGGACAAGCCTAAGCTACATAGGTACCTACTTGTTTTAGCGCGATAGGCATCGATAGAGACATCGACTCTCAACGCACCCTTCGTAGGAACTAACGGACACCTTATGAACCAAAAGTCCTTCGATAAGGAATTGAGGACTCACCTTCAAAATTTGGTGTCTTGGCCCAAGACTCTTGGGTATGTGGAGGATTTGGTTTTGTCGTGACAACGTCCTATAATTCGATGGAGCACCACGAAAAAAGATGACTCGTACGTTACCTAGCTGGAGGCGTTCCATTAAGGCTTGAAGTGCAAGCGAGAGCGCGCAACGAGAGACAAAGCGGCACAATCGGCCGTTCGACACAAGTAAAGTAAGCTTGATTATGATTGATATTCTGACTACAGATAAATGACAAATAAATAAGGTTAATACAATATAAGATTATACAAATTTTCTAAATTAATGAATGGCAGAAGCTCCATCCGATTTTTGAATTTTAATGCTGGCGTCTTCGGAAATACTCGATCTAGTGGGCAGTGGCGGCGAATGGCCGCGCCCCGGTTACGTTCCGCGAAACTGATCGTATTGAATATTTTCGAATATGTGAGTATTTTCGAATGTTGAATAAGTGAGGTGAGTGAAGTGAGGTGATAGGTGGTCGAGAGAAGCAGTTGATAGTCGTTGAGGTGTCCAGTGGAGGAACAAAAAGGATTTATGCATCCGTCTTTGGCTCATCAACAGGTGAGGTAAGTCTGAAAGCTCCATTGTATAATCTAATGTTGTTTTCCGAACTTAGTTATTTGTCTTATGATTTTGACTGAGTACTTCGTAATTATCTGCTACTAATTGGTACAATTAATGATAAATTTGGGGGGAGGGTTCAGCTTTTTGAGAAGTTCAGATACCTAACTTCTCTCCGTATCGTCTTTGAGCGCTGAGGTTCGGTACTCAGTTATGTTACCATAAGATCGTCACGATTTGATGATCCATGTTATGGATGGTCCATCTAGGGATATCCGATTAATTACACTATCCCGCCTTTTCTGTTTTTTCTTTTACGTTGGCTACGTAAAAGATTTACATCGGTACCTATTGGGTCCCAAAAAGTCTCCTGTACCTATCAAGCAAGGAACAAGAGAAAAAATCCGTCATCGTGCCCATATTTTTTCTTTGTTCTACTCAAGCTTTTACGATCACGAACTTAAGTCAATTAATATCAACTTATGATTTAACTACAATCATTTAAATTATTTTCGAGTGGCTGATAACCATGAATAGTACATCGATTGCCGTCTGAACCGCGTTACGAGGGCAATTTTATTATATTTTCTGTGCTCTCTCCTACTTGAGTGAGCGATGCGTCCGCGTAGACAGCTGCTACACAATAATAGATTAACACGTTTTCGTCTAGTATGGATAGCAGTGAAAAGTGAATGTGGTGTTAATTGTTTATAGCAACGATAATTGCGGCAAAAAATTATCAAAGCTCCGGTATTGTCAAATATCCGTGCTTTCATCATTGAAATAAATAGCATCGGTCCGGTAGTGCAGCGATTGTAGGTTATTTTATAATTGACAAAACTATAACAATAAGTTAGATATCCGTGGCTTTCATCGACATCCACGTTCCTGATTCTCAACATTGAACTGTCGAAATCAACCATCGCCACACACGGGTATTAAGAAACACTGTGACGTTAGCTTGGGAGAAGTTACATGCTTCACCGCTGATACCACGTTTAAAATGGTTCTTGGCGCAGTTTATATTCATCCTGGAGCAAGTATCTCTAACATCAGCGTTCTGCTCTATCAAGCACTATTTCCGTATGTTTACAACAGCCAGTATGTACCTGTGCCTTATTGTTGTAAGACAAAAATAATGTTTACTCATAAAATACACACTACTTATTAATAAACTAGTGCTCGCCAACGTTTTGTTAAACATATTTTGAATAGTGGTGTAATTTTCATCATTGTAAAATAAATATTATAACAATTAATTTTTGCAGTCTTCTTATGTTCGGAAGTCAACTTTACGATGTAACTACAAGGGGGTCGCCAAAATTCTCAAGCTAAAAAGGGGGTCACAGTGTTGAAAAGGTTGAGAACCCCTGCACTAGAGAGACGGAAAATTCAAAGCTCTTTACAACGGTATAATCAAAATTGAATGTTCCTAAGTACATAATGGGGCCGTTTTAGTAAATCTAGGTCAAAAACACGAAAAAATAAGAAATTAAATAACTCGAAAACGAAACCTTTACGAAATTTTTTCAAGAGGCACTTTTTATCAGAAATGAGTTGTAAAATCTATGCCTAGCCTGTGGCAGGTTCATGGGCGGGTTTAGGTCAACATTTTTGGGGATGCCAGTGCTAAAAAACGTGTTTTCAAGCTATCTGATGCACATTAAATTTTTACTAGTTAATTATTATTTCATAAAAAATTTTCAAGAAATAGCTTTTTTAATCGCACCTACACAGCGCACGCATTATATTTTTAAAAAAGTGGTTTCTTTTGATTACGAGGCTTGCATACTTACGTCTAACTTGTTAAAGAAGTTTATTGTAGTATAAAAAATTAGATCTAAAACAAAAATATTATTATTGAAATAAAATATGGATTTTTTAAAAATCTGGGGGTGCCAGTACCCCGTAAATCCGCCCATGGGCAGGTTCCTCAGCCTCACCCTCTATAAACGTTAAAATTCAGGAATCATTTCAGGATGCTTCGAAACGGATTTCAATGAAGACATTTTTCAAAAATTTGTGTATCAAGTTTTCAGAATGATTGCAATAACTTTATTTTCTACGGAAATTCGCTAATTTGGATTTGGTGGTGGAGAATTGAAACATTTCGATGAACCTTTCAAGGGTCGTCAGGTTTGTAAATGTTTGGCGGGCAAGATAAACTATATTCATAACATTCATAAAATACTCGTATATCGTCTGACTCGGGCGGTGACATCTTGAATTGCGAGCGACTTGGACGAACGCGCTTATTCAACAAAACCGTGCGAGTTGAGGTGAAGTGTTCGGATTTACGGCTGTGCGTCGGGTATCGCGTGAGACGATAAGGGGACAGGTGGGCGCGGGGGCCTCATACATAGCGAAGGACGAGGATCTGATATTAGCTAGCGGGAACGTTGGAAACAAAAGGACAGCTTACATATGACTGTAATAAAGGTGGACACCTGACCACATGATTTGATTCACCGGCGCTCACTGAGCACAGCGGAGCCCTCGCGCTCTACTGAACGGATGAAATCGAAATATAACGGTGAAAACCTTTTCCCTGCCCACAATAAAAGTATCAAAGTTATTACAAACCCGTTTTTGTGCCTGTAGATATTTTGCGTGAGAACCGCTAACGACGGTGGTCTTGAAAGAGAACGATATGATAAAATCAACTTTCAAATTGAGATTTGTTTCTGGCCCGATTTCACCTCACAAGTATTCACTTTATACGGACAAACCCATTAAAACTGAGGGTTAAACATTAAACATACAAAAATTGGTTGTCTGTAAAGTTGGTTTACTGACGATAGTTGAACGTGACAACGTCATAAGAAAATACTGACGGAATGGTTTCATTTTTCAAAAGAAAATTTTAATTTAATTTGTTTGATAGATATTTTGTATGGATATAGAGAAGGAGATGAAAATCACAATTGAATTGATCAAGTTACATTTACTTGTACGCATAAATACAATTATGTATTTTTTTACAATGTACATGTTTTGGTTTATTATTCAATAATAAACCATTCTAATAGCTTTTGAAAAAAAAAAAAAAAAAATGCTAACCCCCCACCTGAAAATTGCATGGTTTACTGCAATAAAAAATTTTCCGGCCGTACGTCGTACGCACGATTTCTCCCAAACGGCTGGAGCAAAATATCTGAAATTTTCAGGAAAAATCAATATTGGTTCGACAACGCCCCAATTCTTTAGCCAGCACTCTCACCTAATTTAAAGCGCCCTTTAAGGGTTGTCGAAGTTTTGTAAAATCCCTAAAAACTTAAAAAAAGTCGAAGTGCCCTAAATTTGGACTCTTTTTGAAGAACTTTCCATGGGGAATCGAATGAGCCCTTCCCGGGGAAGGCTTCCCCAGGTTCGTAGCTCAAACCATTCCCGATATACGGTCCGATTTATGGTGCCAACATTTGCGTTTTTTTGGTTTATTATTGTTTATGTTTCCATCGCAGTAACCTAGTTGTGTAGTGATGTAGTAATGTGGATACTGGAGTGAACTCCTAAAAGGCTTTGTAGCCGATACACGGGTTGAAGCATTCTGATACGCATGCAAATTCTTTGCAATTCTTGCGTTCATGATTTGAATTTCTACTGTTTCACAGCTGATAGAGTGATTATTGAATTTCAGGAGGCACACAAATATGATCAACTGAACAATCCAAATAGGTATTTTGGTTGAGAACAGATTTACGTGCTCTATGCATATCTCCTGAAATTCAATAATCGTTCTATCACCTGTGAAACTCGCACACTCCAAAGTTTATTATTAATTCAAATCATGAACGCAAGCCAATTGAATAATAAACCCCAGTGAAAGAATTTGCAGCGTTTTTTTCACAAATATGAATGTCCAATTGTTTCAAAATTTTTATTTACAACTTTTAAACATGTGTGATATTTACCTTCTTACAATTTGTGTTATTCTGTTGAGAATAGGACGATGATAGGAAAAGTATGATATGAAAGGGAGTGTCTCGAGTAAAATGTGTCTTGAAAAAGTCAAATCGATTGTGGTGCCTTTTAGTGTTGTTGACTTATTAACGTCTGATTCACAATCGAGATTGAACGTGTCTTTCGTGGATTCGAGAAATGTTTGGTCATTTTTCACATTTGTGTAGAAGTCACCACAAAGTAGAATTGGTACATCGGTACCGATTTCCATGATGGGACGTAGGTACGTTTCCATACAAGCGGCGGTGGGCACCATCATTTTTAACAGCGCTGTTGAGTGATTTATAGCTCTACTTGCTTCTTTTTGGTAATTATAGCTGCGTTTTAAATTGTATTGCATTGGTTACAATTGATAATAATCAAGCGGACTCAACTTTTAACTCAGGTTTTAATAATAAATACATGGTCGCTATACTTACAATCCACCGCTCGTATGGTACCTGTGGCGAGAATGTTTTTTATTTTTATTTTGTCAACTTCTTCAGAATGCCCACTTTTTAAATACTCTGCTGATCTAACAAAATTCTTCTTTTCAAAATTTAACCAGAATATCAGCTTTTCGACGGTATACTTAAAATTACTCGTACAGTAAAGTGTAGTGGAGAAAATTTCGTTTGAATACCGGAAAACGTGGCTTTTAATGTTAAAATCGACGTTGTTAACGAAAAATGGACTTTTCGTGCAAAAATGAGTTTGGTACTAGATTTTATGTATTTTTTAGTGCTACATCGAATAAGTGTTTCTTTCACACCTCCTTGGTACTCAAACAAGCAAGGGTGGATGTATTTGAACACCTTTTCGTTTCAAAAGTACTTCTTCTATTGAAATTATGTTAAATGAGTTGGAATTTATTTCCCGGGGAAAAAGCTTTTGCAAAGTGTTTGTCAAAATCTTCCTTTTACCAATTAGTCTGCAAAAAGTGAACAGAGGCATTGTACATTGGTAAAGCAAACCCTCAAAAGTCGCAGTCAAAATGCTTGCGATGTCGCAATTTGATCACTGTTTAGGGGTGAAAGTTCTAAGAAAGTTACCAGATAGGTCTAAGTTAAATGATTGATTAAAAATTTCGTCAAATTATAATTTTCACCAGCATCGCATCTGTGGACACAATGAGACTCAAGCATCCAGGGTGTGTGTGTGTGTTTCATTCGACAAGATAACCTAACCACCACTTTCTTTTTGCTTCCGAGTCTAATAAGTTTTCACTTTCGGAATGTGCAAATTTTTTTGTCTCCAAAATCAAAATTTCCACTCGCATTTTGCGTTTTAGACCTTTCTGAACAATTTTGGTTCCGTGTCTGTCTGTGCGTCTGTGTGTCTGTCTGTCTGTCAGCAAATCCTTGTTACGGGCAAAACTACACGAAGTTATAGTCCGATTTTGATGAAATTTTGAGGGATTGTGCGGGTTTGGGTGTAGATGGTCCCCTATAGGTTTCATGACCCCACGAATTTTGTTAATAGTTCTAGCCTCTGCGCATGCGCAAACGTGAAATCCTTGTTACGCGCATAACTCCAGGAGTTCTTGACCAATTCCGATGAAATTTTCAGGGATTGTTCGGTTTGATGTGTAGATGGTCCCCTATGAGGTTCATGACCCCCGGATCAATAGTAGTCTCTGCGCACGCGCAAACGTGAAATCCTTGTTACGCGCATAACTCTGAGAGTTCATGACTGATTTCGATGAAATTTTCAGGGATTGTTCGGTTTGATGTGTAGATGGTCGTTTCATGAATCAATAGCAGCTTCTGCGCATGCGCTAACGTGAAATCCTTGTTACGCGCATAACTCCGGGAGTTCCTGACCAATTTCGATGAAACTTTCAGGGATTGTTCGGTTTGATGTGTAGATGGTCCGCTATAAGTTTCATGACCCCCGGATCAATAGTAGCCTCTGCGCTTGCGCAAACGTGAAATCCTTGTTACGTGCATAACTCCGGGAGTTCTTGACCAATTTCGATGACATTTTCAGGGTATATTTTATAGTTTGTTCAATAGTTAAACATGCCTACCTTTATTTTCTCAAGTTATGCTCCTCCATAACAATAAATTTACCCTAATTCAATATTTACTTCGCCTAATTGAACGAAGTTCTTTAGTCAATAACAATTTTCAATGATCTATACAGTCATGTTATGGATACGAGGAAGCTATGTGCCACACCCACTTGGCAGACGTTTTTAAAGACCTTCAAGATAGGAAATGTATAATGTCACACGTGTAGAGTGTCATACGGCTTTCTAGAGTTGAGAATTAAGGGCCTACCTCTTGACAATGCACCCACCTTCCAACCTATCAACGGTGGAAGGGGGTTCGCAAGAGTTTGACATTGTCTTGCCAACTTTTTTTTCGCCTTATTCTAATTAACTTCCAGCTAGAGCTTCCTCTAAAACCTCTCGACCCGACTAACAGCTAGGTGTATTCTCTCGAGCGGCATATCGAGAAAGAAGGCGTCGTTCCGAACTTGTTAACATTGGAGGGTACGCACAAACTTTTACTTAATTATATTCAACTGCGTAAACAACTTTGGAAATATTTAACAACAGTGTGGTGTAATACATGTTTACCACGAGTAAAAAAATTTAACCCTTTTATCGTCGACCTCAGTCTGGCACCCAGGGCCTGGGTGTCACACACCGCAATGTCTCATTTTTAAAAGCTTTTATTGAACTTGCAATGTATGTATGTTAGGATGTTCGGGTGGAATCTTGCGACCCGATTTTGAAGCAGATACTCTCTACCGATTAAGCTGAAATTTTGTATGCACGTTAAGATTGAATGACAATACACGATTAGTTGTATGGCGGACGATCCAAGATGGCAAAACAGTCATTTTTAATGCATTTCTACAATATGGGTATCAAATGAAAGGGCTTGTTGAATATTGTTTTCAAAATGCATGTTAAAAAAGAATAAGCTCTTTTCGGAATCCATAAATTTAGGCTACAAAAAAGACAGTTAAAATTTGTAATCTAGCTAGCGATGACTAAAAAGTAATAAATAAATTAAACAAAAAAAATTTTTCAAGAAAGATCTTTTATTTAAATGCCCTAAAGAGAAGGAAATAAATTTTTACTTACAAATTTTAACTGTCTACTTATAGTCTATATATAGTATATATGTATATATTATATACATTCATAAAATCATAAAAGCTTGTCGCGACGTTTGCGTAGGTAGGTACTAGATGGGTATCTGTAAGTATTTACCTAATTAAACTGAAATAAAAGAATAAACTTATCGGAATAAGTTGGGAATGAAATACGCACCTAGGAACTAGTTAGTTTACACAAGCCTAAATCTCGTGACAAGCTTTTATGATTTTATGAATTGTGTATGTAGGCTATAAGTAGACAGTTGAAATTTGTAAGTAAAAATTTATTTCCTTCTTTTTAGGGCATTTAAATGAAAGTTCTCTTAAAAGGTTTTTTTCGTCTAAAATTCCAGTTTTATGAAAGATTTGTATACTCAGTGAAATGGAAAGGGCAATATAACGACAATTTCATTTATTTATGTTTTATTATTCCAAGGAAAATTTGGCCGTTTCTCTTGAGTACAAGTACCTATCACCATCATCCTTAAGTGCAATGAACAGACCAGGACCCACGGCAAAGTTTATGACAGGAGAAGTATAGACAAGTTTGATTTTGCCCAAAACTGCATCAAATCTCCCAATCACTTGTAATAAGATTATAGGCGTGTAATGGGATTACTCCATTCCGATCCCTGTAATGGGAATCGAAATTGCGATTACTTTTCCCGATTAGATATAATTGGAATGAGTTTTTTGAATTCCGATTACATGTAATCAGAAAATGTAATTGCATTTTAAATTACCTTTACAGGAATTGGAATGGGAATCGCAATTACATATCTTCAAAAGGAATGGGACTTTGTAATAGGAATGGGAATTCCTTTTTAGCAACCCTGCCATAGGCTCAAAACACTGTGGGACGGCCTAAAAATCTTCCGGTATCTTAATATTGTGTAGTGAAACGGTGGAGGGTTGAGGAAAAGGGATGAGCAAGATGTTTGAGCAACGAACCAGAATTCCAGTCGTCCGCCGCTAAACGTCCTCTTTTTTCGCTCTTTTTCAAATGACCCGCCCTCTGGAAAAAGACATTCCGACGGTGACATTGAATCCCAGCACCACGTCCCACGTTGAAAAAGAATCACTGGGGTTTATTATTCAATTCAGCTTGCGTTCAATGATTTGAAATTTCTTCTAAGCTTTCGGAGTGTGCGTGTTTCACAGGAATAGGCGATTATCATGAATTTCAGGAGGCACACAAATATGATCAACTGAACAATCCAAATAGGTATTTTGGTCGAGAACAGATTCACGTGCTCCATGCATATCTCCTGAAATTCAATAATCGCCCTATCAAACACGCACACTCCAAAGCTGAAGAACACGCAAGCTCTTGAATAAACACCCAGTGAGAATTTGCACGTTTTTTTCATTCAAATTCATTCAAACGTTCCCTCGCAGCAGTGCTACCTACTGGAAAGAATTCATGAAATTGATTTAAAAAACCCCAGTGAAAGAATTTGCAGCGTTTTGCTTCTGCTACCTTATATCATTTAAACTGCGCTCCATATTTGCAGTTCCCTTTATACTACCCAAAGTCTCTCTTGATTTCATATCAGACCTACATCAAATTAAAGGAAATGGGCTCACTCCCATATTCGAGTTGAGGGCGCTTGGAACGGCCAGATGGGAAACTGCCAGTTATCAAGAAGGCGATAACAGAACTCGAAAAACGCAAATCTTGGCCGCATTAATCATGCCATAAATCGGGAATGGTTTGACCTACAGACCTGGGAAGGGGCTCATTCGATTCCTCATGGAAAGTTCTACAAAACAAGTCCACATTTAGGCCGCCTTGATGTTTTTTGAGGTTTTTAGGGATTTTACAAAACTTTGACAACCCTTAAATGGCACTTCAATTTGAGTTAGAAAGCTGGCTAAAGAATTGGGGCGTTGTCGGACCAACATGGATTTTTCCTGAAAATTTCAGATGTTTTGGTCCAGCCGTTTGGGAGAAATCTTGCGTACGGCGTACGGCGTACGGCGTACGGCGGACGGACGGAAAATTTTTTATTGCAGATTTGGATTCCAGACCCTTTGAAACGTAAACCATGAAATTTTCAGGGGGGGTTAGATATTTTTTTTTCGAGAGCGATTACTATGGTTTATTATTGAATAATAAACCAAAAGAATCAACGAACATTCAAGGCGTTCAGTCCCTTCAAAGGTTTTTCGAATAGATTTGGGAAACGCACGCCTCCCTTTCCCGGGCCTCTTATTCCTCGGATTTACATCCTTCGAAGGGAACGTGCGAGGGCTGTCAATATTGCAGGAGCGGCCGCTCCTTGGAATAACAGAAGAGCCCTCGGCAGGAGGAGTTGGAATCTCAGCTCGATTCTTTTGGGCCTCATTAAAATTAATAGCCGCTCAACGCTTGGCTTGATGCTCTTCACGCCCTCTTGACTCAACACCCGAGCGAAACCCGCACGTCAAACGAACGACCGCCAAGTCGGGTGGGCAGTGTAGCTTCCTCCCTCACTGTACCTCGTACTGAACAGTCGAAACAGCCTCGTTGGAAGTCACTTTTCGGTTCATCATTTTCAATAATGAACTCTTGTAATCGAACAACAAAAGGTAAATGCCGAAAGAAGAAAATTTCGGAATGGATGAAGACCACGACAATTATTTTAAAAACGACAGAATATTGACGTTTGTCATCCTATGTAGTTTTCCCAGCTGCATTAATCAGTCAGAACATAGCATTAGCAAACTGAATTTAAGGGTTGTTAAAGTTTTGTAAAATCCCTAAAAACCTCAAAACAAGTCCAAGCGGCATGAATATTTACCTATTTGAAGAACATACCATGAGGAATCGAATGAGCCCTTCCCCACGTCCGTAGGTCAAACCATTCTCGATGTATGGCCCGATTTATGATGTCGACATTTGCGTTTTTTGGTTTATTATTGTTTGTTTGTAACCTAGTGATGCCGATAGCGTCGAGTTGTAGTGAATGTGGTTACTGGAGTGATAGCCGATGTGGATACTTGTACTACAAGTCTTGTAGTTTATAGCCGATACACGGGTTGAAGCATTCTGATATGTATGAAACGCTGATAATATATAGGTAAATATTATTACTGGGGATTATTATTCAATATTATTACTGGGGTAAATAAGTAGTATTTCACTGGGGTTTATTATTCAATTGGCTTGCGTTCATGATTTGAATCTTACTAAGCTTCGGAGTGTGCGTGTTTTACAGGTGATAGAGCGATTATTGAATTTCAGGAGATATGCATAGACCACGTAAATCGGTTCTCATCCAAAACACCTATTTGGATTGATCAGTTGATGATATTTGTGTGCCCCCTCTACATCCTCTAAATTTGGGTTTGGGGAAGTTTTAACGCAATACGAGCGCTAAAGGACTTGATAAATTATGGATGTTTTTATTGTGGGGGGGGGGGGGGATTTTATTGAGGTTCAATAAAAAAACGGGTTTAATATTCAATTGGCTTGCGTTCATAATTTGAATTTCTACTAAGCTTTGGAGTGTGCGCGTTTCACAGGATAGAGCGATTATTGAATTTCAGGAGGCACACAAATATGATCAACTGATCAATCCAAATAGGTATTTTGGTTGAGAACAGATTTACGTGCTCTATGCATATCTCCTGAAATTCAATAATCGCTCTATCACTTGTGAAACACGCACACTCCAAAGCTTAGTAGAAATTCAAATTATGAACGCGAGCCAATTGAATAATAAACCCCAGTGAAAGAATTTGCAGCGTTTTGCAATTGGAATTAAACCTTTCGCAATTGAGGCGTTTGCTATCAAAACCAGCTGATTCCAGTTTTGTAAATTTCACAGGAGAGACGATAAACTTCTCACGCCCACAGTTCTGAAGCTACACTTTTTATTTTTGAATCGTAGGTAGGTATAACCGCCTAGAATCTGATCAGTTTTTAATTTCACCATAGGTGCATTACCTTAGGAGTAATCACACAAATTAGGTTGGAATGAGCTGGTTTTGATGCAAAATCATGGTTTTTCATGCTTTTTTTGTTATTTTGTTCAATGAAGTTGTGGAAAATTGTTTTTTTCCAGTTTACCAATTGATATTCGTGTTTTTAATCAGTTTTAAATAAATGACATTCGCTAAACACTTTCATATGGAAAATGGATCACAGAAAGGCACGGCTAGGTTATCTGCGAGGTGGATGCTAGCGGTCCTGGCAGAAGATGGCAAAAGCTTGGAATGAGCTGGATTTGATCCAGAAGGCAAACATTTTCGTCTACCTTTGGGTTGGAATGAGCTCGATTTGATCTATATCCCTTCGTCAGGTTATGAAGGACCCTCCGAACTTTCAAAATATGCAAAAAAGTGGATCTCACAAAAAAATGGAATGAACTGGTTTTGATAGCAAACGCCTCAATTTGAATTAACCCTTTCACAATTAGAATTCAACTTTTCGCAAACTGAATTAAACCTTTCGCAAATACAAGTGAAACTTTCATTAGGTATATTAATTCTCTGCACTAAACATGCATAACTAAACTAAACGCGCATAACTCGTGGAGTTCTTGACCAATTTCGATGAAATTTTCAGGGATTGTTCGGTTTGATGTGTAGATGGTCCCCTATGAGTTTCATGACCCCCGGATCAATAGTAGCCTCTGCGCATGCGCAAACGTGAAATCCTTGCCACAAGCATAACTCTGGGAGTTCTTGACCGATTTCGATGAAATTTTCAGGGATTGTTCGGACTTATTAGGTATATTTTATAGTTTGTTCAATAGTTGAACATGCCTACCTTTATTTTCTCAAGATGCTCCTGCATAACAATAAATTTACCCTAATTCAATATTTACTTCGCCTAATTGAACGAAGATCTTTAGTCAATAATAATTTTCAATGATCTATACAGTCATGTTATGGATACGAGGATGTGCCACACCCACTTGGCATTTTTCTTGCGAATTCGCTAAAAATCAGTTGTGAACTACGTTCAATAATATCCTTTCCCATAGGTAGCCGGATGAGATAACATAGCAAATTGATCATTCAATAATAATGGTACCTACTTGTGATCACATAAAATTGGAACCAAAAGTACCTACTAATTAAAAACCAAGAAGTTAAAATATGGAAACATCGTTTGAGTTCAAATCTTAATTTGTAGTAATCTAAAAATATAATTTTTCATACAATTATTGTCTATTTTATTGTTCATTTATCAGCTATGCCTGCTTCTGACTTTGTGTAATATGCAGATTTTTTTAGGGTTAATTATAAAAGTCAATTTTTATTAATTAAATTCAGGCAGAAGACCGTCTGCGACGAACACCTAAAATAAATATCAACGGCATGGACCACTGTAATCGGCAAAAGTATTCGAATACAAAAGTAATCGATTCAAATTGTATTCGAATACTTTTGGCGATTAAAAATGTATTCGAAAAATTAATCGCTTCGCGCGAATACAAAAGTAATTGATTACTCTCGTTATTCGATTACTTTTACGAATACTTTTGTAATCGCAAATGTAATTGTAAAAGTATTCGTTAATCAGGGACGCCCATCTCTGCCACAAAGGCAATATCGACGAAGAACGGTAAATCTCGACAGAAGCAGGTTAACCTACAAAGTGTAAACAAATGTTAACGCGATTGCGCGGCGAAATCGCGATTTTAAAGTCACACCATGCGGCACGAGGGTTTGCCGCAACAAAGGCAACTATAGCGATGCCGCGCTTTTACGTATGACAATTCCATAGAACAGCACAGTTTGATCGCTCATTGAACAGATCGCGTTGGTGGACCGCTCGCTCGCGCTCGTTTTTCACGTATGACCCTGACGCGCCTGCGGGTGGCGACGTCTTCACGTAGATACGTACTTGCGCTGCAAGAGAGTTTTCTCTCAAGAGAAATGTCGCGCCGCGCCTCTTGAGAGATAACTCTCCTACAGCGCGGCGCGGCAGGCGGTCAGCGGCCCTCACGGTTGCAAGATGGGGTTTCTCCCCCTAAATTTAGGGTTTTTGCTTCCGAGTCTAGTAAGGTAGGGGAAGCATTGTTTTCACTTTCGGAATGTGAAAATTTTTTTGTTTCCAAAATCAAAAATTCCACTAGCATTTTACGTTTTAGACCTTTCTGAACAATTTTGGTTCCGTGTCTGTCTGTCTGTCAGCAAATCCTTGTTACGGGCAAAACTACACGAAGTTATAGTCCGATTTTGATGAAATTTTCAGGGATTGTTCGGTTTGATGTGTAGATGGTCCCCTATGAGTTTCATGACCCCCGGATCAATAGTAGCCTCTGCGCATGCGCAAACGTGAAATCCTTCCTTCCTTGACGGATTTTGATGAAATTTTCAGGGATTGTTCGGACTTATTAGGTATATTTTATAGTTTGTTCAATAGTTGAACATGCCTACCTTTATTTTCTCAAGTTATGCTCCTGCATAACAATAAATTTACCCTAATTCAATATTTACTTCGCCTAATTGAACGAAGTTCTCTAGTCAATCATAATTTCCAATGATCTATACAGTCATGTTATGGATACGAGGAAGCTATGTGCCACACCCACTTGGCAGACTTTTTTTTTTTTTTGAGAGGAAGAGTGTTGTGGTGATGAGCGACAGCGATTCAAATAGTTCGGTCAGAGAAGCTTTAAAACGGTTTGATCGGACACAAAACCACCCTTTTAAACAGTTTTTTCGAGTTTCCTCCGCAATATCTCCATTTTTCTTCGTGAAAGTCAACGTTTTCGGATGGTCGAATTAGTAGTGATAGTGACTCACCTCCTGTTATTAGGAACAGAACTCGAAGAAGACGCTGAAGGTTTAATTGTAATTGTGAAAGGTTCAATTCTAATTGCGAAAAGTTTAATTCAGTTTGCAAAAAGTTTAATTCTAATTGCGAAAAGTTTAATCAAGTTTGTGAAAAGCTTAATTCAGTTTGCTAATGCTATATCGAGGGCAGATGGTGACAGGAGCACAGGCGTATCTGCACCCCCTGACCAAAATGAAAAAGATACCCGATAATAATATCTATGAAAATTATAATATTATCATACTGTTTTAAAAAACGCTGCAAATTCTTTCGCTGGGGTTTATTATTCAATTGGCTTGCGTTCATGATTTGAATTTCTGCTAAGCTTTGGAGTGTGTGTGTTTCACAGGTGATAGAGCGATTATTGAATTTCAGGAGATATGCAGAGAGCACGTAAATCTGTTCTCAACCAAAACACCTATTTGAATTGATCAGTTGATCAAATTTGTGTGCCTCCTGAAATTCAATAATTGCTCTATCACCTGTGAAACATGCACACTCCCAAGCTTAGTAGAAATTCAAATCATGAACGCAAGCCAATTGAATAATAAACCCCAGTGAAAGAATTTGCAGCGTTTTTTATGGTTGTCAGAATGCTTAAACCCGTGTATCGCCTACAAAGCCTTTTAGGAGTTCACTCCAGTACCCACATTACTACATCACTACGTCACTAGGTTACTGATTTCAACACAAAAACAATAATAATTTATTACCGGATTTTATTCTCTTTTCTTGTGATATGTCTGTGATATTCGAAAGAATTAAAAGTCATTGGAGGAGACCCCAACAAAGTTTGAAAGCCTTTTTAAAAATCATATTCAATTTCAGCGAACCTGGGAACACAGAAATCCTTACCTTATTCGACTTGGCGCGAAAAATCAAATTTCTACACCTAGAACAGGGTGATTGAAGGGGAAGAGGTGTCTGCGGACTCTTGGAAGTTCAAAGTTGATCTCAGGAACCCCAAAAACAGAAATCCATACCCCACCCGACTTGGTGTGAGAACTCAAATCCCCAAGTACCCTCCTTGTCTGAAGTTGAACAAAAATGTAGAAATTCAATCTCATGACTTAAAAAAAGGTTCTGGCATCAATTTAAGGGTAGTTTTTTGCCCATAGCTCAAAATTTGGGGGGTCAGGGGATTTTTCGGACCTTGGATTCGAATTCAGCATCGAAGTCCTACTTCCTAGTCTACTTTACGGATATCGACTTTTTTTTGTGGGGCTTTGTGTTTTGTACCTACACTAGGACAAAGAGCCGTAGGCGATGGTTGTAATACTATTTGGTGGAGATGGTGATCAAACCCAGTGAACGTCTTCAACGTTAAAATACAGAATCCGACAATTACGAGTTGGTTGTAGTTCTTGTAAAACATCGGATTTCACCCTTGATGACAACACGGTTGAAAAAGGATCAGAGGGACAATAGAAGGTTAATTCCCGACGAATCCTCGTTGTGAAGACACACTAGCCCAGCTAATACTTTTCTCTAGAAGGTTAGACTCTCGCAATGGAGAACAGATAACCCAAACGACACTGGAATCAGGGCCCATATGAGCCCTCGTCCTCAGACCCTATACATCAACCCGTTTTCTTCGCTTTAGGCTCCTAAATCGAACGAGCCGGAGAGATTTAATGGTTGGACGAAAGGGAAATCGAAATGGAAACGGCGAAGAAGCTTCTTCCAAATCAATTCAGTGGGAAAACATTTACCAACTTGAGTGCGCTTGATTTTCCACTTGTTGTAACGGGATCACATAGTCTTGTTCGTCCGGACGGTATCTGAAGGATCTGACCTTTCTTTATTGAAAGAAAGATGTTTTAAATTCCTTCTCCTAACTGTGATATAATAAATCTCCAATTAATCCCACAATGAGCTTTAATGCCCAAAAATATTGGTACCTCTAACTGAATTCAAACTCGTATCCTCACTACTACAGGGGAATCTCCCTTTTGTTGCGACACTCTAACGGATTCAGCTACGAGGGAAATTCAAAGATGAATACAGTTAGTGCTATAAAATTTGAGTTGGTTAAATTGCCATTGTAATCGTACTGCAAAAGTTTTGTTTTATAGGCCCAGTCAAAATTTGTCATTTTACTATTCAAGGTGTATAGATTCGAAATGTGCAATATCCATAAGCCGTTTGGGGCAAAGCTGGCCTAAGGATTGAAGTTGAAAATCCGTTCTTGGGGTCCAGTTGGTTCCAAATTCTAGATCGATAGATCGTTTCACACGCTTACCCACACACTGGTCAAAAACGTGGTTTTTCGGGGTTTTCACTGACGTAAGAAAGTTTGGTGTCATTTTCTGTTCACTTTGAGCGAAAAATCCACTAGGATAGGTTCCAGAATCGTAAAGTCAATTAAACGTTAGCAAATAATTTCTATTTCTGAACCTAAAAGTGACATGTAAACCTCACAATAACACGAACAATCTCGCATTACTCAACAAATAATGAACTCATGTGTTGGAATTAGCAGCTTCTACACTTGGAATAACATTCTACTCAATCAAAAAGTGAATAAATGATAATTACAGCATTTTGCATTTTAATTAAACCTTTTTCTGAAACAATTGAAAATTTTCCCAGTTGAATTAAACCTTTTTCCAATTGAGATGAACCTTTTTCCAACACAGTTCAACTTTTCATCAATAAACCGTTGTAATCGCTCTTGAAAGAAAAATTCTAACCCCCTCTGAAAATTTCATGGTTTACGTTTCAAAGGGTGTAGAATCCAAATCGGCAATAAAAATTTTTCCGTCCGTACGCCGTACGCACGATTTCTCCCAAACGGCTGGAGCATTTAAATATGAAATGTTCGGGGAAAATCAATATTGGTCCGACAACCCCCCAATTCTTTAGCCAGCTCTCTCACTTAATTTAAAGTGCCCTTTAAGGGTTGTCAAAGTTTTGTAAAATCCCTAAAAACCTCAAAAAAGTCAAGGCGCCATAAATTTTGACTTTTTGGAAGAACTTTCCATGAGGAATCGAATGAGCCCCTCCCCAGGTCCGTAGGTCAAGCCATTCACGATTATGGCTTTATGGTGGCAACATTTGCGTTATTTTGGTTTATTATTGTTTTTGTTTTGATAGCAGTAACCTAGTGACGTATTGATGTAGTAATGTGGATACTGGAGGGAACTCCTAAAAGGCTTTGTAGCCGATACGCGGGTTGAAGCATTCTGATAACTATAAAAAAACGCTGCAAATTCTTTCACTGGGGTTTGTTATTCAATTGGCTTGCTAAGCTTGAATTTCTACTAAGCTTTGGAGTGTGCGTGTTTCACAAGTGATAGAGCGATTATTGAATTTCAGGAGGCACACAAATATGGTCAACTGATCAATCCAAATAGGTATTTTGGTTGAGAACAGATTTACGTGCTCTATGTATATCTCCTGAAATTTCCTAGCGTTTTTCTATTACATCCCCTTCTTTTGAGACGTTTAATTATCTCGGTAAAAGGTTTAATTCTTTAGAAAAAAAAGTTTAATTGTGATGGGAAAAGTTTTAATTGAATTGGGAAAAGGTCCAATTCTTTTGTAAATAGTTTAATTATTTTGGAAAAAGGTTTAATTCGACTGGAAATGCTACATAACAATTTAAGATTGTTAGCTTTACGTCCTTCCCAGCAATTTTTTGCTTTCGCATCATTCTTGAAATTTGACTAATTTCATGTGCTGAAATGACAGGCCTCAAAAATGATGTTGAAAACCCACTCTTTCCCTAAACGACTTGGGGTCTAGTTGGTAATAACTTCTGGCCAACCAATTTTTGAACCTAAAATTGACTCCATAAATGACACTGACAATTACGCATAATTAAAACAATACAAAACCCACGTGTTGGAATTGGTTTTGATTATTATTCCAAACAAACAAAAATAAATAAATAATAATCATAACAATTAAACGATTGTCAGCCGTTTAGGTCCTTCTTAGTGATTTTTAGCTATAGCAATTTTAATGAAATTTGACCTATTCGATGTGCTGAAATAGTAGGCCCACAGTGTCCATAAGCCGTATTGGCCATAACAGGCCTCAAAAGTGATGTTGAAAAATTTTCAATGAAAAATCTTCTCGTACAAGCTGAGGACCAAAAAATCCTCCATTATTTGCTGTTTAGGGTATACGTCAAACATCCTCAGGGCTAGATGAATCATACAGAAAATAACTGATACTGGAAGAATCACACAGAATAATAGTTTGCATTTGTGAGACTTGAGACAAAATGAATACAGTCACACAAATGGAAGCTATTATTCTTTGTGATTCTTTCAGTATCAGTTATTTTCTGTATGGTCTTTCTAGTCCTGAAGAAGTTCTACTAGTAGAGCGAAAGGTCGGTAATGAAATTTTAGTTTCCTATCAATCTCCGACTGACTCTCAAGATCTCCACTAAATTTTCAGAAGGTTTTATATTATATTTATGTATTTTATATAATATTTCAATTCTGAAGTACGTTATCGTCAGGATAACGTCGAAACACCCCTGCAGCAACACAGATACACACAAAGACATACACATACATACTTGCATGGGAAGTCTTTTAGAAACCACAGATCTGTTTTTGTATGACTCAAAAACGAATACAATTTAGTATACTTTTAATTTTAATTTTTTTTATAGTGATATCATTGCATTAGTTTCAATTTCCATCAAAATTTGCTATAATAGACAATTTTACAAACACGAAACATACAAAAAGTTCCTTCATTAGACTGGTCCGTTTTCGGACCTAAATGATTCCTGGATTTCAATATCTTTAATAAACATCAAACTTATTGGTTCTCAATAAATATATATTGGTTCCCATGATCTTACCTGATAGTAAGTATCGGAGTATCATTGTGATGGCGACGATACCATGTTGCGTCTGAATCAGGTCGTATCACGCATTTTCGGGTACGAAAAACGATTTTTTAAAAAAATAGATAAATTTGGATAAATTGATAGAATTCACCGCTCGATAAGACGACTTTATTGAACTTCGGTTTTAAGCGAAATTGTCGTATTGTTTCGGGGAAGTTGGTGGAAATGACGAGGGGAAGAAAAGAGAGGATTTCAGCGACGGTTGCGTTCAACCTCGTGCCGGCTCCGAATGGGAAGTGCGTGGAAGGTGGGAACGCCACGGGGGGCCGCGGAGCTCTGGGGGCGGCCCTCAGAAGGCAGCAGACAGGGAGGCTCCCCTCTCGCCATCTCTCTCCCTCCCGCGAGGCTTCACAACTCCCAACCTCTACCCTCCTCCCTTCATGTGATTTCCCTCGGCTCAACACTAACACTACCCCCTCGTGACACACATTGTTTTTATTCCCCGTCAATCTAACTTTTGTTGCCCTTCAGCTGTGGATAGATATGTGAGGGATGTCCCTAGGAGAGGAGCACCATTGGTTAATTACATAAGCAGTTGTAGTCGCTTACTGCCAAAACTTGTACTGATACTGCACTTATAGTCTCAGACAGGAATGCTTCCCTATTTCAATCTCATAAAGGGGGTTGGTTGGGATAGCAGACCAGAGCCAGGGGGATAGGGTGGCTGAAGCTTACCAGTGGTTAGTTAGATATTAGTTAGATTGTTATTCATCTACTTATGAAGTGAGGGATGTCCCTAGGAGAGGAGCACCATTGGTTAATTACATAAGCAGTTGTAGTCGGTTGTACTGATAATGCACTATCTATCTAGCGTATGGCAAAAACGCACATTTTAAAAGTTGAAAGAACAGAAAAACATATATAGGTACTGTATACACGAGGGTATAGGTATACTACATTCCTATGAACGTAAATATATGAACGACGGATGGATTCGTCTCCGTCACAGATTTTAAAACAACAGGCAAACATTTAATACATTTAAATGAGGGGGATAGAGGTGAGGAAAACCTGATTCAGTTTTTATTCCCCGTCAATCTAACTTTTGTTGCCCTTCAGCTGTGGATAGATATTTGAGGGATGTCCCTAGGAGAGGAGCACCATTGGTTAATTTCATTAGCAGTTGTAGTCGCTTACTGCCAATACTTGTACTGATACTGCACTTATAGTCTCAGACTGGAAGGCTTCCCTATTTCAATCTCATAAAGACGGTTGGTTGGGATAGCAGACCAGAGCCAGGGGGATAGGGTGGCTGAAGCTTACCAGTGGTTAGTTAGATATTAGTTAGATTGTTATTCATCTACTTATGAAGTGAGGGATGAATTACACCATTGGTTAATTACATAAGCAGTTGTAGTCGGTTACTACCAATACTTGTACTGATACTGCACTATCTATCTAGCGTATGGCAAAAACGCACATTTTAAAAGTTGAAAGAACAGAAAAACATATATAGGTACTGTTTACACGACGGTATAGGTATACTACATTCCTATGAACATGAATATATGAACGACGGATGGATTCGTCTTTGTCACAGATTTTAAAACAACAGGCAAACATTTAACACATTTAAAATAGTTGAGGTGGGATAGAGGGAAAGATCTGAAATTTTCAGGAAAAATCCCTCTTGGCCCGACGACGCCCCAATTCTTGAGCCAGCTCTCTCACTCAATTTAAACTGCCCTTAAAGGGCTGTCAAGGTTTTGTAAAATCCCTAAAAACCTCAAAACAAGTCGAATCGGCCTAAATATCTACCTATTTGAAGAACATACCATGAGGAATCGAATGAGACCCTCCCCACGTCCGTAGGTCAAACCATTCCCGATGTATGGCCCGATTTATGGTGCCAACATTTGCGTTTTTTGGTTTATTATTGTTTGTTTGTAACATAGTGATGCCGATAGCGTCGAGTTGTAGTGAATGTGGATACTGGAGTGATAGCCGATGTTGAAACTTGTAGTTATTAGCCAATACACGGGTAGAAGCGTTCTGATGTGCATGAAACGCTGATGATATATAGGTAAATATTATTCAATATTATTAGTGAGGTAAATAAGTATTTTTTCTCTGGGGTTTATTAAAATTCTAACCGCCCCTGAAAATTTCATGGTTTACGTTTCAAAGGGTGTAGAATCCGAATCTGCAATAAAAACGCTGCAAATTCTTTCACTGGGGTTTATTATTCAGTTGGCTTGCGTTCATGATTTGAATTTCTACCAAGCTTTGGAGAGGGAGATATGCATGGAGCACGTAAATCTGTTCTCAACCAAAATACCTGTTTGGATTGATCAGTTGATCATATTTGTGTGCCTCTTGAAATTCAATAATCGCTCTACATTGAAACATTGACACTCCAAAGCTTAGTAGAAATTCAAATAATGAACGCAAGCCAATTGAATAATAAACCCCAGTGAAAGAATTTGCAGCGTTTTTTACCTACGATTTGCCTACCTCATATGATAAAATTCCCCTATTCTTCTATGGAAATTATAAAGTCAGTTTTGAGCAATAAGATGTAGGATATGGTTGATATGATGATTTACGGCTGAAAAATATCGGATCCGATAGTGTACATTTAATGTCGATGTATCGGAATAGAAAATATCGCCCAAAAGTATCGATAAATCGACGGAAGAATATAAATATTCATACACAGGGTGTCCCAGGAGTTATGCACAATCCGACTCCTACATGTTCTACAACTCATTTCCGAACAAAAATGTCTCCTAGCAATTTTTTGCCATAGGCCTCGTCTCCGAGTTATTTGCGATTTAAGATTTTTTTCGTGTTTTCTATCTCATGTCAATGAAACCATCATAACTCCCTCAACTTTGGAGATAGCTCAAATTTGATGACACCGTTGGAAAGAGCGTTAAATTGTCTATCTATTCGATGTCAGAAAACATTTTTTTAATTGCATTGAAGATGTGGTATTGGTGCTCGAAATGGCAAATTCGTCAAGATTTTGTAATCGCCTGTTTTTCATCTCGCCTAGAAACCCCATAAATGCCTGACACGGAACTGTGTAGGCCTGGTAAAACGTGTGCCAAAATGTCAGCTTTCCAACGATGTAGTCGTTTTTGTTTTAAAAAATATTTTTAGTTAAGGAAATGGTGTCTAACAGCAGAAAAACGAGTGTTTTCCGTTAAAATTGAGGTTTTTCGAAAAGTCTCGACAAAAAAAGGTTGTAGGCGGGATGTACGTTACTTTTCTCGCTGAATCGAATCGTGACAACGCCAGGCATTTCTAAGCTGTCCTGCCAAAGTCATAACTGTATAACTAAAAAAGACCTGATGTTTGAAAATTCCGGCTTCCGTATATCATTACCATTTCTTCCCTTTCGTCTCTTTCCTCGCTGTATTTCCTCGAGCGTGGTTTCCCTATTGCATATTCCCATTCATCATGGTGCGATATAGCTATTGAACATAGCTGGTTTGAAAATTCCGGCTTCCTGTAGTATTTCCTCGAGCGTGGTTTCCCTATTGCATAATAACCAAAAACTCAGTGACAAAAAAGAATTTGTAGATAAAAAAAAGATAGTTTACTAGATAAAAAAAGGATGAGTGACATGAAAAATATTATCTACCAATGTTTTTTCGTCATACTATCCGACGTGTTTGCAAGGGTGTGAGTTGTACACAGGAGTAGTGTGACTCCCTTGCTGCTTCAGAAGCATTTTCATTGGTAAAATCGTACACAAAAATCATGTCAACATACTCACTTGTGGTATGGTATGGGATGGTATTGTTTATAGCTACTCAACTGAAAGGAACTCATCGCAATCAATCTTAAATGAACACAAACAATACCGGTCTCTTGGCTCTTCGATTATCCTGACTTTGGCTGGACAGCTTAGGAATGCCGTAGACGCTGTTCAGAAACAAACGTTTTCATCCATTAAATTAATTTTTATTTTTCATTATTAAATTTTTTTTTGTTGTATATCTCAACAATCTTTTTTAAACTCTAACTCTTTATATGAACTCGATTTAAACCCCAATATCTTACCATTGTCCTACAACTGGATAACATGTTTGAGTCAACAAACATCTTACTAAAACTGAATTTGGTCAGAAATAAAAAATTATCAACATTGCAACACCCCATGCTACGGACAAATCAGATTGGGGTTGATAATACACGGCGCACAAAGCAACCCCTCCTTCAAGACCGGGAGGTCGTGCGGGTCATTGCATACCCTTGCCCCTGACCAAGACAATGCCTCCTCCGTAGCTTTCCCAATTTTCAAACATCAGGTCTTTTTTAGTTATACAGTTATGACTTTGGCAGGACAGCTTAGAAATGCCTGGCGTTGTCACCATTCGATTCAGCGAGAAAAGTTACGTACATCCCGCCTCCAACCTTTTTTTGTCGAGACTTTTCGAAAAACCTCAATTTTAACGGAAAACACACGTTTTCAGCAGTTAAATACCATTTCCAGAACTAAAAATATTTTTAAAAACCAAAACGACTACACCGTTGGAAAGCTGACATTTTGGCGCACGTTTTACCAGGCCTGCACAGTTCTGTGTTAAACACTAATGACGTTTCTAGACGAGATGAAAAACAGGCGATTACAAGATCTTGACGAATTTGCCGTTTCGCGCAGCAATCGCACATCTTCAATGCAATTAAAAAATGTTTTCTGACATCGAATAGATAGACAATTTAACGCTCTTTCCAACGGTGTCATCAAATTTGAGCTATCTCCAAAATTGACGGAGTTATGAAATTTTTAATGACAGGAGATCAAAAACACGAAAAAAATCTCAAATAGCGAATAACTCGGAGACGAAGCCTCTGGCTAAAAATTGCTAGGTGGCATTTTTGTTTGGAAATTAGTTGTAGAACACGTAGGAGTCGGATTGTGCATAACTCCTGCGACACCCTGTATATCGATATTTTCTTGACATCCCTAATGGATAGGGTAGAGATTGGGAGACTTTATCTCCCGAGATAGTAAACCGCATGAGAAAATTCTTCCCTTGCTTGAGCAGAAACATCACTGACAGTAATAATTGATTATATGCCATTCTGGTTACGGTTGCTACTGCAGGATTAGTGAAAAAAATAAGTTTTTTTTTTTCAAACTGCTTCCTGTTTTAACGAAAGTTTTAATAAATCAATACTGTCATTATTCATTTTGCGACCCTGTACTATGCCAGTAATTCTGTCTGATTAGTAGGATTTCTCAATAATTTGTTCTTTAAAATTCATAATGGCAACCTGTAGCTTCTTCTTTTTTGCAATCTTTTTTTCAAACAATCTTCAAAGATTCATTTCAAACGACGGTTAGTTTTGATTATTATTTGTCACTTTTTAAAGTTGATAGATTATCAAAGATTCAAAATTGTCAATAATATCCGACGTTTCAGTGCAATTAGAGCTGTTCATTTTTTTACATTATAATATTACTATGTGTGTTGTGTGTGTGTGTGTTTTTCAATTAATATACTTACAAATTCTTCCGGACATACATCCTCGTCATACTGTAAAGTAGCGGATGTTTTAGGATTATTACCTTTTTTAGCCTAGATGTAGGAAATGGTTGATATGATGATTTACGGCGGAAAACATCTGATAAAGACTCTATATTAACAACAACAATAACTTTGAACAATAATACTTAACCATTGTACATATCACTCTTTGACTGAATTTAAAGATCACAGACAGGAGGAATTTAAATATGTTGATTTAAAAATATCGGATCCGATATCGTGTACAGTTAATGTCGATATATCGGAATAGAAAATATCGCCCATCGATATATCGGCGAAAGAATATCGATATATCGATATTTTCTTGACATCCCTAGTAAAAACATGATAGATTTCCTTAATTTGGACGCCACGCTGGATTTATGGATTTCCTGTTTCAAATACGCATCTAGAATTAACCCTAAATATTTGGCCGTGTATTTTCTTTCCATATATGGGCGTGGAATTATATTAGAGTTTATTGAACCTCACTCTAAAAGTAAATCTTTGGATTCCTCGATAACTATGTTCTTCTCTCTCTCTCTCTCTCTGTTTCGCTTTCTCACACCTAAAATAATTTTGCATGAACAGTTCTGAAGGACGAACCTCAACCGTTCTCCTCTCTCGTGATTTCCCCTGGCACAACTCTTGCCTTCACCAGTCACGTAGTTATTGTGTTCTCTCGTTAGATGCTCATTCATTTACTGATGGAGGTGGGTTGTTAGTGAGGGCTGGCGGTGGCAATATTCATTAGAAGTGGGATACCCACCTCCCATTGATCCAGATAATTTAATGAACGAACAACCTTCATCTTTTTATCTGTCATTCTTCCTTCACTACGAACGCCTTCTGCTTGGAGTTTTACGTAAATTAATACTTCAACCTTTTTGACAAACTAAGACTTCATTAAGCCTGATAACTCAAGTCAGAAAAATATAAAACGAGATGACATGAAAATGACCCTCACTACCATTAGGACTGAAAATGTGAAAAATAATATAATGGTAATTACTCAATTTAAAATTGGTAGAAGCGATAACATTTACGTGTAAAATGATACTCTCCATTAATTATTCTAAAATTTGAATATTCCATTTATTATAGATTGTTATTATTATTACTGTTATGGGTCATTTTCCTAGAAAGGGCGAATCCGGACCTCTTGTTTTCAGAAAATCTAAACTTGAAATTGAGTTCTGCCAAAAATCAGGGGTCATCTTTACCCTATGTGGATGGAATTTCAGAGGTAGGCCGCGCTATAAGGCACCTAATTAATTATTTAAATATTAATAATGAAAATCGATTGGCAGACGAAAGACACCTATGGAAGCAGCTTGGCGAGTTCCTTTTCCTCAACACTTTTTTTCCGTGGTGCTATCGTCTGACTATGCCAAACCTGAAATTGACAGAAATTACCTATAAAAAACAGGAAGAAAAAAACTACGTTTTTGCTTCCGAGTCTACCAAGGTAGCGGAAGCATTGTTTTCACTTTCGGAATGTGAAAATTTTTTTGTCTCCAAAATCACAAATTCCACTCGCATTTTGCGTTTTAGACCTTCCTGAACAATTTTGGTTCCGTGTCTGTCTGTGTCTGTGTGTCTGTCCGTCAGCAAATTCTTGTTACGGGCAAAACTACACGAAGTTATAGTCCGATTTTGATGAAATTTTCAGGGTTCGGTTTGATGTGTAGATGGTCCCCTATAAGTTTCATGCCCCCCGGATCAATAGTAGCCTCTGCGCATGCGCAAACGTGAAATCCTTGCCAGAAGCATAACTCCGGGAGTTCTTGACCAATTTCGATGAAATTTCAGGGATTGTTCGGTTTGATGTGTAGATGATCCCCTATAAGTTTCATGACCCCCGGATCAATAGTAGCCTCTGCGCATCCGCAAACGTGAAATCCTTGTTACACGCATAACTCCGGGAGTTCATGACTGATTTCGATGAAATTTTCAGGGATTGTTCGGACTGATGTAAAAATGGTCCTCGTGAGTAATAAAGAGAAAATAAAGTTTTAGCCTCGAGCTTGGATCGAACCATATTGAACCATCATTGAACGATGCATATATTTTATTTTATTTATGTCAAAATAGATAAATAAATATAGTTTGTTCAATAGTTGAACATGCCTACCTGTATTTTCTCAAGTTATGCTCCTGCATAACAATAAATTTACCTAATTCAATATTTACTTTGCCTAATTGAACGAAGTTCTTTAGTCAATAATAATTTTCAATGATCTATACAGTCATGTTATGGATACGAGGAAGCTATGTGCCACACCCACTTGGCAGACGTTTTTTACAATGGTTTATTATTCTATGGGGGGGGGGGAGGGGACAGACTGCCGAAATGTTAGGATTAGGGCCAACTAAAAAAAACTTCAGATTTTGTCGATCAATTTAAAAAGGCCCGAAACGGCCTGGACGGTAGACGCCTTACAGACATTGCAGATATTCATTCTATGCACCTAGAATCGTTTTTAGAAACTTTGAGACAACAAATGTAATCTATTGATAACAAAAATTTTTTGGACCTGCACGATCACAAAGGAGTATCATTTAAAAGAATAATAAACCAAAAGGAAACAATGAGAAATAATCAGCAAAATTACTACTTGAAATTTGATAATGCACCTGTTCAGCAGGCCGATACTATGGTGATTATGCTTTATTACCTTTCAAATAGGTAGGATGCTCTGATTTAATTATGCATTATTGTTAATAATTTAACTCGACTATATTATAGCTATGAAAAAGACAATCATTAATAAATTACTTGAACGTAGTCTTTTACCTGCCCATATGGAGGGCAGGCCAAAGACACAAGACAGTGCTTGGAAACGTGGTTTTTTCACCTTTTCTCGGGTTCTAGTGATTTTTTTCGGCAAAACCACTATAGCAATGGAACAAGCTCGGTAAACTCTACACTTTGAGACTAGAAAAAAGGAATAATTTTCATTTCTTACCATTTCTCACCTGGCAGACTAAAGAACGATGCTACTTCCACGTTTCTATAACTGAACTCCCCACCACACACCTCCAAATAAGATAACAAGGGTTTCCACCTTTTTATTTCATAACATAACGTACATATCCACGTTTAGTGTGGTGGCGGTAAAACCACGGGAAATGAGAGTAGGCCTCCAAAATACGAAAACACAAAGAAATCAGACTAAGGACGAAAACCTCCGGGCACTCGAATTTAAACTCCTGCTCGTTTTGTGAGCTTCTTAGAAAATCCGCGAACCATTTTTTTCTTCATATTTGGATATGAATTGAAGAATCCCAGAACAGTACGGATTCACGGGACGCCAGTTCGTTACAGGTGTGCACCCAGCTTTAATTGCCAGGAAACATGAAGAGAGTCTATCATTCAGTTGCTTACATTTTTAGGTCTCATTGCCACAACTCTACCAATTTTCAATATTGAATATATGCATGTTTTTAATTCATGTGTTCGGTTGACCATGAAATGGCTTTTGAAAATAAACCATGGTGTTTGAGAAACCTACGAATTCTTAACAAAAGGTAGGCCCACAAACTCCATATTCTCATTAACACCCGTCAATCCTTCCCGTCATTACCACCTTCAAATCATTGAAATGATTAAATTTGGAATTTTGGATTTGAAATTGTGATTTGAGCATCATATTGTTTTTTGTTTTGCTCTTTGTGATCCCTGGAAGCCATATACAATTTCGAAAGAAGTTTGGAGATGTTTCACTGTCAAACGATTTCTGCATTGGAAATTGCGCTTTTTTTCAGTACACAACCCAATTGTTTCCCTCATACCTACCCCCCAATGCAGAATCTCTTTACCCCAATAACACAGGGTATTGGGTATTCAATAATACAGTAAAGACAGTCGAGAAATGCATCACGACAATTACTGAACGGTAGTTGAGCTAAATTCAAGAAAACAATGCCAGGCTATCCCCAGAGATGGCGGTTTCAAGAATAGGATAGGGAACTATCATCCTTCATCACAGGAGTAATCTTTTCATCGAGACAGCATATAATCGGAATCTGAAACAAAAAGTGGGGGTTCTCCTTTGAAGAATAAAAAGTTTTTTCCCCTTACGTACCATAATTTGTTGAAGATCGCAGACTTTTCAAGTCTTGATTAGCAGATCGACCAAGGAGTGCCACAAAGAGGTAAATAACTTAAATTTATTTGAAAACAGTTTATTTGCTTTGAAATATCAACAACATAGTGACCAACAATAGGTGATCTTTTTCATACTATCGAAACATGAAAATAGTATTCAACTCCTTGTATGTAATACTTAATAAATGATCTCTAAAACACAAAGTTTCATCTTTACAAGTCATTAACCCGACAATTCTACTTACGAAAATTTCCGTGGTTTCTAAAACTTCAGGAAAATCATATTCATGCTTTATGTATAAATGTTTTGAATACTGTGCTAAATCCCTTTTTCCTTATGAAGTAAAAATTTAACATTGGAAAGGGGAAATTGCATTTTTTTTTTCTATTGAAAGACGTTGGAAGTGATAACGACAGCCAATTAAATGACTTTTAACAAAGAAGAAAAAGTGAATGTGATGACGTCTTTGAAACACTCAAAATGATATCAGATAATTAAGTTGGTACTGATTCGTTGTACGGTTTTCAAGAATTACAACGCACGTTAGAAGTTAATTTTCACAACATCTTAATAACAACAAAAAAACTATATTCTAGTAAAATGTAATATAGGTAGGTAGGTACGCAATTGTTCATCTTTTTACATCAAAATGAGCTCAAGTAATAAGACATTTATGTGTTTAATCATAAAAATTATATAATTATTATTTACAATAAGCGCAGAAGGTACATATTTTCATTAATTTTTATTTTCCATTCCTACGGTGCCTACTTTACATAGCTACTGGTCCTTAAAAACTTTATACATCAACCGATAAAATAGGCACTTCGAGTAATAAAAAAATGACTATCGAAGAATTTAATTTTGTTCACTCGCTGGCACAGAATTTTAGTGATTAATTTATTTTCGCAAGCTGCGGTGCGAGGTGATTCTTTCATTTATATTTCAAAATTACAATAATCGTGTTATCACAGGTGAGCCTTGCAGTCCAAGAGCTACTTGGAGCGGAATTTGCCTCAACCCTAATAATGAAAATACTGTACATAGTAGATGCACTGTTTGTTTTGTGAAGAAAATTAGGTACCTGTATTATGCGTCCCTTTACACATCATCGCTTTTGTTTCTATTTCTACATCAAAGTTTCAAAAAGATTGATCTCTTTGCTTATTCTAGAAAACGAAAATGTTCTGCAGCAGTCTCTGCGTAGGAACATTTCATGACTTTTTCGGTAACAGACTATACGTACTCTCGTATTTACAGAATCGATACACACAGGTACTTAACAACGTAAGTACACAATGCCTTTAAAATAAGGGAAAGAATATTTTACAGAAACTTAAGGTAACAACTACTCGAGGGTAGTTTCTCTTTTTCATTAAATACAGAAGACTTATTCACAACAACTCGCAGTCTTGAAATGGTTATTCTTGCTTTCTAGGCGGCACGAGCGGCATTCCGTTGAGACTTGAAACGTTTCGAAGGTTCCAATCTATTCATTTGAGGATGCTGGGCCGCGTGGGATGAATTCCTTCATCTCGAATTGCCTTCAACTGGAAATCAGAACGTTTATTTCAATTTTATGAAGGAGAAGCGTTCATTTAAATTTATATTGATTATATCAACAACACCCACCAATACACAGAAGAATGAGTGCACTTACGGCTAAGGCCTGTTTGGTCATTCAAATTCAAATCAATACCGAACATTTAGTTGGTTTCCTATTAAAATGCAAGAATTGACATCACTATACGACAGATTTTTGATACCTGCAGATGAGGTTTTTCAAATGGTTTCAAAACTGCCCTCTTACTTTGACAGTTGTGGGATCCAGTTTCCCGCACGATTACTGTTTGATCGTTTGATTAAATTGATTGATGCGTTCAGTTGTTTTTTCCGAATTGATGGATGAGTTTAGTCTTTTGTGAAGAATTTTCGTGTAATAAAAACTGCATTTGTCGAGACACTGGTCACTTGATTCTACAATCCCCTACAGCAGTTTTTTGAGATTTCAATTTTTTTATAGACTAATCATTGAATCCCTTAGGACGAATTATTAACCAATTAAACAAAGATGTTGCTTGGTGTCGAGAAGATGAGGGTTGACGTTATGGGTTTTCAGTGCACCGAATCACACTATATAAAGACGAGCTTATCAGAGTATATCGACGTTTCAGGGGGTGGTAACGCTGGGCGGGTGGAATTCTCGCCCCCGTCTCCCAGGGCAACCGACCTGCTCCCTCCTACCCCGCCAGTGAAGGTAGGAGGGCCCCAGCGATGGGAAGCGTCTCCCAGGGCAAGCGACGTGGTCCTCTCCTCGGGATTTGGGATATACGATTTTTTGACTTTTAATATTGTTATTATACTCCCTCATTGTGTTATTCACCTATTTCTTTTTAACCTGCGTAGCAGGGCCATTATACTAGTCCTAATATGAAATTCTTTTTCGCGAGTTGAAAAATCACAACTGTTCACTTTCATTTGTTCTGTGTTTTATGAGGTGCAGAATCCGAATTAGACACCCGATTTCAGCTATCTTCTTTCATTCCACGGGAAACAGCGGTAAAGATGACAAAGTATACACTCTCCCATAAACACACAAAACACTGGTTTTATACATTTGTAACTACAGTTGAAAAAAAAAAAACCTAGGGCAGATAGAAAAAATCTGATTTCAAAATCGGATTCAACATGAAAAATTCTTCTAGAGTTGCTCTCTTCATTTGTCAAATCTCTTACTCCGCTGTCATTCATTACATAAATATCGATCATTAGGTCGATCCTAACAAGTTAGTTCCAACAAAATATCCTTACTGTACTTACTTACTCCTCGGCGCTACAGCTCATGAATTTTTCCAGTCAGCTCGATCCTGAGCTCTTGCCCTCCATCTCCCGGCCCTGATTTTCCTCAAGTCTTCCTCCACATCATCAAGCCACGTTTTTCGCGGTCTTCCCCGCAATCTGCGGCCTCCTGGCTTTCCTTTATATACTTTACGAACGGTCCTATCCTCACCCATCCTCTCCACATGGCCGATCCATCTAAGACGACTCGCCTTTATCTCCGCAACAATGTCGGGATGCCCATACAGCTCTCGTAACTCGAGGTTTGTGCGCACTTTCCAACTTCCGTTGACATATTTGGCGCCAAACATTTAGCGGAGGATTTTCCTTTCAAATCACCTCAGAAAGTCTCCATTTGCCTGTGTAATGGTCCAGGCTTCGGAACCATAGAGCACTACCGGTCTTATCATGTACATTACACTCTAAGCTTGATATTTTTGCTAAGCGTGTGGGCTCTAAACACCCGAGTCAGAGCATAGAAACATTTATTGCCAGCTACCACTCTTGATCTTATCTCCTCCTTCATGCTGTTGTCCTCAGTGGGTTCCCAGGTATTTGAAGTTCGGGGAGCGACTATTTGAGTTACCGTTCGGTGTGATGCTTTGTGGCTTTACTCTTTCTTCACACCAGGTAGAATACATGTAGTGCGCCTTCTGTCGATTGATGGAGAGGCAAAATCTCCAGCACTGAGCTCTAGTCTACAAAGCCCATCTTCAAGCTCTTACTAAACTCACATTTTTAATAATTTTTCATGAATTTAATAAAATAAAAAATTTGATCCAATAACCAACATTCGTGCTCCTCACCCAAATGAGCGAATTGAAGGTATCAGATGAAACAGGTACAACCGACACATTTTCAAGATTTGAAAAATGTAAGAGAACAATCCTGACAGAATTTTTGATGCTGAATCCGATTTGAGAACCAAATTTTGTTTATCTGCCGTTATTTTTTCAAAAACTCCATTTAGAAATGTATGAAACATTTCATTGGGTGTATGAGTGTGTGTGTATTTTGTCAGCTTTACCGCTGTTTCCCTTGGAATGGAAGATGGTTGAAATCGGGTTTCAAATTCGGGTGCTGCACCTCAATGAAAAATTTTTCGATGAAAGTGAAAAATTAATTGAGGTTTTTTAAGTGATTGATGGAAGTTTTTGAAGTTGAAGTTTTCAACACTTGCACGTAGCCAGAACACTAGTGTCTAGTCTATATCTCCAAAAGTAGACCAGACAGGCGAAAAAACAAAAAACATTTGGATTCAGCACACTGAACAACCCCAACCATCTTCTCAATTGCAATGTGAATTAAATACCTGGGCAATCTTTTTCCTCCGATTCTTCTGTGCAGTCGGTTTTGCCGTCGCAATTCCACAAAAGCGGGATGCACTGCTTGCTGTTCGGACAGTTTTGTTCGTCGTGCGCGCATTTCCATTCCTCTGAAAATTTATGAATGATTTTATTCATCATGACAGCGTTTCTATGTAATCTATCAAGTAAAACTGAGATCTACCAGCGCATTGTCTACTCGTTACAATGTTGAAATGTTAAAACCTACTGTGTTCTTTTCACCCGAAATATTTATTCGAAAATTTTTCGATTCTGAAAGCCTAAAATTTTGAAATAGAAAAAAGAGTAAGAAGAACAGCAATGAAACATTTATCAAATTTTTTCATGCTAAGGTTGATGAATATGGGCAACTACTGACCATAGTCAATATTCTCCAGAGTTCACATTGTATTATAATAAATATTTGTACTTATTGCAATAAATTATTTATTTATTTGAAATAGGAAATATATGTATATATAATTGTCGAATATATATGTATATATTGTTTGTCGAGGGCCATAAGGGTTGATGTAAGCTACATTATGTATTGTAGTAGGTATTATTAAGTTCTAAGTAAGGACAGGACTCCACCAGGGAACACAAGTTCATCTGAACTTAGACCTCGGTGGGCAAAGAAACTTAATATTGCTTTGAAGAATAACTAATAATAAGTAGTATTTATAGTATAAGCCTCATTTAATTTAAATTCTTGTTAATTTAATTTCTATATTCGCAAGTGTTTTATATTTTTCACTCTTTATCATCAAATGAGACAATCAAAAAGTACTACTCAAGTTGGATATTCCATCTCCATTGTGTGGTCATTCAAAAAAGAAGGAACTTAAATGAAGTGTATAGGGAAAGTACTTTCTTTTTTTTTAATTTTATTTATGTGACAAAACGATGAAATTATCACCTTTATACAGTTTGTAAAACGATGAGAAGGGTTGGCGCTTAGTCGCCTTGGTTTTTTATTATTTAGTCGAATGTAGATATGCAATAACTTAATAACATGGCTTTTGCGCCAATTTTTGCGCAGCTTTTAGCAATTTTTGGTTTTGCATAGAGCTATTTAGCGAAAAAACTTCTAGATGGGCTGGTTTTTTGGATTTTTTTTTTTTTTTCGACGCGATTAGCATGGTCGGATTTATGGGGGTGCTACAGGGTGGCTGGCACCCCCAGGGTCTTAAGATCCTTTTAAAATTCATCTATTCATTTTTTTAATATACAGAAGCTATAACTATACTTTTCTATATTCAGGATTAGATTCTGCAACGTTTGTATATGCCGGATTTTCCATTTGTTGTTAAAAGTATGCCGTGAACGGGAAGGCGGGTTTTGAACCGTTGGAACGCACGAACAATGACATCAGCTGTGTCGCTGTCTGTACTGTACAGACGAGACGGAGGTTAGATTGATGTTGATAGTAACACATATTGTTTAATTTATTTGGGTGATTAAAAAAGCTATTTCTTGAAAATTTTTTATGAAATAATAACTAGTCAAAGTTCAATGTGTATTAGATAGCTTGGAAACACGTTTTTTAGCTTGTATTTTTCAAAAATTTCCCGGGAGAGGGCTTAGGGGGTATTCCATACCACTACACCCCCAAAAATGTTGACCGAAATCCGCCCATGGCGATTAGTACGCTAAGGTTAACTACGAAGGTACGTTAAAATCGGCCAAAAACAACGCTCTCCAGACGTAACAGTTGGTCTAAATCTTTTTTAGCGCTGTCGCTCAGGAAATATTTGCATAACGCGGTCCATATCTGTAACTTGTCTGCAATTTCAAAGGAAGATAGATGTCTTGAGCAGGTACTTACCACACTCTTCTTCGTCGCTTTTGTCTGGACACTGCGCCGTTCCATCGCATACCAAGTGCCGACGTAAGCAGCTTCCATCTTTGCACTGTACATAAAATTTTATCCATTGAACTGAGTATGAAATTAAAAACAGCAGCTGGTATAAAAACTGTTAAATGCGTATTTAATATGTTGGGAGAAATATGCACATTGTTTGCTTTTGACTGCATGCCTTTTCAGGCCCAAATGCTATAAATTTTTTATCATTTGCTACAAAGTTGTTACGAACTATTTCAATGAATCATTGTTGCCAATTCTAAAACATGGGTTTATTATTTTTAAATAATGAGTGATTGTTCCTACCATTTTGAGGTTTGTGGGGTCATCTTTAGGTTCAGAAAATGCGATTATTTGCTAAGGGTTAATTTTAACGGTTCTGGAACTTATCCCAGTAGATTTTTCGATCAAAATGACTAGACGATGACACCCCGCTTCCTTATGTCAGCAAAAACCCCCAAAAAACTCGTTTTTGGCCAGTATTTGGGGCCTTAGCGTGTAAGAGTGAGAGGGGATCCGGATGGCTGGAAGTTGAGACCAACAACCCCATGTGCAAAGAAAGGATCGTCTACTTCAATTTATAAGCCTGAAATGAACATTGCAGGCTTGGTATTTCAGCACGTCAAATTGGTCAAATTTCAGGAATGATGCTACAGCAAAAAATCACTCAGAAGGACCTAAAGTTAACAAACTTGAATTTTTATATAGCATTTTCCAGTTGAATTGAACCTTTTCTAAGAGGAAGAAAGAAGAAAATGTCACCTCACTTATCTGAGTCAGTAAAAACCCCGAAAAACCACGTTTTTGTGACATTGCCCCTATGGGTGTGATGTGATTTGGCTTCGTAGGAGTTAGGATCAATTAGGCACCAAGTGAAGTTCATGCGTTAAAGGACTGATGGTTTAAATCCTCTCTAAGGCTTGTTGTGGCCCTTACGGTGGAAGGACATTGCAAATTTGGAATCTACACACCTTTTTAACGTAAAATGACACAGTTTGATTCCAAGTTGCCCTTCAGGTAGCATAGAGCTAACTTTTGGAGGCTTTATTCATCGAATATTTTAATTATACTGTAGTTATTTGTAAGTTTGCGTAATCTTAGTGCCTCTGGGAGTGTTTACTAGACAGTAACCCTTGCCCCACTACACCGACCTAGCCTATAGGATCCCAAAAACACAAAATTCAATTAACATTCTGTGAAATTCAATCATTGAGTGAAAAATTTGAGATGGAAGCCGAGTCTCAGGTTCACAGTTTTTAGATAAATCATTGTTCATAAGCGATGGATTCAGAATAAACATTTACAATAAACTAATGAACAGAAACCAAAATATTTCGTAATGATGATTCGTACGAACCTGGAAGTTCCCGAGACAGTGGTTTTTTTCGCAATCAGCCTCATCCGAAGCATCTTGGCAGTCCGACACGTTATCGCATCGTTGGAACATGTTGATACACTTACTGCCGTCCAAACAAGTGAATTGCCCTGGAAAAGATCATAAGTTTGTACAACTTTTGACAAATTTTTGCATTTTGAAATTTTACTAAAATGTCTTTTAAAATTTAAGAAAAAAGAAAATCTTGACTCGGCAATGAATTGGGATTGATAGACAGCTGTTGGGTTATTGCACATTTCAAATTCAAGCTTGTCAGTCCAATACTGGATAGAGTTTTTTTCAATGCCTAGAAATTTTTGTTAAAAGAAACTGAAGTAATATTAAATGACCACCTTTAAATATTATGGTAAGTAAGGTATTTGTATTCTTTCCCGCTTCCTGCATTATGTTGAGTCAGCGAAAAAATTATATTTTTGTCAAGATATATTGAATTTTTGTGTGTAAAAGACAAAATTTTTTTTTATAATGCCTAGAGAGTGAGAAACTGAAGTAATATTAAATTTTAAATATTATGCGTGCAATCATTCGGAATTTTTGTGTGTAAAACTCTTCACTGAGTTTATTTTATAACAGAGAAGGTTGACGTTATTCATCCAATTATAAAACCTTGCTTATTGATATTTTTCTCACTCCGTACATGTCAATTTCAAATTGTCATCAATGTCTCCAAAACTATTGGAGATTATGTGGGTCCACTTCACAGGATAACTGAAGATATCATAAAGAAAATCTACCTACACACACCAAAAAATAGGATCTTCAACAATTTTAAAAGAAAATTTTTCGGTTCAAATTGTACCGAAATTTAGGATCACCCAGTGGGTAATTCTTGCATGAATGAAAGGAAACTGGTTTTCTGTAGTTTTTTGAGGTTGTCATCAGTGAGAATTAATTTGTGGACTAATTTTTACAGGAACGGTTTTGTTCAGCGCTCCTATAAAATTCCTGAAGAATATCGTAGGGGAGACTCCCTACATTTCACTCTTCTTACACAATGAGCAATATTGTATTTCTATCGATTTTACTGGGAAAGGGATTTTACATACAAAATTATAAACATAATTATAACACATAAAAATTATGGACTTACCGGCCGCACATTTCGTGGAAATATTCAACGCATCAATCAGAGGTGGGTTGTTAAGGACGATTGACGAGAGAAGCGAAGTCCCATTGGCCGGTGCTGGGCTGGTTGGTGGTGCTTGACTAGAGGACTCTTCAACACTCACGGCTGGTATAGCCGTTAAAGGAACTTCTTCGATGCCTTGAGCTGTAACGGGGTTTCCATCCACTAATGGTTCCATGCTCGTTTCTGTTGTGACATCTGTTAGGTCTGCTTTCTCTTTGAGATCGGATGTTTCCACTTCTGTTGCATTCAACGTTTGGTTACTGCTGGCAGGGATAACTTCCTTCACCGTGATTGCGCTTACTGGTTGGTTATCGTTTTGGCTGGAACTGTCTACCGCTGGGATCGATACGTCATTCGTAGGGACTAACGTTGCCGTTTCCTCCATCGGCTTCATTTCTGCTACTGGCGAATCAGTAGCAACTTGCGAAGGTTCCACCGTGGTTGAAATCATTTCATCCAGAGGAGGAGATTCAGAAGACGACGGCATCGAGTCTGAATGCGTTTGATTAACTTCCATTATTACCAGTGGACTTGGAACAGTGGGTTCTGTTTCATAGACTTCTTTCTTCATACCTTCATCTGCAACATTGTCCTGATGAATACCTCCAAGTTCGATTTTTTCAGATTTTATTCTCTTTCCCACTTCTTTGACAGGATACGACTCTTTACCCTTGTTTTTATACTTGGACTTTTCTTCTTCATCCACGTAATCATCTAAACTATTTTCGTTGTCACGCAGCTGGTCATCTACAATTTGCTGTTGTTTTTCATCCTCTCTTAAAGAAGGCAAAGCTGCAGATTCAGAAGCGGGAGTATCGGACGTCTCTGACACTTTGGGTGGGGCTGGTGTTTCAGGAGCAACGGAAGTGGAAATATCAGGGGAAGCTGTTTCTGGTTCAAATGGACCTGATAGATTACCAATGTCTCCTAAAACATCATGCGACAAGCTCATTTTGCTAACTTCCTCTTCATTGGTGTAGTGCACTATGGGCTCGGTTTCAGGTTCTGTTTTAGTGCCATCCACAGGCTTTTGGTCTTCAGAGTCCAGTTTCATTGATTCCTGTTCCCTTGATTCACTGGCCTTGGGTGTGGTTTCTGGAATTGGAGTAGGACCTTCAATATGGAATCCATCTCGTTTATCACCCTCAGCAGATGTTTCTGATACTCTATCGGATGTTGGTCCATCTTTGAGATGGTTTTTTGCTTCCCTATGGGATTCGTCTTCCATTTCCATTACCTGAGATGCTCCATCGATGATTTTTTCGGATTTGGTTTCATTGCTTAGATGAGAAATTATTTCAGCATCCTTCATAGCTTCAGGTAGTGGCTCTGGTGAGGGTTCAGGTTCTGGTGAAGGCTCAGGCTCTGGGGAAGGCTCAGGTGATGGCTCTGGTTCTGGAGAAGGGCTAGGTTCTCCAGAGGAACTTGGTTCATCTACCATAGTGAATTTTGCTGGAGCACTATCAGCACTTGATGGATCTTTTTCTTTGAATTTTTCACTTTCCTCATCTGGTAATGACTCTGCAGTTGATTTTAGCTCAACAACGCTTGTTGTTTGATCAATATCACTCTGGACACTGGCTGTATCATTCAATTTTGTACCCAACAACTCAGGATCAGGAAAAACTTCGTCCAGGAATGGTAGTGCACTTGTACTAACAGAAGATTGAGGTTCAGTAGTTGTCTCAGGTTTGGGAGAACTTTCAGGTGTTGATGAGGTGTCAGGAGAAAGACTTGATGATTCTGGTAGAATACTGTGTTCCAATGAAAGACCCTCTCTTCCATTGGTTAATTCAAAATCATCTGATGTAGATGATGGTTCTGAACTTGCTAAAGGCATATGTTCTGTAATTGGTTCAGGTTCAGGTGATGGTTCAGGCTTAGCCGATGGTTCAGGTTCTGGTGCAGGTTCAGGCTCAGCAGATGGCTCAGGTTCTGGTGATGGTTCAGCTGAAGGCTCAGGTTCAGTAGTCAAATCTAGTTTAGCTGATGGTTGTGGCTCAGCTGATGGTTCAGGTTCAGCTGATGGCTCAGGTTCAGGAGCTGGTGATGGTTCAGGTTCAGGAGAAGATTCTGGTGAGGTTGGTTGCTCTTTCAGTGGTTCAGATTTTGAAGACAATTGGGCGTGATCTGTAGTGGGTTCGGGTTCAGGGGTTGGCTCAGGTTCAGGTGAAGGTTGAGGTTCTGCAACAGGTTCTGATGATGGCTCATGTGCAGCTGAAGGCTCAGGCTCTGGTGATGGTTCAGGTTCAGTTGATGGTTCTGGTTCAGGAGATGGCGAGGGCTCTGCTGATGGTTGGGGTTCAGGTTCTGGTGTTGGTTCAGGCTCAGCAGATGGTTCAGGTTCTGGGGCTGATTCAGGAGCTGGTGATGGTTCAGGTTCAGCTGATGGTTCAGGCTCAGCTGTTGGTTCTGGAGCTGGCGAGGGTTCAGGTTCAGCTGATGGCTCAGGTTCAGGAGCTGGTGATGGTTCAGGTTCAGCAGTTGGTTCTGGAGCTGGTGAGGGTTCAGGCTCAGCTGATGGTTCGGGTTCTGGTGACGGTTCAGGCTCAGGTGTTGGTTCAGGTGCTGGTTCAGGCTCAGCAGTTGGTTCTGGTGCTGGTTCAGGCTCAGCAGATGGCTCATGTTCAGATTCATGTTCTTCATGGGTGTCATGTTCATCAACCTCGGCATCTGCAAATAATAACACCCTTGTGAGAGTTCGCCAAATCAAATGTAGGAATAAGTGCAACATATAATTAGGCTATACTTTTACCAAATATAAACTGTACTAATTATGGACAAGTGAATGTTAATACGACTTCTGTGAGATCATAAGCATTTGACATTATATATAATATCTGATTTTTCCCCTACATCCTACAGCAGGAACTTTTCTAAGAATTGCTTAAAAAATTGATCTGAAAAAAAAAAATCATTGATTGGATAAATGAAGAGCAGTTTTTATTGGACGATTGGACAGAAAGTATGGGATACACCTTCTAAAATTGTCAGAGGTAGTTTACGTATAAATTTAAATGATTCATAAGTCAGTAAACATAAAGTTACTCTTACGACTTCACGAAGATTTGCTACCTCAATGATCACCAAATTTTGAAGAAATTCGGATATCAGTAACTTGCTAATGTTTGATATAATGTTGCCGAATTCAGGGCTCTCTCATTTGTTTGAATTGTCTGTAAAACTGTCGAGCTGCTAAGTATGCATGACACATCCACTTTTTTTTAAATGCTACACTTTCAAGAAAATGTAATGATCTCTCACGCAACTTTGGCAGCGTAAACATCTCTGGCATATGTTCATGTTTAAATTTAACATTTATTCACCTTCTACGCAATCTTTCCCGTTGTCAGCCAACACCATTCCGTGTGGACAGAGGCAGGTGAACGTCATGGTCCGTTGATTGAAGACGCAGTCGTGGGAGCACTGGTTTTTGTCCAGAAGACAGCTATCAACCACATCTGTTGATCAATGAATTGGTTACAGTTTCGTAATTTAATATGGTTAAAATATTGATTCCAACGTCATTCATTACAATTATTTAAACCAAATATCGGAATTTTGATCAGTAGGAATCGAAAGTTCTGCTGCGAGTAACAACCTCAAATGGCAGGAAAACTTGCGTCCTTCGAGTACTTTAAGTCCTACTGTAAGGCCCTAGTACTCTCTATTATTAAGAATTGTAGCGTCGTCAAAGTTAGTCACCCGCTGGCTTTAATAGTTTCTCTTCACGGGTTCGGTCATAGAATATGATAGTGTGAATATTCATAGTTCAGATTTGAAATAATTTATTTTTCTTATGCTATGGCGGACCCTCTTGGAACAATTCTGATACTCGTAAGTTGTCCATTTCAATGAGGAAGTCTTGCCTCTAAGAGCTAGCTCCAGAGAGACTAAAAATAGGAAATCCCTTTTTAAATTTGAGTAATTTTCAAATTGATGTTGGAATATTATCGATTGAGATGCTCACAATTTGACTTGACGCTGCTGACTGACATCCTGTAGTTGTACAAATAGCCGTCGTGCGTCTTGAGGTGAGTCACCAGCTTGGATTTCAGGGTCTCCTTGTCGATGGGGTCAGGCTCGTTATCGTGTCCATCCAGAACTTGCCATCCCACTCTGTAGAGGACCACTATACTTCCATTTCTGCGGGCAACAACATCATTCGTCAGAACACCCGGTGCAAGGCTTGCAGAGAGTACATGTTAACATTTAATTTTCAAAAATCACCAATATCATGAGAAAGTAAAAATGAGTACAGGTGATGCAAGACCCATGAATCTACAGCATTTCTTTGCTTTTACATCACAGCTTTGTCGCTTATGTTCTCATGATTGCCATACTTCTATTACAATACATTTCCTAATTTATCCTATTTCTGAATCGTAATGAAATTATCACTCTCACCTGAATCCCAACACCTTCACTGTAATATTGTGGTTCTTTTGAAGTTGGTACGGTTCAAACAATGCCATTTTGAGCTGAAATTCAGGAACACATATTTATTGTAGTAATACGTAGTAGGTATGTAGGTGACCTATAAAATAACACTTGCATATAGATATTTGTGTGGGGTCGGTATTGTAGCATCAACATGTGATCACGTTGGTTGTACTCGTATTTAATCAAGAAATGCTTAGTTAAACGCAGCTTGAAGAAGGAAAAATTGTCTCACCTCATCTTCCAGGGAAGTAGCCAGATTTTTATATTCGGATGTCGTGGGCTCCTTGAGGCCGGAGGTGAACTGCATGTTATCAATCGTCAGTTCACCTTCGATGACATGTTTCACTGTGAAATAATAACGTAGCTGTAACACATGTTTATGAACTAAACATATAGTTCGTGGCAAATATTTTTGTTTATCCCAGTAGAATTGAAAATATTGGTCTTATTATTTGCCCCAAACTGTAGGGGTGTGTGTTGGCATCCATCTACCAGTGTAGACAGTCAATTTTTTTTACAATACCTAGGTGCATGAAAATATGTTTTAATTTTTCCCACATTATTGGCAGTCAGATGGAATTTCCGCCCTGCATCAAAAATAAAATCAACATTCAAACGGAAATAATAAAAATTGGATATCATACAAGTTTTCACTACTCTTATCTAATACTTATAAAATACATTAAAATTATTCACAATTTCCAAAGTATCGTCATCAGTAATAATTTGATTGCATTTTATGAAAGTATTTTGACTTATTTGTGAAACTTGATGATTTTTTGTGGTCAAGAACAATATTAAACATCGTTCACGGAGACATGTGAACCATTCAGTCATGTGATCAATTATAGTCAACTGATCAGTTGCTAGAGAGTTATACTGTTTAGTTCCAAAAAATGCTAGTAGATTGCATTGGCATCGATCATTCATTGCTCATTACCGTACACTTCTGATATGTAGGAGGTTATGGTTGGTGAAAGGGGTTATAGTTTTATAAAAACATACCCATATGGATGCAGATTACACAGCATCTGTAGGTGTGTATCTACACTTATTACATTCATCATGAATAACGGATCCATAAGATTTATCACTTCAGGTCGAATGTTGAAAACCATTATATGGTCTAAGGCAATTGCTAACATACCTTAAGATATAAATTAGGTCATTATAGTCTATTTATAACAAATAGACCAGAGAATAGGTCTTTCTTTATGATATTATCAAAAACAATTTTTCTTTTCTAGAGCTAGATCACTTGGAAGATCCTATTATTTTCAACCGATCGTTAGTGATAAGAACTAAAGTGTTGAAACAAAAAGTATCGTCTTCACGACTGTGAATGGTTGATTGATTCTGATAATCAGATATTGCCGAGTACCTACGCTATTCGAATGTTATCTTGATCTTCGTGACCTTAAATATTGTGATTTTATTTGCCAACAATTTGTTTCTATTTAGACTGAAATGGTAAATGCCTAATAATAGACTAGTGACGTACTCCCACCCCTCAAAATGAACAGTCACAAGGTTAAAAAGGTTAAAAAGACCAATGATGTCTAGATCAAATGTTTACCGTATAGAAGGCAGTTCTGTATAAAAAATGAGAAATTGTTGTTTTGAAACAGTTGTTTATGAATTTGCAGCACTGCTGGATGTAGGTAATCAATCTGATAAAGAACTTTGATCAGTAATTGAAGCCGGCACTTTACTAATCCTGGCCTCGTATACCACCCTCTTGTACTGCATTTTGCAACTAATGAATTTTCGACAATTAGCGATCATCGCACGTAATGACTATGTTTGTTTTCCAAGTGCATAAATTTTATGGATTTGTGACTTACAAGAATTAGGAGTTAACTACGCCAACAAGCAAACCGCCAAGATTGATTATGAATGTGGGCAGAAGTTAGATTGTTGATGGTCAATTGTACCAGTTTGTCTAACCACCACTCTGAAATACGATGTCAGAAAGCAGGACTTGGGTCAGAAATGGTGGAGAAAAAAACCCTTTATCGCCGAGCTTTCGGTACCTATACCGGTTTCAAACACTTCGTTACGTGACATTCTATCGAAATGAATCAATCGCAGTTGAATCTTCTAAATTGAAATTGAATCAAACCTCTTCGACTGCGGCTTACACTCCTGGAACATAACACAACACTACCAGAAGTTGTACTCACAATACATTTCGGAGACATCTGTGGTCGGGGAGAAGGTCGAGGCGTCGTTCGTGGGGATTGCGTTGGGACGATTCCGCCGAAACCTGCACCCTGCACGTTTTTGTTGTTGAAAGTTCGAGATTCAACAGCCGTACTTGATTCTTGAGAGTATAAGATGCCTGAAACATTGTGCTCGTTTAGCTTCAACAACATCCTTTGTGTTTGATTGAAATTATATTTATTTTAATCTGAAAACGACCCAAACAACAACCAGTTGGGTAGTTGACAAACCAAAATCAATATATTGGAAATTATTGTTGATTGAGACTAACTCCTTCCCTAAATTAATTGCTCGATTTTCGGCGACGGCTTCAAGTTTATTTTTATGATAAAACACGCATAAGTTTGTTACAACTCGTTACTACCTGAGGCATTCCAAGTGAAAAGACGAACTAAAAAGATAAGACTTCTTCACAAATTACCTATTTTTTACATGTTGAGCCACTAAACGATCTGTCAAGCAGTATTTCATAGTGGCGCAATTTTCATTTTAATGGAAAATTCAATATTAATTTTAATGGGTTTTAAAAATAACGCTCCACTTATTTCTGGAGAGCAAGTTGGATGAAATAGCAATATTGCACAGAAGACGACTTCTAATCAAACACGGAGTTTTTAAAGTTACTTTTCACTGCACGGTCCAAACGAGTTCGAAATTCATAATTTCGTTGTAGGAGGATTTAACACACAAATTGAAACATTTTAGGCTAAAAAGCAATATTTTAAGAAGAGCGCAAATTGCAACAAGTTTGAAAAATGAATATGAAATTGATTTTTTGTCACAATTTTAACCACACTACCAGAAATAGCAGACCATTTAACTTAAAATTCACTCTTTAAACGAAATGCTTATCAGATGTGGAAGGGGTTCACAATTCAGTGGCTATTCCAAATGGCTAATTAGCACGATCAACTTTGAAGGCATAATGTGGCATATCCATATCATATTATGACAGCCCGAGGCGTCAGAGGAGTCGGAAATTCTGGGATTTGGCTCGAGTCTAGTAAGGGGAGTATCATGTAAGAAATTGGTAATTTTGCTTCCTAGTCTATCTATGGGTAGCGGACAACTTTTGTTTTGTGTCTGTCTGACTGTTAATCTGTCAGCGAAACAAGAATAATTCAGACAGTTTTCATCCGATATTGATCTGAGTTTCGTCGCTATGAAATCAATTCATCAGTCTGCGCAGGCGCAAACGTAAGATTAACCAACCACATTTTCTCAGGTTTTAGTGGGCCGATCGAGCTCAAATTTTCACGGGTAGTCTGAGAAAAACAATCTAAAAACTTCATATCTATTCCAACACTTTGGTTCCATTAGTAGCTACTGCGCATGGGTAAATGGGAAATCCTTAAAAGTCCTAATTTCTATAGTTTTCATCCGATTTTTATGAAATCTTAAGGGAATGTGTGGATCACGCCGTAGGTAAATGGTGTTCTATGAGTTGCATTGCCCAAAATTGTTTCAATATTATCTAAAACGTTTCGAAATACCTGTAAGTTCAAATGAAGGGTCCACAGGGGAAAACCCGAGTAAGTCGCTTTTTTTCACAAATCGAGTTCTACATATCGTTGAACTCAGAAAATGATGCTCTTCATGTTAGTACAAAGAGAAAGGGAAAAAGACCAAAGAGGGCGGAAGGTATGAAGCTTGGAAGTTTTGGTGTAGGTACAGGGAAAGAACCGACGATGTCACTGTTCTTCAAGTGAACCCTTCGCTCGAAGTGGCATCATTTCTTTTTCATTTGATTATGAACTACCTGGGTGAAGAAGTGGAAGATTTAGAATTATTTAGTGACTCAGCAGGTGGACAAAATAAAAACTTTGTGGTATTACGCTTCATTCACTATCCAACTATACACCGAATTCATGATCTAGTGAACGTTAAAATGAAGATCCCCATCCGGGGTCACTCCTACTTGGAGTGCGACAAAAATTTAGGTCTTTGGAATATGAAATGCCCCATGTAGACTCCTAAAGAATTCTAATAACCTTATGTCAATATTCGATTATACCTTGTGTTTTTGTTTGTTCCTCTAATATGTAGAATTAAACCATGTACAAAAAAACATGTCTTTATTTAATGTGTTGATGACATCGTCGGTTTTTTCCCTGTTTTTCTGTGAGTTAGCTTTGAAATGTGGTGGAACACTTCTATAGATGTTTTTGTACGTAATGGGGAATTTTCCAATTTTTATTAGCATCTAGCCGAACGCAATCGAGTTTCATACTTTCAAAGTGAGTTTTAACGTCTTCAAGAAAAAGTGACTTAGTCGGTTTTCTCCCTGGACCCTTCATTTTACCTATACGAGGAAGCTATGTGCCATTCTCAATTTGGCGGACGTTTTTGGAGAGGTTTTGTTTTTCAAGTTCGCTCTAGCACGTGGAATGTTCCACTCATATCTTACGAGTATAGATATTAAGTGAACTCTATCACAACTTGTAGTGGAGTTCTTAAAACGTCAAAAGTACAAAATGGGTCACCATTATGATAGATATAGAACACGCGCTAGATACTCCCAAGTAACACGCTCAATGATATTGCCTGATACCTAGATATATATTTACGAGATAACGGAGAAATGAAACAACGCAGAAAGAATTAGGTGTGGAAATACTCACCTACACATATGGCCACTAAAATTCCTAAAACTAAGACACCGATGAAGCCCCAGCAGCACTTCTTCTTGTTCGTACCTAAATTTCTTCTCTTATCTTGGGTAACGTAAAGTTTTTCTCCCCTGGAAAATTAACAAAACATCATATGTTAGCTTGTGAATTCGATCGATAAGTACAACAACAAAATGTTTTTTGTGATCATCGCATAGGTAATATGTTTGCTATAATAAAACAATGAACAATGAGCCTCATTCTACATTTTGTTAGTCTAAGGAGTTTTCGTAGAAACTTCGGACTACGCTCCATAGTTTAAAATGTTGAATCTACAGTTTTTATGATCTAAAATTTGAATTAAATCCTGGATTTCAAAATTTTTCTGCGTGTCAGTGAGAAGCAAAAAAGGTTCCCAGACATCCCAGTACATACTTTTGAATCATACTTAAATATTTAAACACATTATTATATAGTAAACAATTTACATACACTATTATAAAATCCACAATTTACACACTCTATTATTTAGTACAAATAATAGTAGTATTTTATAGAAGTAAGTAATTTAGTAGTGCATTTACTAGTCGTATAGTACAGTATTTCCCATCAATAAAAAACAAAAAAGTAAATTTCTAGAAGTTGTTGAATTTCAATTATTCATAACTTTAAAAAAAGTTCTTCTACTATAAACTAATATATCAAGAGATAAGTACACGCAATTTAAAAATAAAAGTTCTTGAATTTCACTAAACTGTGCTTTCTTCTTAAAGTTGGAAACTAAAATCGCAGTAGGTACTTTTGAAGCATACGTACCATACTGTTTATACATACTATTTGTATAGCACACTATTTACAATCACCACTATATAGTACCCTATTTTTCATCAATTGAAAACAAAAAAGTCAATTTGTAGAAATCGTTAAATTTATATTGTTTGTAACTTCGAAAAATGTCTTCTTCTAAACTTCTCATAAACTAAAACATCAAGAGATAAGGGCACACAATTTTTTGAAACATGTTCTCGGATTTCACCGAACTGTGCAGAAAAAGGAAATGTCAAAATTATTGAAGGGGTTGAACGGAGGGGGTGATTTTGATGAATCATAGTATAATCACTATATTGTAGACGGTTTTCTTTATTATTTTATGGTTCTTGGTCGATCAATTTGTCAAGTTCTGGAGTTCCAGTTTCAAATTTCATTTTGAAAGGAGGTGGTTTAATACATTATTATTTTTAATTTTGTTTTACCAATAGCTTCGTAACGTATTATATTGTTTGATAAGCTACCCAAGTTCTCTTAGAGGGGTTGTAGCATTTATGTCCTTCCTTAAATGAATGTAAATACCTATGTTTCGAACAACTGAGAATAAACAAAAAAGAAGAAAAAAAAAATCAACCGTGAACAAGATGCAATCTCAAAAAGAACAACACAACACTTGCTGAAAAACCTCAACAAGTTGTTGTCAACAATCGCAATCTTCCAATTTTCCTATGGAACCTCTAAACCACTACTTTTCTTCTTCTATTTTTATCGTCTTGGGCCGAAATATGTGATATTATCAGATGAAACCGATATATCGGTTCAAAAAAGTATCGGCTGAAATATCGGAAAACATATAGGTCACTAACTACCTAGCCGCAGCCAAAATATCCTACGGATATTATCCAAGGATAGATATCAATATTCCAGCCAGACGAACTGATTTTAGTGGGCATAATATTTTTCAAACTCGTGTGATGCGAAGAAAATGGAACTTACGATCGATATTATTTCATGAGTCAACATAATATTATCAGATGAAGCCGATATTTCCGTTAAAAAAATAACAAGAAATATCGGAAAAAATATTGGTTATTCACTATAGATACTATTGGAACTAGGATCATCGATAGAAAAATATCGATATTTCGATACTATGGACTATCAATGGCTATATGTATCTTAGACAGTGGTGTCATGGCAATTTTTGCAGTGGCGGAACGGTGCAGCTAGTCCAAAACTGAAGTGTAGGGCAATTCAGTATTATTCATGCTATGATCTGGAATTGCCCAATTTAGCGTTTTTTTTTTTCAAAACAACATTGTTTTGTCTGAACGAAAAATATATTTAATATACAATTTAATTGTTTTGAAATTTTTTCAACTAATACTTTTGTCCAAAACCAGTGCCGGAACGCCGTTCCGCCGCGTTCTGGCACCTTGACACCCCTGATCTTAGAGTACAAATTTAGAATGTTTGACTTCAAACTGTTAATGTTTTTATGCATTTCACGATGTTATCAACATTTGTTTTTTTAGCTTTTTGAATGTCACCATTGAGAATACGATGTTACCTATGTAAAGAATCTCAAGAAATGTACACATTTTGTCAAATGCCGGCTAGGTTTAAATGTTTTCAATATCTACACACATGTTCTTTTAGTTTTAGATAAAATAAGGGGTGCTTTCGAGTATTTTTCACGTTTTTATTTAGGGGAGGGGGGTGGTGCGTCATGAAGCTTGAGGGGGGGGGGGGGGGGGGGCACCCCTGAATATGTTAAGAATCCTATATATTTTTTTCTTGATTTAATTGCGTGGATTTCATTACTATATAAAAGATTCAATCTCCACCTGTAGTAAAACTCACTCCACAAGAGCAACCTTCACAATGATGGGATGTGGCATTTAAGTTTTGGAAGAATTTCATGTCTTTGATCGGTAACACGAGTGCGTATCAAACGGTGCCAAATATGCACGAATATGTACTACCTGCTCGCGTGAGGCGATCCACCACTCTGACTCGCCTCAACAAGAGGTATCAAGTCTTCACTTACACGAAACATTTAGAAATGAAATGATAAGTACGTTTCAACAACGGCCATCGCTAGGAGATATCCGAGTGGAGGCGGCTCGCTGAAGCGTGGGGTTGCCGTCTCAGTCGTTCTCTTCTCCCTTTTGATGTATCGTCAATGTAATAAAACGTAACCGCCTTCGAATATTAACGACTATCAACTTCACGGTTAGGCCGACCCGGTGAATTTCTCAAGGCGATAAAAACAACGAGAAGCTCTTCGACACGGAGGCGGTCGACAACTAACTATTCACAAAGATCGTCTCGCGACTGCTTTCTGTTTTGTTTCTCCGAAGACGAGGAAACAAAGGTGAAGAGAACGCACAGGAAAATCAACTGAAAACAATCTGATCGGTCCTTGGAATCAGATTGCGGAGTTTACAGATAAACATCCTCGGATTGCCGCGATTGTTATTGGCTTTTCGACCGAGACCGAGAATCACATTCAATTTTTGGTTCAATTCATTCAATCTTTGTTACTGTAAACCAAGAATTGTTTATAATCCCCTCAAATTTCAAATCTGCTTTTTCACGGCCCATGTCGCGAGTGGACGCCGATCGGTTTAGTCGAATAATAGGTACTTTACCTGGATATGAAGTGTTGTGAGGAGGTTGACAAGTAATTATTACAAGTTAATAACAGTATGTTTGTTGAACTGCCTACCACACTCCTCGTATAGCAGATTCTGCCCATCCATAGGTCTCACCCACGTCTCTAGAATTACTGTGTTTAGTAATTATTTTTTCTTTCATTAAAATTAACTTATTAGATGGCCCTTCCACTCATCAGTGGTAGATGATCAACATATGATAGTTGAACGAATTATTTGGAGCCTAACTGCTTATATACCAGAGATGGGCATCCCTGATTAACAAATACTTTTACGATTACATTTGCGATTACAAAACTATTCGTAAAAGTAATCGAATAACGAGAGTAATCAATTACTTTTGTATTCGCGCGATGCGATTATTTGTTCGAATACTTTTATAATCGCCAAAATTATTCGAATACAATTGTGTACCGAATAGAATGGTCCATGCCGTTGATATTTATTTTTGATGTTCGTCGCAGACGGTCTTCTGCCTGAATTAAATTAATAAAAATTGACTTTTATAATGAACCCTGAAAAAAATCTGCATTTTACACAAAGTCAGAAGCAGGCATAGCTGATAAATGAACAATAAAGTAGACAATAATTTTATGAAAAATTACCTTTTTAGATTAGTAAAAATTAAGATTTGAACTCAAACGATGTTTCCGTATTTTAACTTCTCGGTTTTAAATTAGAAGGTACTTCGGTTCCAATTTTATGTGATCACAAGTAGGTACCATTATTATTGAATGTTCAATTTGCTATGTTACCTCGAACGACTACGACGGGAAAGGATATTATTGAACGTAGTTCACGACTGGTTTTAGCGAATTTGCAAGGAAAAAAGAAGATATTTAGTAAAATAAAAGTATTGGAAGAATTAGAAGAATTGAAACTCTTTTTCGATAATCGTGTGGGCATACCTAGTAGTTTTTCTTTGTGAAATCGACCCAAATGGCAACTTGTGAAGTTTGACCATTCTAGCCTAATGGAAAAGTGTGGTGTGCCAAAAGGTTACAATTATGAAGAATTTGGTAGGTATTTCTGCATTTTCCAAACTTTTGGTAAATTGAAAAAACTTTGGGCTCATAAAATTGTGAAGCAAGTACGGGTATTTGAGAAGAAAAGCAGTTATAGTAACAGCAGCAGCAGTAGTAGTAGCAGTTGTAGTGTTAATGTTATACATAACATTATGAATAATGATTACGGAAACTTAACAGTTTTGTCGAAGTTTCGAAGTGAAAAACGGGCGCAAAAATTGGGATTTTTAGAACAAAGTTGAGTGGGGTATCGTTTTTGATGTATGTTGTAAATTTGGGCGCTGGATTGATTGGAATGTGTTTCAACATTACAATTTCAAGAGCGAAGTATGGTTAAACTGTCAAATTTATTCTCAGCCAGGGGTCATTCCCACGACGAGGGTGTTATCACTACAAAAACATAACTTTCCTCTTAATTTTCCCTACACTCAACAACCAAGATTCTTGGATTCTTCGACGATTCTCACTTCTGAGACTTACTTTAAAAGGTTCACGATTACTTTAAAAGTATTCGTTAATCACGAATAATTTTATAATCGTTAATCACGAATAATTTTGTAATCGTTAATCACGAATAATTTTGTAATCGTTAATTGTTTTGCCAACGAATAACGATTCCTTCAAAAGTAATCGTTATTGACGAATACTTTTCACGATTACATTTGTAATCGCAAAGTATTCGTTAATCGATCAACGCCCATCTCTGATATATATACACCTGCCGACAAAAATTAAATCAAATTAATTGATCCGTCGATAATATTTTTTCACGTATTCATTCCATCATTCCTGGTCAACATAATTTTTTTTCACTGTCTATCTTTACTCTCATCATTATGTTTATTTTACAATACTCCCTATAATTAAGAATACATTTTTTAATAAGGCCACAATTAAGGCTGACTTGAAGAAAAAAATGTATTTTGATTATTTTCAATTTATTAATGGTTTTTTTTTTTAAATGATATTTGCACACGTAGCAACTAACCATTTTCACGCCTCCAGCGTAGCTTAAACCCACCTTTAATCACACAGAAAACCACTAGAATCGATGTTTTCTACGTGTTCTACGTTTTCTCGTACTTTTCTGACTGACTTTTCTGCCAACCAAGAGTCCGAAACGGAGTTTTTTCGACAGTGATCCCTTTGAATAACCAACTCAGCGTTTTTTAAATTGTATTGCGTACCCCAAGGTCGAGGTGACGACATGACTAACATAGGTTCCAATAAAAAAGTTCCAATTTCCTTCAGAAAATTTCCTTCATTCAAAAAATGTGAAAATTCTACTCTCTCACGACGCTTTCACCCATAAAACCCACAACAGCAATAAAAATCTTTCGAAATTGCACAATAATCTGTCGTTTATTCCAAACAATTTAGAGGTACGAGAATAGAATTCCATGACAGTAAAATGTATACTGGAAACCCACTTTTTTATTTATTTTTGTTATTTTCTTGCTGTATTAATGGTTTTTTCAAGAGAGGCCTGAGAAATTCAAAACAATGAAAATTAAAGTAAACTTAACGCTCTTGTCAACGGTATAATTTAATATTTATTTATTTAATAAATTAAGGGAGTTATAGACATTTTAGTGAAATAAGGTTGAAAATACGAGAAAAAAACGTTGATGTAGAATAGAGAAAACAACTACGTGGATATGTCTATGCCAGTAGTACACTCCTAGTTCCGCCCCCTACTTTCTAGCTGACTGTCGAGAAAAAGGTCGAGTTGGACGAGGGCAGAAAATAGTTGGAGGTCCATTAAGCAAACGACACTGACCTCCTTTCATAAACCCACCAGGGGTCAGCGTTTATGGGCCACTTGATTTAGTTGTTACAGGGACTCCGAGCACCTACTCTAAAATTTGCTTGGATTCAACTAATTCAACTTATCGGTCGTATTTATAAGTATAAATATGTAGAATTAACGTCATAATTGACGTAAAACACATTCATCTTATGCAGAATAGAAAATATGCAACCCCAACGGGTAGGGTCTGACGTAAAACATCGACCTATTTAGATTAATCCATTGGTAAACGCGTTAGTGAACTCACTACACACTTCGCAGTAGAATAGATTATCAAGGAATGTTAAAAACCAAAGAACTCGCCAGTGTTGACAAGACTTCCGGCACTAATGGTGTATTAAACAACCGTGGGAACGTTTAGGTGTATTATGGGAACGTAGTTTGGAGACATCCCAGTGCCTTGATTCAGCTCGATACAATTTAAAGTATCTCCGTTTAATTGTCAATGCACCAACACGGCTGCATTTTTTCTAACAGAAAGGCGTCTCGACCGCTACTTAAGGCAGTAGAAATAGCTGGCCACCACTATAAGCACTGCCTCGGCCAGCCTGCCTGCAGGCCTGACAACCAAGTAAGGTAAAAACATAAAGGTATAGAAGTTAAAAAAAAAAAAAAATCCAAATTGGACTCATGATCATGGTAAACTGATCATAATTTCCAATTAATCGATTTGCAGGTAACTACAAATAGGTTTGTAACAGCAGGTAAGCATATAACCACACTCTTCAGTTTTCAATCAATGGATTGATCTCCTCTGCATATTGGTAGTTCAAAACTGAATTTGGCTGGGAAAAGCACGTTTTTGTCTCACGTCCCCCCCCCCCCCCCCCCCCCCGTTCCCGATCTTGGTGCACCCCCAGGGTTTCACGGCAGGATCCGCCACTGATCGGTTTAAAAAGATTTAATTAATTACAACGGAATACCTCTAATGCCACAATCATACACTTTACTTGTCACTTGGCAGTCAAGAAAATTTGTGGTGGGGGAAGGGGGGGGGGATATAAACCTTTTTATAATGTTTTGCAGACTTTCTTTCGCATTTTATTCTCTTTTCTTGCGATATTGGAGGAGACCCAACAAAGTTTGAAAGCCTGTACAAAAATCATATTCAATTTCAGCGAACCTGGTAACAAAGAAATCCTAAGGTTATTCGATTTGGCCCGAAAATCAAATTTCAACCCCTAGGAGGGGGTGATTGAGGGGTTAAGGGGTGCCTACAGGCTCTTGGAAGTTCAAACTCGATCTCAGGGACCCGATAACATAGAATACCCCACTCGACTTGGCGTGAGAACTCAAATTTCAACCCCTAGGAGGGGGGGGGGGTGTAATTGAGGGGAAGGTAGTTTCCCCACGTACTCTCCCAGTCTGAACTTGAAAAAAAAAAATGTAGAAATTCACTTAAAAAGATGTCGTAGTTCTTTCCAATCTCATGACTCAAGAGGAAGGTTCTGGCATCAACGTATACAGCATCGATACCCTAGTCTACTTCACGGATCTTGACATTTTCTCTGTTTGTGGGGCTGTGTAATTTCTCTTCACTCACCTCATGTACTTCTTATGTTGGTTGACGGGGACGAAATACTCGTCGTAGGGGTCGCCGATGTCCAGCTCCGTGGACTCCTTCTTGACGGGGATCCCGTTGAAGGGCTGCATATTGACGAGCTCCAGGTTGACAGCTTCGTTCAGCTCCGCGCCCTTCCCGTCTCCCGTCGTTTTGGCGGGCTCGGCGTGCCCGTTGGTTTTGACCGCGTCCGGACCTCCGTTCATCGTTCCGTTCCCGTTGGCCGTTTTATGGCCGTCAGTCTTCGTCTCGTCCGCCTCCCTCATCGCCGACCCGTTGGCTTCCGGGGTCGACCGGGCGCTCTCCGTCGCCCCATTTTCCGTGTCCTCGTACGCAACATTTACTTGGCCGTTACCGGAGATTTCTGAAACAAGAATGTATTGCAGTGTTGTATGAGACTGAGTATTCGCTTCAACAATTTCCTTCAAGAACAAACAACAAAAACAAACAATTTCCTTCAACAATTCAATGTTTGGCAGTGGGTCAAACTTAATCAACATCCACTAGTCTGAACGAATTTTCCATAATTATTATATCACATTTATGTTTTTTTCACAAAATTTTTTTCTACATAATGTTATCCTATTCAAACAAAAGTTTTTGGCTTAATGGTTTTTGTTGACCATTTTTACTATTACTTTAGCATATTTTAAATGAATTAAGTAAAATTTTCAACGTAATATCGAAAGGCAATTTTTAGATGGAGTGTTTTTTGATAATACAAGTTTTACTGGTTTATCATTGTCCGTTAAAAAAAAAATTTTTCTGGCAAACGGTCTGTCATCCGTGAGTCTCCCCCTATTCAAAACAAAAGTTTTTGGATTAATGGTTTTCCCGTTTTTTGTTGACCATTTTTACAGATCCATATTTTTACTTTAGCATATTTTAAATGAATTAAGTAAAATTTTCAACTTAATATCGAAAGGCAATTTTTAGATGGAGTGTTTTTTGATAATACAAGTTTTAGGGGAATATTTTGCTCAAAAAAAAGTATTTTTTCACTGGGGTTTATTATTCAATTGGCTTGCGTTCATGATTTGAATTTCTACTAAAAAAAATGAAGTGTGCGTGTTTCACAGGATAGGACGATTATTGAATTTCAGGAGGCACACAAATGTGATCAACTGATCAATCCAAATAGGTATTTTGGTTGAGAGCAGATTTACGTGCTCCATTCATATCTCCTGAAATTCAATAATCGCTCTATAACCTGTGAAACACGCACACTCCATTTTTTAGTAGAAATTCAAATCATGAACGCAAGCCGATTGAATAATAAACCCCAGTGAAAGAATTTGCAGCGTTTTTTTTTATTGAACCTCAATACCCCGAATACTTTTACGAATTTTTCATGATTTTATGGAATAATTGTTTAAATTTGACCAATTCAATGTGTTCAAAAAATGTTGTCCAACGAATTCATTCATCCATTGGTACATTTTTAAAATTTAGGAGAGCGATTTTCTCATGTAAAAAAAATAGGGGAATGTTTTCAGTTTTGTAAGAGAATAGTCGTTTTTCAGGTTGATGTTTTATCCGCAATTAAAAGCGCTATCGTCGGGCAGTCAAGGAGAGAACTAAACAAACCAAACCAGTGAAGGTTTATGATAAGTTCGATACGTCGGAACTCAAATTTAAAATACGGATAAATTGACATAGATGTAGTAAGTATGAAATATCGTACCACCATGCTGCATGACTGAAACGTTTTCTCATTTAATGTTAACTTTGGTTTGAAACTTTGAAAAGTGAATGTGTGCAGATAATTAACGTAATGGCAGTGGTTTCCTATCGACATTTACGAAACCTACGTGTCAGTACCTTTTCAGCTTAAGGTCAATTACGTTATCAGTTCCAACTTTTAAACTAGGTGGGTACCCATTAAAATTTATTTGTGTACCTCTAGCCCAATGACCTGTTTTATAACACTAATACTGATTTTTAGTTTGTCCCAAAGTTGAACTCAACGAGGAAAACGTATGAATTCGATGCAAAAAGGTTGAAAACTATTAAATAATGGCTACTTCCGTATTAAATAGCTCTTCTTCGTCTATTGGTGCCTCCTTAGACGACTGTTATGGCGTAAAAGATTTACGCGCCATGGCAAAGGGGAATGATCGGCTTCTTCAGCACTCAGGGAGAGTGCACACATACGGATTTGGGTGCCGATAAACCACCTGGGCTCAATTTAAATCAATGAAATGCGATGTACTGGGAAAATGAGGCTAGGAGAAACAATGGAGACCACCCGAAGATCAATTGTTGATGCTGTGCCGGTTGGTTATGAAAAGCGTCATCTAAGAAACCAATCCCACAACAACAACCTGTTGAACCATTTCAATTTCTCCTAAAAGTTTTGAAAAAGGCAATACGCCGAAATATTAACTATAGGGTCATTTCATACCCAGACAGACTCGAAATGTACCGACCCCCTCCGATGTTGTTCATACTTGGTGTAGTTGCTTCCTTTAAAGAATAAAAAAGGCCTGCCAGGTCAGTTCCTCCAAAAATGAACGGTTTTGGAAGCTATAGCAGTATGATATTTTGACGATTTTTTCGTTTTTTATGACCTAAACATGGTTTTTTGACTATATCTTCGGTTCTAAGCGGTCAAATTAAATGTACGAGGTCTGATTTTCTTCGTGATAAAGTACAGAACGCAACGGCCCCAGCAGAAAGCCCGGAATGAGCGTTCGTTTTGTTTGTCGGGCGGATAATGTCCGCAAATCTTAAAAACGCGATCCTTAAAGGGGTTGTTGCATTTATGTCCTTGTAGCATTTATGTCCTTCCTTAAATGAATGTAAATACCTATGTTTCGAACCTATGGTTCAAACAACTGGGAATAAGCAAAAAAGAAGAAAAAAAGAATCAACCGTGAACAAGATGCAATCTCAAAAAGAACAACACAACACTTGCTGAAAAACCTCAACAAGTTGTTGTCAACAACCACAATCCTACAATTTTCCTAAGGAACCTCCAAACTACTACTCTTCTTCTTCTATTTTTATCGTCTTTGGCCGAGATTGTAATATTATCAGATGAAGCAGATATATCGGTTTAAAAAAATATCGGCTGAAATATCGGAAAACATATTGGTCACTAGCTATCGATATCCGATACTATTGGCCCTTGGATAATCGATAGAAAAATATCGATATTTCGATACTATCGACTATCGATGCCCATCCCTGGTGCAATGTACTCCGATACACACGTAGAAACCCATGGGCTGAAAAACTAAATTTTAACAACATGAAGTGAAACCGCTTTAGATCTATTAGGAAAAAAATTAGCCACAAGGCCCTTTCAGCTGATCAGTGTTTATCCACACATTGTAGGTAATTGGCTTCTAGATGTTCCAAAGACGACAGGATGATTTCGTCATGAATATAACCAACAAACATGAAATCACTAGTCTCGCAAATCTAACACAACATATTATCTTAATACTTAGAATGGTGCTTTATATAGTATACCCATGTCTGAAATCCTAAAGTGGAACAACCAAAATTTAACGAGATGAAATAAAACAACTACCGACGATTTACTCATCCGCAAATATACGGGGCGTTCCCATAAAAAGGATAACCCTGGGGGGATATTACAGGACGTTTAAAGCTGAGCAAAACTGCGGTGTATCATCTAAACTTGGCACATCACGCCTCATATCTTGTAATTGCATGAAAATACTTGGGCTGTCGACAGCAGGCGGTATAGCCAGTTATATCGAGCTGTATACAAACCCTCAACAACCCAGCGAAACCGTCAACTGGTGGAGACGGCATTTTGTATTCCCTACGACTAGTCGATCGCGAGTGCTTTTTGAGTAGATCTCGAGAAGAAACAATTTTCTGTTGAAAATGAGTTGGTGCAGATTATATCAGATATACATCTCAAAGCTACAGCATCTGATACAAATTTCTGGTGTTTTATATCTGAAGATAAATATCCGAATCTAAGACAAATCGCCCTTCAACTGACGGCAATGTTTGGGTCAACTTACTTGTGCAAGTCTGCATTTTCTGAAATGAAGATAATTAAGTCAAAATATCGCAATCGACTAACTGACGATCATACGTCATCATGCTTGCGATTAGCACTCAGTAGTTACGCACCATCTTATGAAAAGTATGCTGAGGACATGCAGTGGCACGCTTCAACATCCAAAGTCACTCCTTAGTTGAGTTTAACACCATATGTAACTCTTTTGTTTTGTAACAACGAATAAACTCGCAATTTTGAATAACTAGGAGTTTTTTCGTTGATATTGTAGAGAAGAACTTAAGTAAACCTAACCCAAACCTTGACTAAAATAATGTAAATTGTGCGGAAAGCTAATATCTATATATGTTACGGTACACCCTACCTAGGTAGGTAGGGTGTATCGTGTATGTACGACAACCCTGCATCACACATACTTGCAGCCTCTCAGAGTCGATCGTAAGTAGTCTAAAAATATTGAGGTAGATCGCCAGCAGTTTAAGTTTGAGCACCCCTGCCCTACACAAAGGACGTGTGACCCACCTTCCAGTATAATTCTAATCTGCTAATCTTCGAATTTGCCTATTTTCCAGTGTTCTTATTGATTTATTGCCGATCCGTGAAGCCCATTTGCTAAAAACCCACTTTTGACACCTGCGTCTTCTTGTAAGAACCCACTCAACAGTAAGTGTTGGATGTTTCAACGTACTGAATGATTTTACAAAACGTACGCAAAAACTGTTTCGTACCAGGAATGATTTAGTTGTTCAGGTAGTAACTACAAAGGGATAATAAATTTTCTACCACTAAATTTATAGTTAACACTGCGTTAACAGGGAGGGGGGGGGGGGGTCGTTCCCTTCACATAAAAGCCATTCGAACGATTTAATCAGGTATCCTATGTGATTACCACTAGTCTCAGTTCGTAATTTTCAATGACAAGGGAAAAAAATCGTGTCATGAAACAAAAATATGAAGTTAGGTTTTAATGAACGGAAAGAAATAATTTCTTGATAAAATAATTATAGTTAGCAACGGTGATTCAATGGAATGAAAGTTTGTCAGTAAAATTGTTCTTGCTATCAGTAATGAAGTTATGGCTACGGTTCAATTTAGGTAGGCAGCACGCTAAGCTTTCAAGCGTTGAGGGTTTGCATACTGGATGAGAATGAAGGCGCTAAGTTACAACTCCACTTTACACCAGCTCTGCAATAAAAATTATAGCCAGTGAAATATTTCATCGCTCCTAAGAATAAGCCATACGTATAATTTTGTAGTTATTTTTAAAGTCACTCATCGCCTATTGCTCCGATTTACTTCAAACTTGGAGTATAGTTGGGTAAACTTGATTTGATTGCGATCAATTTCATCTTGATCGCAGATACGTTTTTATTCAATCGTTTTCTGCGGTTGTGTTGACAGCATTTAAACCTCAAATAATTTACCAAGCTTTTATTTTATGCTATACATCAAATCACAATTTCCTCCAACCATAGTTAACGGCTAGAATTATCTCATGTTGTTTATTTAATACATTAGAGTGTCTTTTGGATAAAAATCTTCTCATTCTTACCTACGGCCATGCTACATTTATTTTCAATGGACAACATAATTGTTTTTAGTTATAGTTTGAGATACTCAAAGATCGCAATAAACTGAAGGGGATCCTCACGACACGCGCAATTTGTTGTCTCACAGGTACCTAATGTTGTGTTGTTAGATGTACTTTGAGCCAAAACTAACTTGGTAGATAGTATCTTGTGTTCTTATTATCCTGAAACTTTAAAATAATTAACTTCCTTGTTTTTTTTTTTTTCGATTGAAGTTAGAAGGACAGTAGGTTCTAATTCCAGGCCCCTTCACTGCGACTCAAAGGATGTATTGTAGATTTCCCCCAGTCTGCATTAGCCCTGTGAGAAAGGTTTTTTTTTTTTTTTTTTTTTCTTTTCAAAAACACGCTCCATGTTTTAGCAAACCGGAGAAGATCGGAATATGCCACCATGGGAATAGCATCAGGAGACAATATTTCACTTCCAAGGAATTTGTACCTAATTCGACCAACTGCATCACAGTAGCACAAGATACGTTCAGCATCCTCTATATCTGTTTAACAGAAGCTTCATATATTCGTTACTATTTTGACAATTTTCCTCAAATTATGTCGAATAAGGCCATGCTCAGTAAGTAGGCCCAAATGTATTCTGACGACTTTTTAGGTATGTCAACTAATTCAATCACGTTTCATGTTGATGTTGTTGTTCTGAGTTCATGTCTCAGTAGTCTTGGGTTCAGAAAGGAGATCACTTGCACATATCAACTCTGCCAAAATTCGGATGTACCGAGTTGATGCTCTACTCCTAGCAGCATAACAGCTAGCGTGTGTACAATCTGCCCAGATCCAGGTAATTGGTACAAGAGATCAGTAACTGAACTGACACGGGCAGGTTTTCCTCTCATGATACTGTAATGGATGACCACCAGGGTCTCAACAGGAGGAGGATTCATATGGACTGTTGTTTAGGACTAACACTCCTTGTCGAGTTGGTTGGGCTGGACTCGCAAAAATACAATGGGGAGGAGAAAGAAATTCCTTCTAATGACGCAGCTAGAATTTGCATTACCCTCCCTTCACCAACACAGAGGCAGACCATATCACGCTTGTCCCCACCCAAGATGTTCGAAGTTGGATCCCAGATCCACGTTCAAATGCTTCTGACAAGACCTCAAGCATAGTCCTAAAAATACCTATTATTAATATTGCAAAACCATTTTTGTCATTCGTATATTATTATCCAAATACAAACGTTTAATATTAATTTTGAAGGAAAAACAACTTTACTTTAAAATGCGAATTTCGTCTGACCTGATGTAAGTTCTTACTCCATGAACATGTACTTCATGAATATAGTCATGCACATTTTCTCAGTGTTCTGTCCCTTCGTTGCTAAACTTTTTTGGATTCGTTTAATCAACTCAACGTGCCACATTTTTGATTTACTGATCGGCAACTTGCAAGTTCCTAAGCACCAACTGCGGGCAAAAGCAGTTGACATAAATTAAATATTGAACCGTCTTATCACCTAGACCATTGAATTGGTAACGCTGGGCGGGTCAAGAAAGTATCTGAATGCCAGTCGGGATCATCCCTCACCTATCCTCTCCATATGATTCAATATTGTTATTATCTAAATGGTTATTTAGTACTCTACCTCCTGTACAAGTCAACAAGAAGTCTCAATCATTGATTCAATATACGGCTATCCTCCTGTTATGATATAGAAGCTGTTCACGTACAGACGTCTTACAACAACTTTGTAAATGGAAAGATGTGGAAAATTGATGAACGAGTTTAAAATCAGCTCAACTTCACTAACCGAAAATCTTGGATGTTGAGATCAATTCGAATAAAATACCGCATACTGAAGTAGTTAAGTACTTGGGTTTGACACTTGAAGTTCATTAAACTGGAATAAACACATAGAAGAGAGAAAGTGAACTTAAAATCAAGTATCTGTCCCTTCGAGTTGGCTAATGGACCCATTCTCTCTCCACAACAAACTGCTTATATATAAGCAGATCCTTCGCCTTTTGGAATCTGTGCCAAGAAATCAAATATTAAGAAAATCCAAACCTTTCAGAATAAAAATACAACAGTGCAAGAATCAACATTTTTGATATTACTTTCGATCGGTCTCAAGCGAAACAAACCACTTTTAGTTGTGCTGCGTGAAAAGAAGTGCAATCGAACTCAGTGCTAATTAATTGAGCTATATAATAAAGGGCTAGATTTTGCTGTAAACCTGGAGTGTACCTTTATTGATATGTAAAATTGCTAGATGAAATGTATTTGATTTTTCAGTTTAATAAATCACGAAAAAAAATTGTGTTATTCACCTAAACCTGCGTAGCAGTTGACCATTAATCTAGTATTAAGATAAATTGAGATATTGAACGGGGTTCCCTCACCTATCACCATTGAGTTGCTTGTCGGGTCATCTCCAGCCAAAGTGCCTTCACTCATCTTAGCTGATCGGCGATCATTGGCCGGCGGTTATAACATGCGCTCCTTTCAATCTGCACAAAAGAAACAAGAATATCAATCAATTTTACTATCTAAAGGAAAGTTGCTACAAGTCAAGATGGAAGTCTCAATCATTGATTCAATAGCGCGACCTGCCGTTATAATAGTAGGTTCCAGCGTTGCAGCATCGTCTTATGACCAACAACTTTAAAGCAATAAAACTTGATCTTAACAGTTTTTGCTATTCATAAAAAGATTTTGAAATTTCAGCATTTTGATGAAATTCCGTGCATTTTTCAGCATGTTAGTTTTTTTATTCCTTCTGTAAGGCCTGTACAGTGTACACTACTTTACAAACAGAAAGAGAGTTTATGTGAAATATTCTGTTGTATTTAACCCTATCGATGTATAGATAGAGAGATAGTTTATTACATCATTTTACTCGTACATGTTACATTCTTCAGTTGAATAATAACTGATGACCGAGCTGGATAGTGTAACACAGTGGCCCAGCCCGGAGTTGGTTCTTACTTCCATTGGTTTATTATTCAATAATATACACAATACAAAATTCAATAATCGCTCTATCACCTGTGAAACGCGCACACTCCAAAGCTTAGTAGAAATTCAAATCATGAATCATTGAATAATAAACCCCAGTGAAAGAATTTGATAGAGCGATTATTGAATTTCAGGAGACACGCATAGAGCACGTAAATCGGTTCTCAACCAAAATACCTATTTGGATTGATCAGTTGATCATATTTGTTTGCCTCATAATTCAATAATCGCTCTATCACCTTGAACCACGCACACTCAAAGCTCAGTAGAAATTCAAATCATGAATGCAAGCCAAATGAATGAAATTGAATAATAAACCCCAGTGAAAGAATTTGCAGCGTTTTTGAATAGACGTGCTAATTTTATCCAAGTTTCTTTTTTGAATGGACGTTCACTGTTAATCTTCATTAGATTTCCAATTTGTTCAAAATCTTAATTGACTATTTGCATGCTCTGTATTTTGTCGTTATTTGAGCAAATGTATTTTTTACTCTCGGCAACTTGAGTCTGTATGATTTTGACTGCCGCTGTCTCACATCAGCAAAATATATATTTTTGTGTTTACGGATTAGTTTTAGCATATTCAATGTGTACAATTGGTGGACAGTTAACAAATTCAAATCATGAAATAATGTGTCACTGGGATGGCGCCTGGGCTTATTGAACAATACCCTAAGTGTCATTTTTTGAATCTTGAAAATGTTATCAATTAGGTTTTTGAAAGTGCTCCTCCATATTACAATCGCATACTGTAAGATTGACAAAAAAAAACTGGTAAATATTGATTTTCATTTCTTCTGATAGAAATTGTATTATATAGAGGGTATAAGGACATTTCCTTAGCGTTTACTGCGATCATTTCGTTTATTAGAAATATAATTACTTAAAAAAAAAAAAAAAAAAGTTAGGTGATTGCGCTAATGGTGTAGCATGGCAGCAGCGTCTAACATGTAATTGTGTTTAGATCACGAACTAAAAACCGGCAAAAAGCTTCTCATCTATCTCTCGCAGAATCGACAAATAAACCCTTGTGTAACGATTCGCGGCGTTTTTATATGCAACGATTTATTTCAACGGAGCGGATCGTTAAAGACGAGTTATCGCGTGTTTATCGATGCAAGCGCGACTGATCCGAGTCGCGGGGAATATTAATCAAAACTTCTGAGACCGTGAAGCACTTGGCCGCCGCGGCGAAAGTGAAATCTTCCGCAATTCATTTCTGCTTCGCATTTCAAGTCAGCGATTTTCCGGAACTCGGGAGAAAAAATATTTTTTTGCTTTCATCACGACGCAAAGTGGCGTACGGAAGGAGCCGGTGCAACGGGAAAAAAATTGGAGGCTTCGTGACGAAACGTCGGTCATCATAATCTTCCCCACTTTTCGTGGTTGATTATTTTCGGTAATAAGCCACTGTAATCGGACAGCAAGAATATTGTATTAAACCCAATCAAAATTTGAACTTTTACATTTCAAAACGCGAAGATTTTGGAATCTGTTTAGAATATATGAATCTGTTCGTCAGCCGTTGCACAGGTAAAATACCTCCAAAATCGATGTCGTTTAAATTTAAATTTGTTGGCATTTTCTATCTTTCATGGATCTCCAGTGAAGCTCCATTACGGGTTTTTTCATGGATCATTATTTGAGGCCAGTACGAGCGATCTTTTCCCGCCTTATTGCAATAGTGCTTAAACCATCAATTTTGAGCTCATTTTTGTAGAAATCCTGACTAAATCCAAAAATGCTTTTCGTACCCATTTTTTTCTCCTGCCGTCTTTATGTCGAATTGAAAACACACGTTCAGTTTTATGAATTGATCAATTTTGGGAAGTGAAAATCACGAATTTATTCCACAAATGAAAACGTTTTTAAATCTGAAATCCGATCTGAATCTGAACCAATCCGAGTTCTCCCATATTTTTTTACCACCTCATTGTGAGGACGTCCCTCTGAAGCAAGTATTCGTCAGTAGAGGGATGCATATTAGTAGTAACCCAATAACCGTTTAAAAAAGCCAACTAGTGATTCGAATCACTTCGGATTAGGAGGTTTTCATGTGTTTTAGGACCGTCAAAAAGCGAAAAGATATTTCCAGTGATTCCGAACATTAATTGTCCGATTTAATTGTGACATGACGCTGGAGGACCTACTTTTTTCTCTGAGTCACCCGACACAGATGAACCGAGCAATTGAAGATAAAACCTCGTTCTTATCTGTCTTAGGTCGTGAAGATGCGAAGGTCTAGACTTCCAGGGACAACTCGATTCTCTCGTTGAGCTTAGTGCGCCTCTCTTTTTCCACTGCTCCTCTCGAGCTCGTGTACGGAGTCTCGGATCTTTGTGAACCTATAGTACCATGTACGTTCACTATTATAAGGAGTATGGACATAAAACTAAACAAACCACTTAACCACTTTGTACCTTGGTAAAGAACTTTACTGGTGACGGATCGGCCTTTCCTCAATAAACCCTCAAAACAATACCGTGACATTTCTACGGCGTTGAAACATTTTTTCGTTAATGTCGCTCACTTGCATAGAAAATGGTACAGTTTCGACAGCCTTGCACAGCTGACAGCTCAGATCTTCTTCGCTGTTCTGCCAAAACCTCATTGCCAAAAAATTGCCCCTCAGCTTTATGATCCACATGCAAGCTATGGAATTTTATACATCCAAGGCTGGTTTTACGTTATTCATTCCTGATCTTAAATCGCTGTACAGTACCCTAAAACCTCGTTTATCCGGTTTTGATGGGACCAAGGTCGTCGTGGATAAACGAGTGACCTACCGGATAAACGTTTCAACTATTTTTTGAGATACATGGCCTAGAAAAGCTTTCAGAAGGTTTCTGCAGTACTGTACCAGCAATACGGGATCGCTTTTTTGTTGCGTTTCCTCTCTGTAGGCGTTTTTATTTAATTAGTTAGGAGTCGTTAATGTTGCTTAACATCTTCAGTTTTTATTTCAGTTAAACAGTACATACAGTAGGCCTATTTGTTTTTCTTTTAACAAATTAACGTGCACAATAAATACAATACTATGTTTACTTTGAATTAAAACCGAAATGTTTCAAATTCAAACCTAGAACATCTTTATTGAAATCTGTAAACCTAAACAATTTGAAGATAGTCCGATCCACCAAAACTGTCGTACTCTTCGGACTCTGTCGCAAATCGCGTTGTTACTGTTATTGAAATTTTCTCATTATTTCTTACGAAATCATCTCGGATAAAACGGAATTGCGGATTAACCCGGATGAACGAGGTTTTAGTGTATATGTCTGGTTGATTCTGAAACCCTGTATTCAAATTCCACATGCAATTCCTATATTCCTACAATTTCCTACATTCCACCGCTGTAGAAATGATCTCGAACGAATACACAATTTTCGAAGCCCGCCGAATCGGCCCTTTCCTTCTATCAAAGTCGCATGAGGGCGGTAATGGTGTAACATGAAACGAAAACGGAGTCTTGATAAACTGCATTGAATTAATATTTTACATAATAAAATATAAAAACACATAATAAGTCGTAAGATTACTATAAATTGTGAATTCTTAAACATGTTTTAAAATATTCAATTTTCATTATGAGATAGTAATAGTGTTGAATCTTAATTTGTTCACTATTTTCATATGTTTTTATCGATTCAAAAACTTTATTTTCTTTTCTCTTTTGTTTGACCCTAAATTTTAGTCTAGTTTGCCACAAACCTTGAGAATTTCGAAATCATTGACGAGAGATTTGAGGTTTTAATGCCGAAAAAAAGGTTTTTTGGGTTGATTTTTTCTCTCGAAAAATCTTGTTAAAGCTGCTCAGGATACAATTCTCAATCAATTTTCATGATTTACATCTTGTTTGATCCCAATTTTACTCTATTTGTGCAAAAAACGTCGGAAATTTAGAATTTCATGACGGAAAAAGAATATTTGAAGGAGTAAAGCTTAAAAAAGTGTTTCTTTTTTGTTCGGTTAAGAGTTTGCCTAGTTTTTAAAAATATTTGTAAATGTTTGTAATGATGTCTATAAGCGTGATCATACGACAACCGGACATCCCTGTAATTCATATTTTTCTTACCAATATGTTAGTTAAGATCCTGGCAAAAACCCAATATGCCAATCGTACCCATTTTTTCGTCTGGATGTCTTTATTTGCATATCGAAATATACAAATACACGTTCAGTTCAATAAATTGATCAATATGTGAAGGTGAAAACCACGTTAGTGCTATGTCATAATTACTGGAACTTTTTCTATTTTAAACCTTTTCAGTATTACCCAACAGAACCTGAGTGCAGTTTCGGATTGTGAAGAAATATACAGAAATATCAACTGTCTGATAATTACCTTTCAAGTTCTTATAAAGTCATTAAACATCATTTGACGAAAATGGCACTTTATTACTTGGTAAATAAAGTTCCATTTTAGTCAAATGATTTTTAATGACTTTATAAGTACATTTAATGTTCTTCCTATTTTATTTTAGAATGTATATACGTCTTTTTTTAACCTATTTTTACCCCTTTAACAGTGATTTTTTGGTTTCGAATTGAGTTCCAATCGTAGAAAGGCCCAAAAAACGCAAACATAAGATGATTTAATAATAATTTTCTAGTGACTGGAGGTTTCTGCCCAAAATGAGTCATTTGGACCACAGTATCGTGATGAGTGATGGCCCTACCGATCAATCTAATCAATTAATCACTACCCTCTAACACATCATATACAATAGGTACTTGATGATTTTGCTCTTGGGGTTCCACTAAATGTAGGTTAAGTGCCACAAAAATATAAAAATTTATATATGCGAGGAGTCGTCAATTTTAGTATTACGACAATCTAGCTTGTTAATGAACCCACCTGTCTGAAAATAGCAACTTTACAATTTTTAACTGTGCCATTTCGAAAAGTTATTATCGCTTTTCGTTTTCCTTAGACGGTGTAAAAAGCTGTGCCCTCCACTTCAATATTAGCAATCCAGTTTTTTTAAGGCACAAAGTTACAGTTTTTCCGATGGTCGCATAAAATGTGTCAGAGTAGGAAATCACCACATAAGACTCGTGACTCAGCTGTAAACTGAGGGGCCCGCTACGAGTCTTTTTGCTGACAAAAACAACCATTTCGACCGCAATTTGAATTTTTGTTGATCATGCATCATCGCACGAGGGAGTTCATTGCTTTTTTTTCGCGGTGTAATTGAGAATTTGATTCGTTTCAGTCAATAAAAGCGTTGAACCATTTGAATGACAGTTTGTGGAGGCCGAAACGTACAAAGACTGAATCGCTCGTGACCCCAAGAGACGCAGTTCTACCGCTGTCATTGTGAGTCATTAGTATGAACAGTTGGCTACAGCAATATTTACAGTTCTGTAGAGACTGTAGTAGCTGCCATTAATTTTCGCACATTTGACGAATCACTTGATTTATTTGAAACACTAATCAGATTAGGCTAATCCTATTGCAACGGTATTTTCGTTTGTTAAGACCTCCCACAGTGGTACAAAATCGCCAAAAAGCGCATAAAACTCGGATTTGTCGTCTATTTTATTTAGAGTTTCTGGAATATAATAAAATATTACTGTATTGACAGAAAAGAAATCGATTGAACAAAGGCAGCAATAGAATGAATAAAAGATACAATTTCTTCCCGTCCACCAACCAAATAAGTTCACAAGAACTTGTGGCGGCTGGTGGAGCTAGTCGTAGCCATAAGCATCCATAAAATAAACTTGAAAGAATAAGAAAATTCAAGTATATTTATTTTTTTAATAGATACAAAGATATATTATGAGCATTCTACAGACCAATTCCGTTAATCCATCCAGAATTTGCCTCTTAAAACTGTTAAAACTAAGGTAACGGCACCGGTAGTGGCCACTGCTCCAGTAGTGGCCATTTTAAAGTTTATATTTGAGAAATAAGGATTCCCGGTCTCCTAGTGGCTTCAAACTTGCAGGAGGTACAGCTCATGTCATCTTGTAGTCAGAGGTTGAACTAGGAGTGCGCAGAGCATCATTGGAAATTGTGGTAAACTTCTCAATATGACCGTCCCTAGTTTCCTCGTTTGTTGGGCTGTATCCTAGAGCTTCTACTGGATAGAATCAATTTTGTTCATCTGGTATTGAATTTAATGATATTAAACACGTAAGGAGGGCAAAATGTCAAGTGGCCACTACTGAGAGATGCACGTGGCCACTACTGGAAATTTCGTAATTTGATGTGGCCACTACTAGATCAAAATAAAGGTGTGGGAAAAAATTAATAAAAAATAGAAAAAATTGTTCTTTTGATAGTTTTAGGCAATGGATATGTTAGGGAAGAGTCGGGCTATATTCTAAATGAGTCCTGAAGAAAGTCAGTACTACTGTTGGCCCACAATTGTCAAAACTAAAGAAAAAAATTCTTAACTGTGGCCACTACCGGTACCGTTACCTTACTATACATATCAATATTAACATTGGAGTCATAAAAGAAATGTAAAGCTCTGTGATAGGCATTATTTTTTGTACGCTCATACTTAACCTTAGGCAACTGAACATTGGATGACAATGCCATCGTTTTATAAACAATCAAGCACGATAGACATAAAAACAATTGCCGTACGTTGAGCACATCAAGCTCCGAATAAAGAAGGATAGTGGGGCATCGTGGAGACTTACGGAGGGCAATTTTCAAAATAGTGTCCTGTGCAACTCGCAGAGATCTTAGCAGAGATTTTCCGGCACTTCCCCATACAAAAATGCCGTACTTTAACAAAGAAAATACTAGTCCAAAATAAATAGGCCGCAAATATGTTTTTGTTGCCTTGTAAGCAACCGTTGGCATATGCAGAATTGCGAATTTTCTCTGCCAAAAAATGAAGAAAATTCTCTTGCAGTTTTCTCTTTTGACTAAAAAATCACAAACATGTAAATTTTGGAAAAAAAATTAATAGGTACTAGAAAACCATTACTTACATAGGTACCAAATGAACGTTTAAATCAATATGAATTTCGATTTGCCAAACAATTTTTGTGATTCTTTGTACACAATACACAAAATTCTCAACGGTAAAATGCACCCAAAACGACAAAATTTTTCCCAAATTCTGATTAGATTTTCCGTACGTATTTTGGTGTGGTAAAAACAAATTTAAAGTCAGAATTGCCGTTTACCCCTCAAAATTTTGCGCTAACGCGAAAAACCCCTTCTAAATTATAGATTTTTCAACAAAGAACAAGCTAATACATAAAAAAATAAAAATAGTTTAAATACATGGTCAGATTCCGCTCATAGCGTGGATTTTAAGGAATAAAAATCAAGTCTGACAAAAAAGAAGTTTTGAATGGTCCTGCTTCGACCATAAACCTCCATAAACCCCTCAATGTTCAGTCACATTATTGAATTAAACAAAAAAATATGATGCTTAATGTATCTAATAATATTGTATTGGGCTTGCCCGTATTATAAATAAATGAATAAAGGGGAAATATTCTCCTTCATTAAAAATTTAAATTTATGGATATTCATAGGTTATTTAGATCAGTGAAACTTAAAGTACTAACAGAAAAACATATTTTATTCCTACTTCTCAAAGTCCCCCCAAAACTCCATATAACCCCCCCACCCACATGGGGGCAAATATACTCCTTCGGTAAAAATTTAAAATTTTATTTATATTTTTAGGTTCTTGGGGGGGAAGCAGGAGTCATCTTTTTTCTGTTAGCATTTTCAGTTTCAGTGACCCAAGGAACCTAAGGATATACATCAAATTTAAATTTTTATTGAAGGAGAATATTTTCTCCTTCGGGGGGGGGGGGGAGGGGTTATGGTCTAAGCAGGACCATTCAAAACTTCTTTTTTGTCAGATTTGATTTTTATTCCTTAAAACCCAACCTGTGAGCGGAATCTGACCATCTATTTAACTATTTTTATTTTTTAATTTATTAGCTTGTTCAAGTTTTTGTTGACAAATCGATAATTTAGAAGGGTTTTTTCGCCGTAGCGCGAAATTTTGAGGGGTAAACGACAATTTTGACTTTAGATTGTTTTTCACCACACCAAAATACGTTCGGAAAATCTAGTCAGAATATTAGTACACAACTTTTTTTGTGGGGCTTATACAGATAATTTCATCTGTATAAAATTTAGAAAGCATTGCGAAACCTCGATTTTTTACGATCATTTGCCAAAACGAATCTGCCAGCCCATTGTTTGCTGATCAATTGCCCCCTTTGATTTACCTTACTACGTGTTATTGTTGTCCTCTTAATTATTGTACGATCCTGGGGAGGAATCTCCGTACATTTTTTTCGGTCGACTGGAACAACATCCGACCCGTCGCGATTACACACTCGCGGGTAGTTATATATATATAATCCTTCCTGTCAAAACACGGCCGTAATTGCCGTCCTCCCACGGCTTTTGACCGTAGGAATGTCGAAACCCCCTCGGGGGGCCCTCATATTCCCATGTTTGGTTTCTTTTCCCTTCGGAAATTGACTTTCCAACACATCCGTGAGAATTCGTCTTTTCGTCTAGTCTGCGGTATGTCGTGGTGTGTTAACACGCTGTGGTAGAGTGAAATTAATTTGTTCAACTTCTTCCGAAAATGGGAGAGGATTATTGTCTATGTATGTTCGTTCGCACCTAAAGCCCATAAATTCTTAACCGATTTCGCTCAAGATAGTCTCAGGATTTCAATAAATAATTAACCCATATGTTTGAATGGGCAGCGTTTTCCACGTGCTGAGACAACGACTTCGCATCCCAGAATGCTCCTCCAACTGCACACAGGCGTTTGCCTTGAATAGGGCACCAAATTGGAAATCTTCGATTGGGAAATGACCCATTGGCAAGTTTTCAAGACCGGTTTTTGAGATGACACACAATTTCGATTGAAAAAAGGGTTTCACGGCAGAAAGGAGGTTTTTCTGTTTCCTAAACATTGGTGTTTTTACTGTACGGAAGAGCAGGCGGTGAAGTCAAAGAACCCAAACCTGCCTATTCGGAGAACTTTGACTGGCGCAAAATTTGCCGCGGAATTTATGAAACGTTGTTTCACTCAAAATATTCCAAATTTTTGTTGTTGTTGGGTACAAATTACTAAAATTGAAAATGGCCAATTTTGGTTTAATATTGCCAAAAATAATATACCTTTTGTGAAATTATTTGTAGCGTTTTTATTTCTTGTACTTTTCACGTCAAATGCCCCATAAATATGTACTGGCGTCTTGCCGGTTAGTTTGTTCGAAAAGGTTATCTCTAGAGTTTGGATCTTGCATATTTAGCATATCAGGTTTCTTCAGAAGAAAGTGTCTAACTTAACCGAATTGAGGTATCTGGAGATGTTTAGGACATTTAAGATTAAATTTAAAATTGCATATTCGTGCACATTTTGCTGTTTTTCGCATATTATATGCATTTGCATATCTTACATAGAAATATTTATGTATCTACACTGAGATACCAACACTCTCCGGGTAGTTGACATGGTTTCCCCAACCGGAGATTGAAAAATTAAACAAAAAACCTTTTTAAGAAAGCTTTTATTTAAATACCCTAAAAAGAAGGAAATACATTTTTACTTCCAAATTTTAACTTTCTACTCATAGCCTATATACACAATTCATAAAATCATGGAAGCTTGTCGAGAGATTTAGGCTTGTGTAAAATAATGTAAAGTAATGTTTACCTATTTCATTGACCAACTTATTCCTATAAGTTCATTTTTTTATTTCAGTTTAATTAGGTAAATACTAATACCTACTAATGCAAACGTCGCGACAAGCTTGAATTTAGAATGACGTCACACAACTAATCATGTATTGTCATCCAATCTAAACGTGCATACAAAATTTCAGCTTAATCGGTTGAGAGTATCTGCTTCAAAATCGGGTCGCAAGATTCCACCCGGACATACATAGCAAGTAGCAAAAAGCTTTTATAAAATGACTCTGTCAGACCGACGAAGGAATTTCACAGTCAAAAACCTTGAAAAAGTGTTGATAGTCCAAGCAAATTAATCTGTACTTACACTTAGGTACACATTGAAATTTTAATCTTTGTAAATTTTAATAAAAATTTCTGTTTTAAAAATTTAAACCACAAATAATTATTTTATTAAAAAAAATTAAAAGTATAAAAAATTTCCGTTCTATTTGCTGTCATTTTGTAAAATATAGACGCATGATTAAGTGGTTGGGGATTGGGTGTTTGTTTGATATCAAGTGTGTTTACTTTGCTCATTCCCGTATTAGGCTTCTCAATAATAACTAAAAAACACAACAATTGGACGTAAATTCCAACTTGCATATCCTCCACAACTTTCGTTCCCGACTCTTTTCGATCATAGTAGTTTTTCCAAAGATGTGAGCGCTAGAAAACGGGTGTACTTTAATTTTACGCCAATATGGGAAAAATGGTCGAATTTTGGCTCCTAATTGTGTTATACTATACTACTGGATCAAAATTTAAGTTTGAGGAACTCATTCAACGCAAAATCTTATCCTCTTCCAGAATGAATAGGTCTAACTTTTCGATATGATAAGTTTCTTCTGAGTTATAAGTGAAAAACCTAAAAAAGTGTGAACATTTCGTTATTTTTCTCAATTTTCTCAGATACGTGGAGGGAAATTTTGGTTGCAAACGTCAGATTCGTGTTCAGCACCCTCGATGACACAAGAATCAAGTGAGACAAAACTTGTATAAAACTTTCCACCTCAAAACCACTGGGGGCTGGACTATAAATGGCAAACACTATCGTTGAAAGCTTACTTGTATCCCATTTCCTACGCTTGGTGACTAATCAAAACCAAGTAGCTTCCTGTTAGGTTGGGCCCCAACCGATGGGGATGATGTTGGGTTTAAGACACTACGTAGATTTACACTGTCGCATTCTGCGGGAACCCCCGTTAAGGAATGCGTTGCGCAAAGGTGGAACTAAAGTTGAATAATAAAAAAAATTGTAAAAAAGAACTAAAGAAGAAAAAAACTAAATTCTCTTCGTTTTCTTCGACACCGACGTAAGAAGGCAACCTCATCATAGTACGACAATTGGTGGGTTGCCCTTTCATACGAGGCCTCCAGTCTTCGTAATTACAACCGAAAGAGGCACAATGCTACCCCTCCCCGAACACATCCCTCTCCTATCACATCTTCTAAACACCCAAGCAGTCTATTTTCTCAAAGGGGCTCCCTTAAGGCCCCAGGCAACGAAAGTCAATTATTATGCTACGGGATCTCCTCGTCCAACTCTTGTCTTTGTAGCTAAGGACTCGACGTAATATTATTGTGACACGGCCCCGCAATGTAATCTCCCCGGATAAATAATTGTTACGAGCGAGCAAGCCAATCAATTGATTTATAGAAGACGTTTTGCGTAACGTAGAGAAGTCCGGATTACCAATACGTAAGGGCCATTCTGATGAGATACTCTCAAACACCCTAGAGGGTCGTCCAGAAGGAGTGAGAATTGGGGGAGAGAGAATCATTAATATCAGGTATGCCGAAGATACAGAGCTTCTCGCAGAAAGCCTTGATGATCTGCGTCGTTGTTGACCGCTGTATCCCGATCGAGTGGCGAAAGAGGCCTGAATATCAATATATCCAAAACCAAATGGATGGTGGTGGGCAAGACAGACCGGGATCGTCAAGACCTGCTCCTAGATGGGCAGTTGGTGGGAAGAGTAAGCCGTTTTATATACCTGGGAAGTTGGTTAGATGAGGACTTGAGCTCTGATTGTGAAATAGTATGCAGAATTGAAATTGCCCGCGCTGCATTCGCCTCTTGGCAGCCCGTGTTAGCTAACAGATCACTGTCCATCCATACTCGCTTACGTGTGTTAAAATGCTATGTCTAGTCTACCTTACTTTATGGCTGTGAGACCTGGACATTGAAAGTGAAGTACATAAACAACCTGGAAGCACTCGAAATGTGGTGTTATTGTCGCATGCTAAGAATCTCCGGGGTCACACACACGAAAAATAAGCAAGTGCTTCGAATGATGGGAAAGGAAAGAGAGCTGTTGGCTGGGATCAAGCGCCGCAAGGTGGCTTATTTTGGGCATATTGTGCATGGTCCAAAGTACCAACTTCTCAGGTGGATAATACACGGGAAGATCGAGGGAAGACGATGGATAGGAAGAAAAAAGATGTCTTGGCATCCAAATGTTAGGCAGTGGACTGGGTTGGGTGTGGAGGAGTTGTTCCGTGCGGCTGCTGTCAGAGACACTTTTGGAGAGATGGGTCATTCAATGAGATAGCGATTCGCCTACGCTTGCATTCGAGTATGGCACTGTTAAAAGAAGAAGATCCATTCCTTAATGGAGTTAATGGTCAAACTAAAAAATTACCAATTGTAACACGTGGGTTCGTCGTATCGCTTCAGAAACTGCGGTAATTAGTATGGGTAAACTTCTGCGGGTCAAACACCTAAGCTAGTCGATTTTTCGTCCAAAACTACTAAACAAAAAATGACACCCCACTACCCTGCCAGTACAAACCCCGAAAAACCACATTTCTCACCAGTTTTGGACCGTAGCATCCAAGGCAATCGGGCTGGCTAGGAATTAAGACTTTGGAAACCTTCTAAGGTTGTAGGAATGATGTCATCAATAAAGTCAAATGAATACGCGCTAATAGGAAACTAGTTACATAAAGATAATGGTTAGGAAATAAGGAACAAATCGGGCTTTTTGTAATTAAATTCAATTCACGTTAGCCAACCTTGGAATCTAAAATCCCTAGGCTCTACATTACCTTACATATTAATCAGCCCCCAATTTATTAAATGCCAAGATACCACGATTAGAGTTTTACACTCAATTGAACTCCTCTACGTCGAGCTTTCGTTTTATTCAAAACCTCCTTCAGGGCTCAAGGATGATCTAAGGTGTCGGATTACCAGATACGATCATTGAAGTGGAATCTTAAATAGTCATAACGGGTTGTTGAAGTGCTTTGAGGCTAGGACGAGTATATTAAAATGTAAAACAACTGAACTAAAAACCTGAAAATGGACCAATATTGAGATCAAGATTAATTTCAAAATCATTAACACTAACTATAACCTCAAAGAAACTTAACACCCAGGTATGACCAATAATAAATACTAATTCCACTTCAATGACCTCTCATTGATTGAGAGGATTCAAACGCGTTTGTCCTAGAAAGGAACTAGTAATTCGTGGTTCTGTAAGAGGCCTCACTGGAACAACTTGAAATGTCTACCTCACTTATACACCCAATAGTAATGACTTACTTTACATAAATATTAGCTATAACTGTAAACAATTTATCACTTAGTTAGATACATTGGAGTAAGCAGTCCAAATAACGTGGATTGATATTGGATGGGTATTGAGATTCAGACACTCTCTCCTTGTTCTCGATAACTGGACCTACCGAACATAAGATAGTCCTCGCCGAACTTGCTCTCTCTACAATATGGGTGATAACGAATGTCATTCACTTCCTTGGTAATCGAAAAATCACAGCCCCAGAACTTGTGTTAAACTCGAACAATGTCCCATACTCTGACACTGTGAAATATCTAGGTATGACTCTCGATTCAAAATTGGTGTGGAATCGTCACATCGAGAAGAAAAAGGAGGAACTGAAGATTAAATACAGAAAAATGTATTGGCTGCTGGTAGCGGATTCCCGTCTTACACTTCATAATAAACTGCTCCAGCACACGAACCTGGAGATGCTCAACGTTTGTATAACGAAACCTGAGGATGAAACAACCAACGAAATCATCATAAAATACGGCCAGAAGCACGAAAAACGCCTCCACCAGCACAAGAACCTGGAGATGCTCAACGTTTTGGATAACGAAGGAGAACTGCGACGCCTCAAGCGAAACAAGCCATTGGACTTGACTGTGCTGTGCAAGTTACAGAGAAGTGTGTTCCAGTTGACAGTGTGGTACTCTGAAGGGTTAGTCTCTTGAAATCCCACCCTGTACATCGTGTCCATTTATGAGATAAAATATTGCTAGATGATGTATCCTGCAATCAGTTGCAATAAATAAAATCACGAAAAAAAAAAAACTTTCTTGGTGTGTGTCCTGTACTGGCGGAGTTTCGAGTGCAATCCTTAGGATTCTAACGAGTTGTTTTTGGAGGCCATGGTGGACCACAGCTGTTAGCTGAGGATTGCATGGTTTGGTCGTCATACTTGAAACTACAGGAGAATTGCAGCGGAACTCAATTGGGATTAAGAGTCATCAGCTGCTTATTCAATAATGTTACTTTGTCCATCAACCATTCGGCTCAAATCACTGGGCAGACGGACGACACGTCCAGGCTTATCACGTTTCTTTAAAGTCATTGTATTTGTGCTGGTTCGGACTTGTATATTTGTAATTGTATTTGGTATTTTGGTTGTAATTGTTTTCCATAGTAATTACGTTACCCTCTTCCTCTTTCCAAAAATCAGTTACTATCATTCTTTACACCATATATGACTTCATTCGGTATATTGTTCATGGCCATGTACTACTTGGTTACCATCACGTCGTGGCCTTGGCTTGAGAAACCCGTGGGAATGAACCAACAAGTACTTCGTACGCCCGGCCTATTAATCAAAAGTCTCCGCTCTCAAGGCAGAAAATACTTTTCAACGGGGTTTACGACCTCTCGCTAGCATTTTATCCAACACCCAAATCAACAGGTGCATCTTGCAAAAGGAAAAGTTTCGCAAGAAAGAAGGAGGCAAATAACTCCGGCGTCGTGTACAAGTCACATCACAATAATTACGGGCGTAAAGACTTGAATGGCTCCTTACGACAGGCTCGCATCAAAGGCCATGTTCGGCCTTTACGTAACGTCGGGTTTATGTTAGTAAACCAAAATATTCGTACTAGAGGCTGAGTGAAAGTTACGAGGAAACTCAAATGTTCGATGTTTCAAACAGCTGACTTGCGAACAAAACAAAACAAGTCCTTAGGTGAATACTAGTAGAAAATGTTGTCATTGTAATGTCTCCAAGATTTTAATGAACTAAAGTGCCCAAAAACTTTCTCAAAGCAAAATCCACTTTGAAGCACTGTAAGTAAGATTCTTGAATATTCACGAATATTTTCCATGTACTTTTTTTGTCATCCCGGAAAAGCTGAGTTGTAAGGAGGATATCAAAGTCTTCTCTGGGCTAGAATAATAACCACTAACGGCCAAAAAGAGGTACTAAGTCGCTTGTTTGGATTTTTTGGAGCACAATATTATTGACAAATCGCTGCAAATGATCACACAAAGGTCTGTAATTCTGTATTGGATGGCTGGATTAACTGCACTACGAGAAATGCTTCGTGCGACTAGACATCCGACTGAAATTCACAGGCAACGAGAATGCTTCTGCTTGTTCTCCTCAACTGAAATGAAGCTTGGGAGATGGCGTTATACATAGTATAATCGTATAAAACGAATAAAATGGTACTTAGGCTGTCGCTAGCCACGTGAACTAGAGCAGACCCGCTGAACTTGAACTCTGCTACCCGACCGTTTACCTGACCGATTTTCCAAGATATTAGAGAACGGATGATCGTACAGCAACCGAGTGGTCTCATCCGATTCAAGGAACTAATTTGGCTTAAAGCTTTGGCTAAGGCAGTGTTTACGGACGAAAATTTCAATATTTAGAAGATTAAAGTCATTTGCATCAAGTAGAAGCCTTGAGCGTTTATTACGTAGAAAGGAAAAGAGAGGAAAAGGAATAGCTTTCTGGTGAGTGGTTGAACGTCCTTGGGGACTCGGCCTACCGGTTAGGAGACTTTTAATTGAGAGGGTAATGTGGATTGTTTCTTATTTAAACTGGTCGGCCTTCCAAACGGAAATTACTGCCTTTGACGCGAGTCTGATACCTGGCTGGCTATTACCGCCAAGGCTCCCTTTCTTCTTCCGAAACAAATTGACGGTGAGGTCTATCGGAGGATTCAATAGTCAATATTGGCGTTTTTCAACTGCTTGGTGTAACATATTCGAGATGTCCTCAAACATTTTCTACGGTGAACGGTCGAGTCGACGAAAGTCGAATTGTGAAAAGGAGGGCAGTAAGGAGGTAGCCCCTGCCAAGGGACACCTGATCGGATTAAGTTACGCAAGATGCAGTGAGCTGTGAGGGTCTGCCTCTCCGACAGGATGAACCACGTTTTAAAATAACTGTACTCGCTCCTCTCAGTAAGCCGTAATATCAAAAATCTACGGAAGAAGATACCCGAGAAAAAGATCTCTGTAGGTTCGAAAAAAACAGCCCCCTCCCCCATGGTTAACCCTGTCAGTTACCCCTAGGCCTCATAGACCTAGAAGCGAAAACAATCGTCCATTTTTCCTTTCTGGTGAACAAGAACGGGAGGAGGGCCCCACCTATTCTTTCATCTATTAGTTGACCTTGAACAGTGAGTCGGAGGTTATGTGCTCTACCCAGGCTGGTGAGTAAACAATATTTTTTCAATATCCACCAGGCCTCTGAGACCTGAGGGTAACTCAAATGTAAATGTTCTAGGTCCCTCAGACATATAAGGTAATTAAGAAGCTGTATTCCTCTAGTTCTCCAAGACCTATGGTGGTAATTCAAAAGCAGCATTCCTCTAGGTCTCCAACACCTATGGGGTAAATCAAAAGTCTGTTTATTCAAGGTCTCAGAGAGCTACAAGTTGAATCTAAAGTCAGAAGAAATGTGTATACGTATATGTGTGTGTCTGTCAATGCTAAAAATGGCAAACCGGAAATATATAAAATTATAATGAGACATAAGGTGCCGTGGACGCCTTTGACCAATTGTGTTTCACAAGCTCCAGGCAACAACTGAGCGTAGAAGAGCATCGAATGAACAGCAAAAAGGAGGAACAGCACATCGGAAAAGAGTGCTAAAACCATTCAGCTGATTCTAGTTTTTAGAAAAGCTGTCTGATCAGTTAACAGCTACATGGATGCTCAGGGGACTGAATGGTCCATTGACGAGTGATATTCGGGACATGATCAGCAAGTGCTCAAGGGTAAGAGACATGCAGACTGCTGAACCAACGCCAGCAAGCCAGGGCCTGGAGCAGCCAAAACGAATGTATTGTGCTTTTTTTAGTAATAAAAAACAAAGAAAACCAAAATTTAAATGCAGTTATTGTAACAAGGCTGTGTGTGTTTAGCATCATAAAAACATTTTGTCCGGATTGTGAGAAAAACCTAATTTAAAATTTCGCATTGGGAAATTGTTTCAATCGTGATGATGTACTCTACTCTTCAAAAAATTGTTTGTTTTGTAATAATTAATTGGACATGTCAGTTCCTATTATTGAGTATATGTAGTGGTAAGTGCATATTTTATCCTTCTAGTTTCATGTTTGAAAAATTATAATTTGAAGTTAACATAGTTTATTTGAAAGTTGAATAAAATCAACATCATAATTTTGGTAGTTTCATTCTTGGTCTGGCCTCAACGCCTGAATCCATATGACGAGTACCTATGAGACAGTTTTTGTTTTATGATCTTTGTGTGATATAAAATGGTAATTTACCATTTGGGGTGAAATTATGATGAATTTCCACAACATTTGATGGTGTAGGCCCCAGAGACCTACAGGGGTAACTCAACAGCTGAAAATGCAGGGGTAACTGACAGGGTTAAGTTAGTATAGCACCTTTAGTACTCTACAGAGCCACTGCTAATATGGATGTCAGTCTTTCATTTAGATTTGGTATTCTCCATGTTCACATCTTACATAAACTGCCAAGGAGATGGCAGCAAGTTCCTCGTTACAATCAAAGTGACACCATTACACCATGGTGACAATCAAAGTGAAAATGGAAAATGAAGAAATCTTCAGTTGGAAGAAGTTGAATTGGTCAAACTTCCTAAACATCCGTTGTGACATTTTACAGATACCTACTACTTGAGATGAAAGGTGATTAGAAATTAAGAATTGATTCTTATCCGCATAATCTCTCAAAATTTGAGCTCAATTCGTTGAAAAATATGGAAATGACGGCTGTTTCAAGAATTTCACGTTAGCGCATGAGCAGAGCGTATAGGTATATTGAGATAAATTCCTATGGTATCTCAAGAGACCTTATCCGCATATTCCCTCAAAATATGAGCTAAATTCATTCAAAATCGTGGAAGTTATGGCTGTAACAAGGAAATGCGGACAGACAGACAGACACAACCAAATTTGTTCAGTAGGCTATGAAACGCAAAATGCGAGTGGAAATTTTGATTTTGGAGACAAAAAAATTTTTTTGCTCCCGAAAGTGAACACAATGCTTCCGCTGCTTCGCAGACTCGGAAGCAATAGTACCTAGTGAATAAATAAATTGAAACCGAATGTTATGATTCGAAAAAATTTTCCTCCAGTACTTTTTCGCTCGCGAAGCTCGAGTATTTGGTACTTGAAAGAATTTTCTTGGGAGCATGACCAATCTCCCGGCGACCGTTTCACATGGTGTAGTAGTAAAACTGAAGGCTCAGGAGGATCCCGAGGGTCGGTGGTTAGGTAAATAGCTTTCTCCCCGTCTGGAGGGAAGGGCGAGACCGTAGGCCTTGAACCACAAGAGTTCATCCATTGTTGCCAGGCGGTGCGTCCCGTCTGTACCTTCGTGTACCTGGGATGTCCCTTGGGATCACCTGATGTCGGCGCCGTTGGGAGTTCGCCCTTTCCATAGCGGAAAAACATTTCGTGAAGAACATCGACAGGTAGGTTGGGGACGTGCTTGGCCAATACAACCACTCAAAGCGACATTTCGTCACTTACACGTAGTTCAAAGGATCAGACCGCTTATTCAGGGAGTAACAAACAAGGCTCCAACATCACAAACGTACAAGCTACCGAAACAAACTTCGAGCTTCATTGCTGAAACTATAGCGGTTATAAAGGCTGTAAACCACATAATATCGCAGCATTTCAGCAACAACACCGCATGGACAATTCTCACGGATTCAGTGAGCATTGTCAAGAAAATTGGCTCATATATGTGGAAGGAGCAGATAACCCTCTGATTTCTCAACTATTAAGTCTTCTTATCTAGCTCAAGCACAAACGGCCGGAATACAGGGGAATGAAAAAGTGGACACTCTAGCAAAGAGAGCAGCTCTACAGAGCTACGAGTATACCACCTGGACTTCCTCGGACTTCCATTCCTGTATCAACAGCGACATACGAACAGAATGGCAACGAAAGTTCATAGCCTGCGAAAAAGGAAAGTTTTATAAGGAAATACAACCGAATGTTCCAAGACGCCCATGGTACCACCATCACCAAGTCCCCAAACCTTTTAGCAGGACCACCACAAGAATGAGGTCAAATCACGGAGTCTGCGACGCTTATCTACATAAGTTTAATCTCCAGGATAGCCCACAATGTAATCGGTGCGGAAACCCCAGAGGAAAAATTGGGATGGAGTGCCCTCTATTCTACCTAGAAAGAAGACATTTTATTTAAAAAACTAGCTACTCTAATCGAACTTCCATTTAATTACTCTCACATTTTAGCACTACCCTAATGGAAATTTATAAAGAACTATATGAATATATCAATATTTGTAACGTATTTATATATAATTGTAACAAACATTACTAAGTCTGCTATGCTTTGCAGGTATCCAGGTTTAATATTGGGGAGACTAATGCTCCAATTTAGATTCAGAGAACACTATATCGAAATTCGAAATAAAAGAAATGATTTTTACATCAACAAATCCAAATACCGGTAATTAAAGAGGGCGTAATGCACTTGGAGAAAAGAAAAAAGGAGGGGGAATGCATTTGGGGATTGGGATCTCCGTTTGTTAAGGGAAACGAGTGAATCTTGAAATAAACACGTATTAAGGGTCGAGGATGGGTCATCCATCGGTTGCTCTTCAGTTTTTAGTTGGAAGATTTGACTTAACAATGATAACAATCATAAAACCACAACAATTTCGAACAAACTGACCTAAATCATAATAATGAGAGGCTATTGTGGACTTGAACAGTCAAAGATGCTTAAAAAAGAAGATATCTCCTTTCTCTGAGATCTCATGCTCATGTTGCGTACGTTGAGCAGTTAGCCTAAGTAAAGATCATACACCAGTCGCAACATCTGTTTTTTCTCTAGGCAACTCCAATCAGCTAATGAGACATCTATTGGACATTGGTAAACGCACCGAATGTCTTACAAACTACTGAGCATCAATTACGTTGATTCCTGTTGTTGGGAAATTGGGTAAGGGATCTGTTATACCGGCCCTCAGACAGGTACGAAACCGAAAAGTCACGTTCAACGCCGTCTGAAACAATAGTCTGAAATAGGATAGTTCTTTCACCTGGGGTCAGGTGTTTTAGGTATCATTTTTGTATTACAAAGTGTAGTTTTTGTCAATAGGAAATTTTCTGTAAATATCTGTGTATCTGAAGTGAGGCTAATTGGATACGGACAACACCACGCTGAACAGACGGATACTTATAGAAGATGCCAGCTTTGCAGCACTAAAGAAAAAGAAAAACGCACAAGGATTGAGCGCTCCAAATGCCTAGTGCCACTCTGCCTGAAAAACTGTTTTAGAACATTTCATACGGCTACAGCATCTTGAATACTCAACTTCTTTTCATCATTAGTTCAATTTTAACATATTTTTAATGCTCAAGTAAAAATACTCTAAATAAACCATGCTCTAAATAAACCAATCCCCCCCCCACCAGACTTCCTAAGCTCTTAGACAGCACGGAAGGAAGAATTGAAATTCTTAAACCCTTCGGTAAGGGTTAACTGGCATTAGGAAAATTATTGGTAAGGCCATTTATGGTTTATGTACTGTCTGAAGAACTAGTTCCAGGGAGATTTGAAGAAAAAAAGTTGCCAGGGAATTTCGTACACGAAAGGGTTAAAAAAGGACTGAATGCAACGTGCAAAAGGGGAAATGACTGAAATTTTTCCACGTTTCTTCGAACTCAGTCAAAGATCATTTGCTGCATATGATAGGAGATTGGTTCCCGCCCTCCATCAGGTAGCTCGAGCTGACCTCAGAACTTGGGTTTATTGGTGCTCATCCAGCTCTGGGGGCCCATAAATCCGTGCTCTGGCTTCAAGCACGTAGCCGAGTCGCGCAGAAAAGGCCTCCCGACGCCTTCGCTCCCGCATTCATTTCCGCTCTCTCACGTTTCGCTTTTGAAGTTTTTCGCCTTCCTTGCAAAATCATTTAATTCCGTCCCGTTACCTCGACTACCCCAGACGTCGACCTCCCTCCACTCCCCAGCCCAACAACTCGTTATGCTCTAATCGTAAATGTCTACCGAGGAGGGAAACCCATAAAACTTTGCTAGTGGATCGAGAACCTTATAAATCCATCGCTATAAAACGATTGAGCGAACAAGCTCGATTATCGCCCAAGCTGCAAGAACCTACGTCCTCGAACAAAAGCAAGCTGTTTTCTTCCACTTTCCTGCGCAGGAAGGTAGTACGAGTTAGTAGGTACTTGTACCGGTGGTGTGAATACCTTGGCGGGAATTTCGCTCACCACATCTGCATCTGAGTTCATCAACCTACTAGGAAACAGTGGGCTCTTCATGAGGCTTTACCGTCCTAGCGGATATTTCCAGTACACGAAAAACCTCTTGACATGCAACATGGTCGTATGTGAAAACTTTCCTAAGATGTTTTTCTTTAAGTGAATTTTCCTGAAAAATGAAGCCATTGCAATGGCTCAGAAAATTTCAAGATACAATTTTTCTTCAACGAGTACTGATGGGAGTGACGATAAAATTAAGGTAATGGCTGCTACCGTGTCATGGCGTGGAGTGTGCTGCAGGAAAAGTGCCACGGAGTCACTCGAGCTGGGCATCCCGTCAGGAGTACTTCGTGGTATCATTCTGCAGAGGCAATTCCTCCCCACTTGTATTTTGTTTAGTTTTTATTTTACAGTGTTCCCCCTTCGAATGTGAAGGGAGATTTATTTGAAACGAAAATATTAATAAAAACAACAACGAGTCCTTCCAGATGATAACTCTCGATTGGATTGAGATGAAAACTCCCTTCTTTCGCAAAAAATAGTCATACCGAAGGAAATAATGAGTTCGCTAGACAAAAGTTTTAGAGCCGCATCAAGTTGGTAAAATTTAAAAAACCCTGCAAAAGATTTGACAACTGTTTATTATTTTATTAACTAGAACCCAAGTGGAGTCCATGTGTTAAGGGTCGGATAATTTACATTGATTGTAAGGACTTTTATGGCCAGTAAGACGAACGGACGTTGCAGATTTGTAATCCACGCACCTTGAAACGTTAAATTGCTAAATTACTTAAATTGCGCAGCTTGAATCTCAAATTGTACTATACAGTGTAGTATAAAGTATGAAGGGTGCAGGGGGAAAACCCCATCATCGCCATTCTGGTCAAAATGAGGCAACGAGCAACGCTACCTGAAGGATTTTTACGTGTACATTCTGAGTTTGTAGTACTTTTAGGTGAAAAACATCTTTAACCACCAATTGACGCGGAGTAATGAGCCCTGTTTTGCTTCTTGTATCCTAATAAAAACGAAGTTAGATAGATCGTCTTCTATATTTCTAAGAAAAGTTTTCATGGAAATATGGACACCGTTTTTATTGAAATGGGTTTCCACAACTTCGTCGCGAGTGACTCAGACCGCATCTTGTATCCTGTTTCAATCTTTGTTAATATGTTACTAGCATTTTCTTCCCAATAAACAATAAGTTTTTCAGCTTTGAAATATAAATTAGAATTTCTGAAAGTTGTATCGTATTTATCAAAATCCTTACTCCCAATTTGATGATTTTTAAGGACCAAATTCCAATTTCTTTGCTGGAACAGCAAATTCTTCTGGATGTATTTTTATTCCTACACCTTTCTGAATTCTAAATGCAGAATTTGTTTTTCTTTTAACCAACAGTGTTTTAGATGGTAGCGGAAGATTACTGTGAAATCGTAACCTTAATTTTTTTGAACATGGTTCATTACTTTCTAATTTGCTAACTTTCCATTGCGTTTTTCCCGAAGTCAGCTTTTCGGCGATGATGGAGTTTCCCCCAGTACCCTTTATATAATGTATCAATAATTCCTAGTTTTGCCTAAAGACCTATTAGTCTTGTAATCATTTCAAGCAAATAATAAAAACTGGAGAATGTCAAGGATAAATGTATAGCTCTCCTGCTCAAGAGAAGTTGGATTGTCTTTGTTGATTTCGGACTCGGCTTGAAAGAGCCAGTTTACTCAAAAGCTAAATCCGTAGTGAATGTATGCCAATTAAATCAATTTAGTGTCCGCTAAAGGCTCAACAAAACCATCGATTTTGCATATTTTTTTGCACTTATTGAAGGAAGCTCAGTACGTAACATCATTAACATTTATCTCAGAATCAATATTGTTGGACACTGTACTTCCGTGTTGCACGGGCAGCATAATAGAATGTGGTGAATAGACAATAATGATAGTGTATTGCGAATAATCGGTGTCGTATTTAAATGAGTATTAATAATATTGCAGCAACTGACCTTCACACGCGAAGAACTAACTGACCGATCTCCGATGTTGAACGTTCTCCTGTGAACAAATAAAAACATAGTGGTCAGAAATGCACGCGTTACAGTTCAAAAATAGGGGTTTTTCAATTATTAAGGAACGCATCTGAATATTACAGTTAATTATTGGAACACCATCACTCTAAATATTAACAGCACGTTTTCTTCCTGGAAACCATTGACAGGAATTATGTACCAATGTTACCCTTAACTGTAAGTAACTCATTCATTAAGTCAAGTATCGATCCATCTTCATCTTAGGAAAATGATGTCCAGTTAGATAGATTGTGGAAGGCACCACACTATCGAAATGGACGTTTTGACTATTAACAAAACTCATTGTAGAAATGTGATATAGAGGATTGTTACTCCTTCCAAGGGTTGAGGCGATTATCCTGCAAAACGCAGGATACCCTTCAAGCATAAAACTCTAAACATGATCCCAGAGACAGCAGTTTCAAGGATTTAGAAAAGAAGGATCTATCCATAACTGTCATAAACTACTTATAGTACTACTTATGATCACATTTATGAAGATAATTATGAACACGTATAAATACTGTAAATACTAGACCGAATTCTATGAGCAGCCCATGAAAGAATCGAACCTTATCCCCTACACCTCCTTTCTGAACATCGATCTCGATTTTAGCCTAGCTGTACAATGAAATGTGGAAATTTTACTTTTGTTGCCTCGAAGGGGCCCGAGAGAAGCCAATTCTTTTAATCACAGCTCAATCGAGAATTTTCGACCGATTCGTGTCTTTTTTTTTTTTGTTCAATTAAGATTCTAGTTTAGTATTCACAAATATTTCACCACCTTCAATTTTCATTGAAATTTCGAATTTTCTATTGGGAGGAGGAATGGAGGGGATAAAACAGTACATTCAAGCTCTGCTCGAACTGCCGGTTTTCTTCGTTCTTTTTTGTTCAATTAAATTCTATGGTGTAGTTTTGAAACATGTTCCATATTTTTTTAATTTAATGATGGAACGGGGTGGATGGAGGGCGTAATTGTGATATATTGTTGTCTCCAGGGGCGGCTGCTAACCGGGGCACAGGCTCCAACAGGCCAAAATGAAAAAGATACCTGGTAATAATATTATTATAAATATAATATTATCATACTGTTTTCCAAGTTTTCCCCATGAAGAGCAGAGGACATTCAAATCCACACGGACCTTTAGGACGGCTGAGAGGATGGTGGAGTCATGAGTTTGGTGAGGTGGGGGGGGGGGATAGGGGCACTCTGGAAGGGTATTGCACGGAGAATATAGATTCTAATCAACTAATCAGTATATGGTTCCAAAGACTGAACCAATGAGAGTGACCAAAGTTTCAGAGAGCACACCTAGTCGTCAGCTCACCCGCTAGAATACGTGCATCTACCCACCAAAACACATTCTTATCCTATCATCAGTTGATTATCCCCAGCCCTTGCGACTGAACTGTGTTAGCTGTAAATAAGCGATGAATATAGTAAGTGCTATAAAACGTGAGTTCGCTAACTTGTCGATGGAGCAAAGAGTGATTATTGGCAGGGCTGCAACAATCCTCAAAGGCGCGCAGAAGTCGTACACGATTTGCAATTTCAACCCACAGTACTACGAAAACGTAGATTGGCTCTGTTGATGTGAGGTACGTAATAAACATTTCTGCTTCCCTTGTCCTCTTTGCTGCAATAATAGGAATGAAGTTTGGGTTAAAGATGGAATTCAGCTTTCACCTCCACGATGGTTCTTGATGGGCAGATATGAAATTCAACTGTTGCAAAACACGGTTTTCTGAAGTTAGACATTCATTCCAAAATTTTCATATTTTTTAAAGGTATTTAAGTATCTACTAGTGAACATCTTTTAAAGGTAGGATTGAGTAGTTTGTTCCACGATTTGAAGCCGAGAAAGCTGACAAGATTGATCTCCTTAGCATGTTGGTAGTTGAAAATTGAATTTGGCGGAGAAAGGCACATTTTTATCTCAAGTTTCCTTACGGTCTCGGTACACCCCAAGGCTTCAGGGCAGGAGAAGCCAGTTCCTTTCATCTGTTTTCATCTATTTTCAATATCGATTTTGATGTCGGGAGAGGGTTGCTGGGCGGGATTGGGACCCTGAAATAGACGCATCACGTCCCAGTATGTTTGAGGTATTCGTTGAAAATTTCGACTGTAAAGCTATCGTGAGGCGTATTGGATATTGTGTGTTGAAGAAAAACAGAATATGAAGTTTGAGAACGGATTGTTTCTTCAGATGTTGAATACGTATCAAGTGATAAACTTCCCATTTATCAGGCTTGGCGATATTTACACGTCCTTTCAAATGTCGCCTATCAATTTAAATTGGATACTCTAAAATGTAAGAGAAAGGAATTTGAAAGAGGAGGACGTAAATTATGTTTCTGTGTTGCGGGGTGGTCTTGCGTGGTGGGACCGCGTGTCCAAGGAAGGGGGGAGTCGAGGGCTCGCGAAACTCGGCGGCCTTCGGACCACATCCCACTTCGTGCCGGGCAGCGTGAAGTCCAGGGAGCTGGACCTGCAGCTTTGCTAGAACGAACTCGCCGCTACCTCCCACAGGAGGATATCATTGAATCCGTGATATCAACCGAGAAGCCTTTCAGATTTTCAAACTCCTGCTGTTAACCTGTTTTTAAGACGTCTTTCTGAAGCAAGGCTTCGTTAGTACAGGGATGCCTATTAGAATTGACCCAGGGGAATGTGGGACGACGCTGCCTAGAGTCCACTTTTCAACGGATTTTTATGATTCTGTTTTGGTTCGATACCGTTTTCTCTGTAGTTGAGCAGCTGTTGTCACTCGACATGTACCTGTTTGTACATGTGTTCATGGATGGACATGCTGTTTATTTTTAACCCTAGAACGGCACAATGGGGTGTCGGACACCCCAAACAAAATTTCTTTGAACGCAGTTGACTTCTGTGGTCTCCGCCCTGTAAAATTAGCTTTGTCCCCACCCTGTAAAATCCGTCCCAATCCTCCACCATCAAACCCAATAATTCTGGTCCTGAAATCACAGTAGACGGTTTCAAAGTTGGATTGGGGTGTGCGACACCCCACTGCGCTTGTAACTGCTTGAAAATTTTCCCATATTTCTTTTTTTGGGAGGGAAGTTTTGAGCGAGTATGGATTCCAAAAAGGTTTTTTTTTGACGGACCGGCAGAAACCAAATGGGAAGGAACGATTTTTGGTCTGATGAGCCATCACTTTGACAGTTGTCATTAGTATATTGTCCGACAAAAATGAAAATTAGACTCGACAAGAGGTTCCACATCAGCTTGAAAAGTACGCAAGATGTGGATTGTGTGATTGCAGGGTTAATATTCATTACAAGTTTTCTAGACAACACCGATGGACCCAAAATAACAATTAAGTAAAGCGGAACAAGTCCAAAGACAAAAGAGGAAAAAGAGATAATGAAGGAACAACCCTATATGAGGCTATTAGGACAGTTGATGTATTTGGCTGAAGTCACTAGGCCAGATTTAGCATGTGCGGTATCGAAATCGGGACAGTTTGCATCGAATCCTGGTAAAGTTCATTGGGCGGCTTGGGAAAGGGTCCTTAAATATTTGAAAGGTACCGTAGATAAAGAGCTGGTCAAACGCAAAGATGTTGAAGAGGTAATAGGATCGGATTCTGATTGGCCACGGTACGTTGATTACAAAAGGTTGACAAGAGGGTTCGTCATCGAATAGGAAGGACACATATTGTTTGGAAATGCAACAAGGAAAATTCAGTCGCCCTGTCCACAATAGAGGAAGAGTTTGTGGCATTAGCTTCGTGCTGTGAGTGATATGGATAAATCACATAGGTGTTGAAGGAATTAATGTATCCGATGCTCGGGGATCCCGTTATCAAGTGTGATAATCAATCAGCTATAAAATTCACAAAAGGAATAGTGTCAATTCACAAACCTGTTCCTAATTCCATTTCGTCCGTGATTTGACGAAATTTCAGAATTTCGAATTGGAATATATACCTACAACGGACAATGTAGCAGGCCTTCTGACGAAAGCTTGACCCAGACAGAAGAACTCAATTTTAATATATTTCAATCAAATATATTTTACTTGGAGGAGAGAATCAGAAAGAAGAAGATAGAGAAGAAGACACTCGACATGTCGGTACCTGTTTGCACATGTATTCAAGTTGTGCACATGGATGGACAAGTTTTCTCGATATCGCCATAATCGTGGTTGATGTAATTATACCAAATAACAGCAACAAATCTCGAAAATTTCGAATTTTCCGGGCAAACATAGGAATTGGAGAGGGCGTTTTTGTTCACGAATATTTTCGACGCTACTCAGGCTATAATAATTATATTGAGAGTTATTGTCAACCGATATTCGTCATATTTTGATCGATCCGAATTGTCTTCTAGTTGTGCAACAAAACTTCTTAAATTTTTATTTTGCCGACAGTATGGGAACTTCCCATTGGGAAGGGAGGGGGTGTTACCCTGTTAATCGCTGTTCATGTGAGAACTTTTGACCAATTCGTGGATTTCGATTTGTTATTTAAAAATATATCACAAATTTTAAGTTATTTCTGGAAGGGGGTGAGGAGATAATAGTGATAAGACAGCCAGGAGCGGTAAACCATCATTAAACTAGTTGAAAGCGTTTTGGAAATAACTTTCTAGTTACACTGTCAATTCGAAATGCGGAACCGACGCCCTGAAATAGGCTGAGTCCAAAATAAAGTTTTTCTGAAAAAAATTCTTTAACGAATCCTTGAATCACAAACCAAGAATGGAGTTACAGATATTTGCGTATTGCAATGCGATTGGTTTAAGGTTTGGGAAAAATTCGGGGGAAACCCGAACTAAATATTTTCAGGATATCTGTGAATATATCAGGATATCTGTGAATATTGAGTAGCCACCCAAAACGTTTGATTGTGAGAGTTTGAGAGTGATCTTGTAGACCAATGATAGATTTGGAAGTGATGCTGTGCTTTTGGTTGTACTAGACAAGTTCAAGTTAACAAATTTCGTTAACTAGTGATAGCTATTAATTAAAAACCGATTTCCACTAGGTCCCTGATTCGTTACCACCGTTATATAAAAATGTAGTGAATCAGTGGTGAGCAATTGGTTTTGAAACACTGTCAGTTGCGTATTTGATTCAACCACAATTCATGGTGAAGAAGGATTGATTGTTTTTCCCAGTTGACGGCGTGTATTTAGTGTGGTTAAATGGTCTTCCTTCGCAGGGGAAGAATCATGCCATCTATTAACTCCTTGTCATGAATTATTGATGGAGGCGAGGGATTCAAGGATGTCGACGCCGTGGGTATTATAAGACCAAAAAGGAAATTATTAGGTGCCCATCATCTCCGACTACTTTCTAAAAAATGGTGTATGAATAAAGAACGATCTGGCGGCGTTGAGTCGGATCGGATTCTTCGAAAACTTCAAGAGCATTGAGCAGCTTCCGTTTCGAATATGTTCATCTTCTGAAAACGGAATCGAGATGGATTCCTTGGCAACCTCCAAACCCTTTCATTCCCATTCAAGGATTGGAAAGCTCCAAGGTCACCTCCCACAATATTTTAAGACAATCAACATACCTTCTACAACTTGTAATTTACAAGTCAGATATCTCGCACGGGAAAGAGTAACGGGTTTGAGTATTGAGCCAAACCTAGAAACTAACAGTAAAATTGGAACTAACCAGTATAATGTTTCTGGTAACAAATATAGGAACCAAACAGATCAGTTCTGGTTAACTATCACTAACGGTTTCTCAGACGGATCTTCCGTCACTTTTGAGTTTGAAAACTGCTACTACTTGCTATCGGTTAATTTTCAGGTATAGAAAACCTATGCCAGCCGACTTTGCGTCTAAAAATGCGAGGAAAACGAAACTCTACTTTCCTATGTCAGGAAAAACTTCGAAAAACCACGTTTGTCATTCTTTCAGTCATTTTATTCTTCCCGATTCTTGAAACCGTCGCACCTGGGGATGACGTGGAGTCTTCGTCTTGTGGTTATCTCCTGGATGTGTCGTCTTAGTCGCTTCAGCTCTTGGAAGGGACTAATATACAATTCCATCACACTGCATGTTATACATTGAACATTTGAAGATTATCAGGGACCCTAAATGTATGGTACATTTGTGATCATCATGATAAATTCAATTGGAATCCGTAGAAATCAGATGTTTGCACTTTTGGATCGTATACTCGAAGCAGTGCGTGCCATTGAGGAAGTAGAACTGTTTAGTTGACGAAGGGTGACAAAACGCTGGTTAACAATCGGGGCGACACGTTCACAGAAACGGGGCCGTCAAATCCTAGAGATGAATCGAGAACAGAAACCGCCACCCAGACGTCCTCGGGCTTCCTGGGTGTTCCCGCGGCGCTTCCTCCAGTAATACGAAGAACCAACGGTCTCCGGACCTCGGAATCCGGAGCTGGGAAACGGTCCTGACTCGAAGTGAGGTCAGTAGAAAACACGTAGTTCACTTCGATCAATCTACCGACAGACCAAGGACGGTAGGGTGCAGTGTCCTCGATACCCCCGAGATGTGAAAGGAGAAACTTCTCAATATTGTCCAAACCCGCGTCGTTCCTCTTGCAATTTCGACCTTAAAGCCGTGTGATATAACAGGACACAGTCTAAGAATGTGTCATATGTGAGGTGCAACACATAGTCTCAGGCTGCCTTAAGTAACCAATACAACCCCATGTCAACTCAACTTCGTATTCAGGTTAGCTAAATTCATAAATCGGAAACAGAAAGTGATGGTTATCACTATTAGATTGTCATGAACACGTCATTATTTTTCTCCAATATTTCAGTATCAGACACCATCATATAACTGCCGAGTTATTGTCCTTCGAGTTAATTCAATTTGATATAATATTCAACATTGTGTAAAGTTCATACTTCAATGGCCGCGACTCTATAGAATCACTTTCCCGTCACTAGGTACAAACACAAAGGTGTTGTTCTGCCAAGACGTTGCTGTTGTCTAATATACGCCGAGAGCATAATAACACTTCTGCTTTAACCGTAGAATGCTGTAGGTAACTTCACACCGTCATTTCTCCCAATTTGTTAGATTGGGAGGTTGAAGGCGAGCAAAGCACGTTGATTATGCATTGATTTGAAACACTGGATTTATGTTAAATCAAAATCAACCAGATTTCTGATGGAAATAGGACATTGTACCAAAACTTGTTATTTAACTTCGTTGAAAAAACGATGATAACAGGGCATGGGATGCCACAAACCTACTTCACTGGAAAGGACAAATGAAAGTTTAGGGATAACCTCAAACATAGTCAAATGGGAAGGTAAAATCTTCTCAAAAAGAGTCTTTGTCCAGGAGCTGTGGGCCGACAACATGATTTATTGGCTTGTATTTGGCGCATATTTTTTAGTTAAAACCTTCCACACCAACTTTCACCATCTCTCATAATTGGTCAGTCATTTTGCAGAATGAAGACGGAAGATTCAATACATTGTGCACATTTTTGTGCTGGTTTCCTTGTGTCTCTTGAAGTACGATTCCCAATCAGACCGATCTATCTTGGGGTCTTGTACTGTTCGTCACTATTGTTTCAATTTACACAGTACATTCGTGCAAACTGGAGAGGTATTCTTCTTTCCAATATTCCCAGAATTGTTCTAGATATTCCGGCCTATTCGCCACATTCCTGTTATATTCTTCTCATCGGCGAGAACTGCTTCTGATTCGATGTCTCCTGAGATTACGTCTGAGCTCCGAACTCATGAGAAATGGGCTGGGGTCAAGCCATATTTGAAGAAGTCCAGGAGCTGTGGGCCGACAACATGATTTATTGGCTTGTATTTGGCGCATATTTTTTAGCTTAAAACCTTCCACACCAACTTGCACCATCTCTCATAATTAGTCATTTTGCAGAATGAAGACGGAAGATACAATACATTGTGCACAATTTTTTCTGGTTTCCTCGTGTCTCTTGAAGCACGATTTCCAATATGAGCGATCGATCTTGGGGCCTTGTTGTACTGTTCGTCTTTATTGGTTCACTTTACGCTCTACATTCGTGTAAACTGGAGAGGAATTCTTCTTTCCAATCTTTCCAGAATTGTTCTAGATATTCTGCCCTATTTTCCTTATCAGTGTTATATTCATCTCATCAGCTAGAAGTCTGCTGTTCGATATAGCCTCAACCTCGTAGCATCCTGTGCAAACTGAGCTCGCTTTGGGTCTGTCCTTTCCACGAACTTCCTACAAGAATTTTACTGCGAGCAGCTACTTGAAATATCCGCCGATTCCTCGACAAGGAAGAGGGTTCCCTCGCACATCTGCCTTTTCAACCCTCTCGCGGTTGGCTAATCGTGTTTTTAGCGAGGTTACGTGGGATCCGTCCTTTCTACAACCTTCTCCCTCCCCGGCTGCATCTTCTCCGACTCGAGCTCGCGGCTCATCTTCGTGGACTCATCCGACTGCAAGCACCGCCCGCTGTTCCACTCGGCGCCCCGACAGGTTCGCCAGGCCGTTTCACGGACGATTCACCCTAGAAAAACGATTTAACACGACCCAACCTCCCAATCACAATAAATAACCAGTCAGAGATGCAAACTCCAAATTATTCACGAGGTGAATTATTGGATGGAAGCCTTCAACCGCGTTCCAGCGATTGCTTCTTTGAACCTGTCGATAAAATCGTTCCATTTTAGTTCTGCACGCTGGTTCTATTCACACGCCACTTCCCTTAAGAATACAAAACGTTCCGTCTTTTATGTTACCGTAATTTAATCAAAATGAAGAAGGAATAGATAAACTTCAAAGTAACATTGGAGGATGTTCTACTTTGATGATAAAACTGCCTAAGTTTGTTATGAATTGAATAGCGACTGAAATAAAAACCACGATTTCCAAAAAAATGAAATGAAATGGAAGTTCATGCATGGATTTAAAAGAAAAAGGGGCAGTCATTATTTTCATTGCTCTCGTCCCTGTATCCATAATGAGATACAGTTTACAAGGGACAGCTGTGTTTTCATAGAGTTTCAAGTTCAGGAAGTACCTGGTGCTGAAAAGGTGAAAAGTTCTCTTTACTTCTTATAAATTCTCATCTGAGTAGCCTACCCTACTCACTTGCACTAAAAGCTGTAATAATCCATGGACTCCTCTCCCCAAGGTCGTCAACAAATTTCTGAAGGTCCCACAAGTTTGTGGTTTGAATTGCAAGTCAATAGCAATGTTAATTTGTGTCCTAAAGAACTCCAGATTTTTATTAGCGTAATCAAACTTTGTTTGTTATTATTATTATTCTGTCTGTATGTTTCATAGAGATTTCGGCCCTCTGGCCGCCTGCAAACTTCTGGTTTTCATTAAATGGTAGTAGAAAAGGTCTTTACATGCCCATTATTATGAATTTATATTAATCCGAACGATAATAGTGCCCTATGAATTGCCATGATTGTTATAATGTTGTTTTCACTCGACGACGTTGGTGATGTGGAGAATGAAAGGTTCTTAGTCATGAAGAGAATGGTTATGTGTAATAATTCATGGAACTTTGATTGATCCATTAACTCATATAATTTTGTTTGCAGCAAAGAGGAGATTCGGTTTGTGATGGACAGATAAATCAAGAATCCAGGGCGACTGGTGGAAAGGATAATTGAGTCAATAAATCAGATCGAATGAGGTCAGACAATAAAACACCATAAAACGGGATATTAATGCGATCATTCGGATGAATTGAGTTGACCTCTGAGCGGTCGCATTTATCATTTCATTCAAGATTCCCTGAAATATTATCTTAAAAGGAATTAGAAATGTGCAGCAAAACAAATATGCCAAGGTATGTGGAAGTGAGAGGTTGAATTCCACTTGGGGACCACTATGAAAGGCGACATGAAAATGAAACCAACTTCAGCAGAGGATCAAATAAGACTTTCCAATAATATCAAAATTTAAAACGTGCAACACACCACACAAAAACTACTGTGATGGAGTATTACTGTAAGTCCTTGGACAATTACTCTGATGTACATCCCAGGACACGGTAACAACCTTTTGACTAATTTGCAGTAGGTTAACATGAATTCAAAACTTTGGATTGCAATATGGATTGTGTAACGGAGCAGAGTTTCTGTCGATACGACTTCTAGTGAAACTATTCCTGGCCGAAAATGAACACAACGTCGAGTTCTCGTAGGCGATAATAAACTGAGGCGAATATGCAGTAGTACGCGTGAAAATGACATAAATTCATGTTTTAAAAGAATTGCGTTGATTTGGAGAAAATGTCGGCGTCAACTCAGATTTCTGCGTCTTTTAGACTTCAAAAAGAACTCTGTCCGATCCAGGGTCTGCAATTTCAGATGTACTTCTCGTAATACCTTTACATTACTTTACTTCCAGATAGATTTCTTGATATTTCGTCAAACCATTAAATAAAGTAATTTTCAGCTATTAAAACTGATGAATTTACAGGATCGAAAGTGTGTCTCTCACTTCAAAATACGTATAATAAAATATAGAGGGTGTCCCTTGTGGGCAAAACGGGTTTCTGAGGCACTAGGAAATGAGGTGTTGTCCATTATGAATGAATGTTTCCAAAGTTAAGAGAGATTCTGGAATGTTCATGTTGCTTGTACAGTACTTGATCCATTCAATGTCAAGGAAGAAGACTTTTGCCAGGAAAGAATGTCGGTTGGTTGTAGAGCTAATAATTAGCTCTCAATGCGGCAAAAACGGGTTTCTGAGGCACTAAGAAATGAGGTGTTGTCCATTATGAATGTAAGTGTCCAAAGTTAAGAGAGATTCTGGAATGTTCATGTTGCTTGTATAGCATTTGAACCATTCAATGTCAAGGAGGAAGACTTTTGCCTGGAAAGAATGTCGGTAGGTTGTAGAGCTTATTGCTCTCGAAGCTGCAAAAACGGGTTTCTGAGGCACTAGGAAATGAGGCGTTGTCCATTATTTTTGTGGGGGAGACCGTTGTGAAGAAAGAAGACGCCTTGCGACTCTCTCAGCCGATTCCCCTTTCGCTGAGAGGACGATTTTTTCCCCCTTCGGAGGGCAACTCATCCGGAGCAGAATGCGCCGAGCGTAATCTGAGTAACGAGATCGGGACGGGGGAACTAAACAACTGAATGAATTCCGTAACAAGGTCGACGAGATCGCATCTAACGTCTTAGTTCGCTAATAACAGAGTCGAGCCTTCGGTTAAAGAGTGATTTACCGCCCGGAAAGAAGCCGTCAACTTGGAAATGCGGACAATAAAGTGATAAACGGTGGCCCTCGCAGCTTCCTTCCTACGAGTATCCAACGAACCACGAAATATTGGAGGAATAATTTCCTCTCGGTAGTCGATACAACATAATAACAGTTTGTGTTAGGGTAGAATTCTCTTTGCAGAAACACCCTGGGGACTCCAGTTAATCCATCGAAGTTCTTAGGAGATTGAGCGAACTGCAGTAATCATAAAATTGTCGGTTTGGACAAAATTTCGTTTTCAATTAATTTTGAGGAAATTTTTCACTGATTACGACAACACTCCACGAACCTGTACCTAATAATAGTATTTCATGTCTCATATTTTTCATCATATTTGCTGTGAAAACCCCATAAATTAGACCTTGGAGAAAGAACTTTGAAGAGATGAGGTAAGAGTGGTTGAAAAAATGGTGCCAACAGGACTGCTGGAGTTATTGGGATTTTTGTGAGAATTCCGTGTTGATCAGGTTTGAACTGTGTCTGTTGTTTACACGAACCCTGTCAACAAATAGGCCGTTTGAATTGGGCTTCAACTCAAAACGTCAGCATCTTCAAACTAGTACAAATAACAGCTACTCGCTAACATATAGTTAGTCAGATCATCTTCACGGTCTGCTTGCCGAGTTCATAATCAGCTCGATCGTTATGAATTTTACAGGAAAGAACCGTTCCGAAACCCCGTGGGTTTTCCGATTACTGGCCAGCTGCATTGCGTAACGACTCATCAACAGATTGGGATCGAATTACGTGGAGCGCCTCCTCCGCACGTTGCATTCTGAAGGAAAGGGAAACCAGTTATGTAGGAATCCGATTAAAACACATCGTCCAACTAAATGGGAATTACATTGCAGCCATCGCAGAATTTCAAACCTGGAAGCCTTTGCGTCAGCAAGACGTTACGGAGATAAAGTTCCCACATTGACGCGACATCGATGTCACAGTACACATCAATACATAAAGAAGTCATGTTTTATTGAAAAATAAATCAACAAAAGAAATAATTTAAAAAACCAACATTTTTTTTAAAGAAAAACGTTTATTACTTCTACACGTAATCAATATTTTAATAGTCTTAAAATTGAAAATCTTACGTCTATCTCCAATTTTTTTTCATTAAGTAAAGAAAAAAAAATTAATAAATACATTTTTTTAAATCCGGTGTTTTTGTGGGATACGAGTAGGTACTTTTGATAAATTGACAAAAAAATGACATTAGTGGAGCCATTTCCCAAAAAATGATGAAAAGACTTGGAAACGCTATAAGGGGTAGAAGCTAGGTTTGAATTATATAGCGTTAAAGAAGCTGCAATTCGTCCTCATGACGTTCTCTATTTTTAACATTTACTTATTTTCGGTTCATTATTTTCTGAAAAACTGTTAACCCTTCATAACTTTCAAAATGGGTAGAATCCAAAAACCAAATTGTAAACTATCCCGAACCGAAACTATGGAACCGAAGTTTTCGATGATTCAAAAGGGAATTGTTGTGGATGATTTTCTGCTTTAGTATTTTTCAAATCAAGAAGTTCCCTCCTCACACCAAAAGTATAAAACCTTTGTATGCAATTTTTGTATGTGTTTCTCAGAATCCAAGACAGAATTACATAACAAAATCAAATATTTAATTATCATGGATATTGTGCAATCGGTTTTTCGTCTGGGTATTGCAGGTATAATCGCATCAGGCCTTCGAAGGGGCAACTACTTATTCCATCGCCTCCTTGTTTGTCATCAGAACCTGGTAACGCATCAGTCATCCTCTATTATTGATTGCCATGAAGCGTCCTTCCCTAGCAGTACCCTCAAGCAAAATGTGATGTGGACTAGGTGTGTGTGTTCCCCTTCTCAATTCTTGAAACTGCCACTTCTGAACATTAACCTGACGCCCTTTACATTCAGGGCTATTCACTGGGTGTTTCTGGCATAATCGATTCAGCCCTTCGAATTGGCGCCTACTTAATTAACCGCCTTCTTGTTACGTACATCTACACTAATACGTACAACTGGCAATTTTAGTGTGTTGGTGTTTTTCATTATTGGTTGCAAGAATTGAGTTCTATGTCAATAATAATTACGGACTGAATTTTTTTCGACACAAAAGGATGTTTAAAAAAAATACAAGGGCAAGGAGATGTCACAGCAGCTTCTTCTTTACAATCAAAGTGACACCATTATAAAATGGAAAATAAAGAAATCTTCAGATGAAAGATGTTGAGGTAATTGGTCAAACTTCCTAAACATTCGTTGTGACATTTTACAAGTGTAAAGTAAATGTAATCAGTTGAGATGAAAGGTGATTAGAAATTAAAAATCTGTTTAATCGTTGGTGTGTGACAGCAAGCCGGAAAATGTAAGCGTTATAGCTTCAAAATTCCAAGTGAAAGTTATACCAGTTTTAAGAATTCCACGTTAGCGCATGCGCAGAGCGTACCGCTGATTATATTGAGATTAAATTCATATGGGACCTCAAGAGGCCTTATCCGCTTAGTCCCTCAAAATATGAGCCGAATTCATTAAAAATGGTGGAAGTTATGGCTGTAACAGGGAAATGCGGACAGACCGACAAACACGGAACCAAATTTGTTCAGGAGGCTATGAAACGCAAAATACGAGCGGAAATTTTGAATTCGGACAACAAAAATTTGTTGGCTCCCGAAAGTGAACACAAGGCATCCGCTGCTTCGCAGGCTCGGAAGCAAAAACTTGTTTACACCTCTACGTCGACCACTTCCGATACCATTAATATTGCACCTTTTAGAAAATGTCTAAAGAATCATTTGAAAAGAATTATTTTCAAAGCCGTTTAACCTGTGTTTTTTACATAACATTTAGCTTTACTTTACGACTCACCTTTTGCTTTCTCACACTCTTGAGTTATTGGAGTAATTAGGGGTTCATTCAAGTATTTTTTCTATTTACAACAAGATCGAGTTCTCTACGAAGTTATCACAGTTTAGCTATTCAAATGAGGCACTTTTAAAGCAATCTAAAAACACACAAGGTCTCAGAGCGATTTCCTTTCTTTCAAATTCGTACCAAACGTGAGAACCGCCCTAATTACGCACTCGACAAACGGACCGTAAAAAAATCCCCGGTTGAAATCTTTCTACTCGGACTCTTCTCACAACGTTATTTACAAAGTATTTAGTTCATGTTAATCGTGAGAAAAGAAGATTCGATTGCGTAAGAGAAGATGTTGCGGTTGGTGTTTCTAAGTTCTTCAGCGAAATTGCTTCAAGGCTGCTGAAATGGGGACATTCCGAGGCACGAATTACTCATTTGGTAGCAGATTTTGAGGGCATCAGTGGTAATGAACATTTAACAGAGAGAATACAAGTTCTACGGCTTTGAATATGACGATACGTCTTTTGGGAAGACATCACGTTTTCATAATTGGAAGCTTTTCTCATCATGAAATCTCAAGCCATCCCCCTCCCTGGAGCAAATTCAAAAGTGCCGAGGTTTATTGTACAAGATAGGTTCCTTGGGCTAAAATCCGATTTGATCAAAAAGAAATGGATAAAATCACGTGGAAATAAGGATGACGACGATTTATTACTAGTAGCCCCTCCGTTCGCCCCCTTTTCGAAATGAAAATGGAAATTTCAGAAATATGTTCTAGTACTACACTGAAATCCTAATTAAACAAGAACCGGTCGAGGAGTGGTGAATGAAAAGATTGAGGTGTTTTTTTCGTACAAGTAGACTAAAATTGGAATGGAACAGAATAATAATCATGGATATCGGTTGAGAATTACAACTTGTAGAGCGTCGACAAAATTTTTAAGGGGAAATTGGTAGCGACAGAGAAAGTTAAATGACAATTTCTGAAAAAAATTGAACAAAAAAACCTTTTTGAGAAAGCTTTTATTCGGATGCCCTAAAGAGAAGGAAATAAAATTTTACTTACAAATTTCAACTGTCTATTTATAGGCTATATACACAGTTCGTAAAAGCTTGTCGCGAGATTTAGGTTTGTGTAAATTAACTAGTTCCTAGGTACCTATTTCATTGACCAACTCATTCCTATTTATCCTAAACGGTACTGTATTGTTGAAAAAAATTTAAAAGTTTCTCTTTTTGGAATATGAAAGAACAAAATTGGTTCGCGAACATAATCCACCTACTCTTAAAAACTACGAAATCGTAAAATTAGGGTGATGTGGAGATATGGTGGGTTGTTATCAACACTATCAGTGCGGGACTACTGATATGACAGGGAGGGGAATTTACAAACTCGCAGGAGATAATTGTTAAGATAAGTGAAGCTTTATTTCTAAGTAATGAATATATTTCTCAAAAAGAAATGAGCGGATTTCTATGGTTTTTATGGCTTGCTGTCTTATTATGATTCCTTTGAACGATCAATATCAAGAGAGTCAAACGCCTTGAATACCTCACCAACTAAAACAACATCCCCGCTGCGACAAGGAAAATCGTGTTTACCTTACCGGTTAATGTTGAGAGCGATGTTGTCATATCCTTACCTGCAATAAAAAAAAAAAACATTTTTATTAGTCCAGCATGAAATGTTAGAGATACGAACAATTGTTGGGAAGAAGCGGGACAGAAAGGGGGCCGAGGTAACATAAACGATTTATAGCGTCATGTCGGCGAAGTTGGAATACGAGTACAACGCGTTGGAGCTGCCGTCAGATAGCTGGGTGCAATAAGGTGGAAAGGACGCGGACGATGGAATGCAGGGCGGAATAACTTTTCTATCCGCCCGAGCACGCTAACAAGCCACATTCCTTTTGGGTATCACCTCCTCACTTATTATTTCACCAAGACATAAGAGCAACCGAGTCGTTACAGAAGGGAATTGACTAGTGAGTGACAGACAGGAGAGCGTGTTTACAATCAACAACACATACTTGGTAATTGCTCAGATGTATCTGAAATGGTTTTAGATCTTGAAGAATTTTTCAGTATTAGGTCATTAGCTCTTGAAAACCACCCTTGACTCGTGTTCGAGGCCCACAGGTAATGGGACAGTACCGTGGCGTTAAGCGTATCGCCTAGTCGACTCTGTTGGTTACTTCATTGTCCGTTAATCCCGTTCCTATGTGAAAATATTTAAAGCCTTTAATGGACTCCGAATTCCCCAAGCTACTTTGCGCCGTTGGTTTTTCACAAGCCACCCTTTTTCTGGCAAACGGTCAGTCACCCGTAGTCCCCCCCCCCCCTAGCACCCTGGGGTTTCCTAGGGTAGTTGTAACCCGTCCCTGATCGGTTACTACTATCCCCCTCTCTCTGCTCCCCGCGATTCCCCACTCTAAATTTTCTTCACTTCCCCTCCAAACAAAATTTTCCCATTTTTGGTTAACAAATCTGGAGTCAGTTCTCCACGCATTACAAGGACGTTCTAAGACCAGTTTTATATGATGACACTAGCAAACGTAATTACAAACACTTAAGAACGTCTTTAAAAACTAGACTAGTAGTTGGGACAAGATGATTGGGGACGTCTAACAACGGTTTGATGTAATCAAAGTAGTACCGTAACATCCAATCTTTCAGAGGTTCTGGACGTCCTCGTAGGAGTGAAAAACTATTAGTGGAATCGTGCACTTTAATGGTCTTTTGGTTGGAAGATGTCCTCCTTAATGCTCAACTGGCATGTTTACGTTTTAAGTTTTGCTAGCAGAATGTCCGACAGCATGTTGTTACAGGGAAATTCTTGTCATTCGGAGAAAGTTCTTAAGCTGCAAAAAACCTGTAGTCTTGGCTGGCCTGGGTTATCATCAATCTTGCAGAAGCTCTTTTGCACGTTGACAGTTGCATTGCGTTGCAGTTGCAGAGTTCATGTTTGTTACTGATGATGACCTAACCGTCGAATTTAACTGTGTCGGGAGAGAGAGCTAATTAAATTGTAGACCCCACTGACTGAAACCGTTCATTCCTAAAAAATGATATCGATTCCGACGGTCAGTAACGAAACAATAACTGAATAGAAAGGACGCAGCTTATTTACTCTTAGGTGAAAGGGGTATTGAATTTCATTGGTCAAGAGAAAGGAGGAGATGTGTGATACAACCAATACAAGTGCAAATACAATGAAAGATGGCGAAATTTGAGCTAGACTGATGAAGTAAAGGGGAAAAGGCAGGAATAAAATCGTTTCAAAATTTATTTTTGTGGAAATAGACAAAGTTTCTATCATTATTCCTTTATTACCCTTTTGTTTGTTACACATGAGATTTATTTTTCATTCTGTAACTGTAAAACTGTAAATTCCTTCAGTTTTTATCATATTCGGTAGAGCCCCATTACTGTAGGGAACTTCGGACATGTAATGCCTTGAAGAGTGGGGACTCCCCTCAGCTGCATCATCGATATCCCATCTGCCCATCGGGGAAAACGAAGAAAACCCCAATGGAACCGCGAAACAGAAGAGATTTAGGAAATCTAATTTCACGAAATGACTCGGGGTATCGAGGAATCAGATTGCTATGGGCGGATGGCCGCTACACGGGGGTCGACCAACGCCGGTCACAATAAGAAGAGTCGAGAGAACGGTCGCTCCATTGTGGCTGGACGCTGAGCGAATACAAAGGGACATTACGCAAGGATACTCACTGACCAACAGCTCTTCCGATCCAACCAACGCCGGATACTCGATCTACAATATTCCGATTGCTTACTATCCAAGTTTGGGAATGGTACTCCATGAAAACATCCGTTGTTTGGAACTCTGGATGGTGATACCAGGAGGAGTGCTGACATGAGGAAAGCATTTGATCTTGCAGATTTTAATACCATTCGCTGGTGGAGAATTGTTTTCGCTAAATGTTAGTATCCACACGTCAGTGGACCCATAATGTAATTAGGGAGCCCATGTTCATAATGTAATTAGGGAGCCCAAAACTACTAAAAATCTACTAAAATTTTGTCGAAGACAATATTTGAAGATGTGGTACAACCCTCTAGAGTATTATTATTTGTGGAATCAGTTCGAATGATCCCATTTTAACAAAGAATTATCAAATACTTGAGGCAAACCTTAGTTTCATAATAGGCAGGTATTTGATATTAGTCTTATCTAAAAACCAGCATCCTCGGAACTTCACACAAAGTCGATGCTGAATGCCACAAAGTGAGAAAACCGATGTTAAAACTAGCATTACGAATAGATCACAATATTGCGAGAAAAAAGTATTCTATTCTTTCAAAGAGAAACCTCCTAATCTTAGGGGTTGTGTACAGGAACCACACATATCTACCAGTGCTTATAGCTGAGACCGAACATTCTCCATCGGTATACCGTCACGTCCGTTGTAATTAAATATGTAAGTTAAATAATGGTTTCGGTAAGGCTCCCAAAACTGGAAATAACAATAGGAAATAACCCAAAGTTTTGTGCTCCCCACTGATAAAGTTTAAGCAGAATGGTAACAGTCCTTCAAGTGTTTAAAATGAGATCAGTTGAACCGTTTTAAAAAAATTACCACTCAAACCAGCACTTTATCAATTCCGAGGTACCGCACCACATTGGCACAATACTTTCTCCTCTGATTTACGACCTAAATTGTTAAAATCTTGTAATAATAATAATTTTAAATTCAAATTATTAAAGGAATATTATAATGACTTTGAAAATAGAATCATTTAGATTTTTAGTTGCTAACTACAACCAATCAGTTAAATTATCACTTAAAGGTTGTTGTCTTTCTCTTTATTAGGAACGCTATCGGAAGCTTATTGGATCCTACAAGGGCTTCATGCAGTTAGGTGCTTTATATTTGTACTGGGTAGAGAAAGAATAACATTTCTTTCAAGAGGGACGTGAGAGGAGAGGTGTGGAGAACTTAATAGTAAACCAGGAGCAGATAATTCCAATACCGAATCCGTAGAACAAGAAACAAATGTAAAAGCTGATTGGACAATCGATGCAGAAATCGAACGAAATCTGTAAAATTGTGCATAATACAAAAATTGCATGCTTGAGCAAGAAAAACAATGAAGTTCATAGGATACCTCCATGTCCCACCCCGCAAAATTTAGGACTACATTTGGATGTGGACCATCGCAATCTTCTGAAAGTTTAATCGGAAACGAACTGCACGTTAGTAGATTCCGGCTCGACGTCAAGTAAAATACCTAATAATAATTATCAGTGCTCATCATATACTGAATCCATGGAAGACATTAAATCATAATGGCAGATTATTCTGAGCGTGAAACGTGTTGCGTGGAAATGAGTCGCATCGGATCGATCCTGGCATCATTTGGATGCTTGAAATTATGATACTGAAACGAACTTGATTGAAACAGCGACGGCTCGCCCACGAGAACCGTTGCACATGAACGGGGGATCGTGTGTTTCACCCACGCTGCGGCGTCCAAGACTTAACGGAACGCAGAAAGACGGTGCTTTTAATGAACGTGCAGCCTCCAAGTCACCGAAGCTTCCACCTGCAGACCTACGTGACGGCACATTTTCGCTTCCGAAATCGAAATTTCCCTTCCCATTTCGCGTTTAGAACAGCCCACAACAATTTTGGCTTTTTCCATTGGGTCAAAAGGCACCAACAGTCGATTGCCGATTCAAGTTTCAAGGATTGTGATCACTGGGCCTTTTTGCCCATTAACAAAAGCAAGATCTTCTTAACAAAAATCAGTTCTACCATTTTCAACCGATTTTAATGGAAGTCTTAGATCAGTCAAAGGCTTAGACTGCACGGATTGGGACTTGGGGACTCCCCATGAGTTCAATCATTCCTGCACGCATACGTGACGTTTTTGTGCTAACCGCAATTTACGTAAAGGCAAATTTATGCTTCCGAAACCGAAATTGCCTGTTGCGTTTTGTGATTTTACCAGCCTAGAACAATTTTGACACCGTTCCGGTCTTTATCCTGTCCGTCTATTAGGCCGAAATGCACTATCAGGCAATTCCCGATTCAATTTTCAAGGGTTGTGATCGCTGTGCCTTACACTGTCCACATCCAAATATATGGCAGCTTTTGCTCATTTCCGAACCGACAATCCTTTTAACGAAAATGAGTTGTACCATTTTCAACCGATTTTAATGAAACTCTTATATTAGTCATAAGACCATATGGATTTTTACATGGACACTTCCCATGAATTTCATCATTTCTACATTACAGGCGCCACTTGTGTATACGTGACGTTTTCGGGGTAACCATAATTTGCGTGAAGCCGAATGAATGCTTCCAAAAGCGAAATTGCCACTTGCGTTTTTATCAAGCCCGAACAATTTTGGCATCGTTTCTTGCTTTATGCTTTCCTTCTACTGGGTCAATATTGTTGTATTGCACAATTGTATTGTACATTATTAGTATTGTGATAGGTATCTATGATACAATCTTATCACATGCAGATGTTGAATGAATAATTGTTCCCATTCTCCAGGTAGCAATTCATTTTTCAGAATGCACTTCAATATATGTACACCTATATATAGAAATATATTATAAATGAGTGGACTTCTGTACGTTTGAACTTTCAACACTCGGTAGCAAAATCACCGTGAAAACGATACAAGTAGCTGTTACAATCTAACTGGAAGATAAACATCTGCCCCGACCACTAACCTTATCTGATAACTTCAGTGGTTTTATAACATCTTATTACTCAAACCGAATACCATAGGATCACAGCTGGATGATGTGAACATGAATCTTATAGCGTAACGGAAAAATCAGATGGAAGAAATGTTTTGATCGCAATCGAATCTGTGAAGATCTTAAAAACTAATCAGTTCAAGTTCTGGCCATTTGATAGAAATTGGCTTTTACTTTAGCAGTCTTATGGACGTCCCTCTAAGCAAGGCTTCATCACTAGAAGGACCCCTTATTAGAATTGAACCAGGGAAGTGTGATATATCCCAAGCAAGAATGGATGATTCAAAAGTCTTAATTGAAGGGAGTGCGACAGTGATGATGTCCATGTTATTTGAGCAGAAGTCTAGAAAGTAGTGCGAAGCCTCGTCGTAGAAGATTGCGTAATGCAGGCTACATTCGAACAATCGCGGATTTGAAAATCAGTCGAATCCACAACCCGGCGTGAAGCAACGATGGGAAAACCGGCTGAGAAGGGCGTCAACTGATGATGAGGAAATCCAACGTTGAGCGGCTGCCAGATCGATAGGATCTACGTGGGCCTGCGGTATCGGCCCGAAAGGACTGAACATCGACGAGTTCACATTTTAATTACGATCCGAGTTTCTCCGGAGAGTGGTGGGACGGGAGTCAACGGACGTGGGAAGCGTCTGACACTCGTGCAACTTTCCGAACCTGTGCATCATAGTTGGACGGTCCTCTATTAGCGAGATAAGAACTCTCGCCTTGTTAACGAGACAAAGAACTTGACAGTCACAACTGACTTATTGGCTGATAACGTAGACCAAGATCTAGTTGGTTCCAACGTCTATCCTGACCGTCTCATAGATGCCATGGGCAACCAACTAGTCAAAACCGTGGCTTTTCGAGGTTTTTGCTGACACAGGCCTCTGGGGTGTCGCATGAGATAGGATTCAGATAACTAGAAAGTCACACAGACCTAATAACCGCAATTTCTGAACCTAAAAGTGACCTCCAAAACCTCGCTCTATTCAGAAAACAATGTGTTGAATTAACTACATTTTTATTCCAACATGAATATTGAGTTTCAAACTGTTCTCGGAAGGTGTAGAAGATCCCTCCTACTAAAAAATAACGTCCGGGGGGCCCTTTTTTCCCCTTGGATGTTATCTCATCTCACATGAACGTGAAGTGGTGCCAGGTGCAAGGACTCGGCGGCTGAAGCCCTCAGAAGGATTGATATTTGGGCGTTGACAAGACTCCTTTATGAATAGTCAAAAAGGTTCGGTTTCTCTCTTACAGCTCTTTTTTTTATTTAATATTTGTTTTTCTTTTCTCTTTCTTTTCAAGCTCGGTATGATGACATCACTTAACACGTGCCCCCAGAGGCCGCCGAGAGCCGCTTGACTTGAGCGTCATTGACAAAAGTTTTCATTCAGGAAAATAATTACATAACATCCCGCTTACAAGATCGTTAGCTCTGTGGATGGAGTTCTTTCAAAACGATCCTTACCTTCGGGAACCGTTACTCCCTGACAAGCGGTGAATACGGGGTTTTGACATCACGACTCCACCACGGCTTTCTCAACGATTTTAAACAGCGCCGAACGCCGTGCGTTGAGTAGGGTAATCGAAAAAGGTCCATTAGGTCGATCTATTTATCAATAATAGAGCATTCTTGCAGTTATACCGGCATGTTATAGGGTGACTGAGCTCGCATTGAGAATGTTGCACTGTACTGTTGTATGTTGTTGTAATTGGCCGACGGTCAACCATGACTATTGGTAAGAAACTACTTCTTTACAATCAAGTACTGAAGCCAGTTTGGATGTTTGGAGAGAAGTTGTGGGGCTGCACAGCTGCCAATAGATGGATTATTAATCGTTTCCATAACTGTGCTACGGTGTGTCACTGCATACATCGGTATTTCCGAATGAATATGGAATATAGAATATGATTTGAATATTGGAATATGTTCTTAGGAGCCAATCGTTTTGATCTTCCTGGATTAAGGAGAAACACGGATTCGCCACCATTGAAGACTCTTTTTGGATCTTTCAGCAATCGAATAAAGATTTTCACGGTAGGTATTCTTCGATTCACTGGCACCATCTGGCAGATTCAAGTTACTTCACCTGTATTCTAACTTAGATTTTCAATTTAGCCAATGACTGAAGTATGTCCGTTCTTGAAGCACGGAATCCACTTTTTCCACGCCTAATGATCCTTTCGTCAGTTCAACCCTCATCAATGCTAAACATTGTTTCTCTATCATGTGGAAATTTCTGGAAACCCTGCTTCAAGCTTTCCTCTAATTCATGGACTGTCCTCTTCCTTTGGTTTCAAAATACTGTCAGAGCAAAGCTTGCCAGTGATTTAGCATGTCCCATTCGATTTAAGAAGTAGAGTGATTTGGAGTACACCGACATTCCATAAACGTGAAACATCATTCTCACAGCTGGGAGCATATGAAGGGTACAAGGAAGAAACTGTGTCTCAAAAGCTTCAATCTAAAAAAAATGAGTTTTTAACATCAAAACTGAATAAAACCTTTATTATGATTCAGAATGAATCGGTTTCTGCCCCAAAATACTGTTATGGACGCTAGAAACTACCCTCAGAAATGGCAAGTCTATCAATAAATACATTCCACCGTGATCTTCAACTCGACAGCGTGGATGGAGCGATCAAAATCCAAAAACGGCTCACCTAGCCAGACTAAAAGATCATATGAATGAGGAAAATGGATGTGCGTCTCGAAGCCTTAAGGGTGTGAAACTGCATGAACTTGAGCAGGAAGTGAATGTGATATGTTTGAGAGACACGAGCTTAAATTATGCGTCTTAGGTCTTGAATAATGTATTTGAGCTATACGAGCCAGATTCATATTGTTAATGAGATTACTTAATCGGTGCATTAAGAGCATAACATAATTAGTCGTCAAAGAGACCAAGGCTGAAAAGGATTTACCACGATCAAACTAGATATTTTACTGATCTAAAGGGTTTATCTATGATAGAAGGACCATTTGCAAGATAATCATCTACCGAGATAATTTAAAAATAGGTAAGTAATGATTCTCACATTACAGTCACTCTGTGACTAGTAGGTAGAGTATACCCAGAAGAGAGATGCCAATTAGGTAATGATTAGCACTTATTTTGCTCTCCCTGGTAACGGACAGTGGTTGGTGTTCAGTAGAATCGGCCGGATATTCACCGTTTCGTACTAGGTATAGTCCAGGGTAAAAGACGGGACAGACTTCACAGTTTGCTTTAGATTTATAGCATGAACACTATAAGGTTTGTTCTTGCTGCAGCTAAGGCCATCCACAAATTCCATTTACTGTCAGGGAAACGCCCGGGATTAGAAGTGCCGCTTGATTGATTCCCCATTGACTTTATCTCTTGTGACAACTGGCAAGCGGCATCGGAACAGTGTTCAGATGAAAAAAGAAGACGTGGAGTTCTGGCAGTCAAAAGACTGCGGCTTTGAAGTTAGAACGTCTGGCCTTCATGAATACGCTATTTACTATCGGATGCCAGCTGTTCCAACAAAAGCCTCTTACCTCCGTCTCCCCTCGTCTCGCTCGAACCAGATGAGCTATTGCAACTTGTAAATTATAGATACTAATAACAGGTAGGCTCTGGCTCAATATCATATAGGTGCTTTGACGGACAATGGAAGCCGATCAATTACACATCATTTGACACCATTGGTCCAATCCATCAAGTTCCAGTATATTTGTGCCATCACGATATGAACAGGAGGAGAAAAGTCTGCCAAGTAGGGTACAGCTTCTTCAACTATTGTTGCAAGGAGATGATGTTACAGAAAGAATGTGCACAAGCTCCTCTTGGTCCAAGAAGCAACTTCATTACTACTGCTAATGAGGTAAGTGTATGGGGCAAAAATTGGCGGGTTGAACATAATGAGCCAAAATAATTATTATTTAACCTCAACATGATACGCTTCACGGAGTCATGTGATCTATTCAGTCACCTGATCTATTTAGTCAACTAATCTGTTGCTAGGGTTGCTAATGCGTTAATCATAGCCAGTCACTTTTCAGACGCAAGGCCTGACCCTGTGGCAAGTACCATTATACGTATAATAAGAATAATTAATGCCTTTCTAGGAGTATTATCAGAAAAAAAAGAAACTCAACGTAGTTATGAAAATGAGGCCATCAGCTCGAATTTTCCTAGAAATCGTCACTCCACTCCCTGGGTGTCACTTCTCTGGAGAACTGTTTCCAGGGAAGTGACTTTCTGAGCAGGTTTGTGGCTTTTTTCATAATTTTCAATAGGTTTTGCTTGATCTAATAAGGAATAGTTGTTGTTACCTACAATTAGATAACTGGTGAATGACGCTTGACACCAAACTAAAATAGTAAAATGTGAAGAGTACGTCAAGATGGTGCGGTGGATTAGGTTTTTCGGTAGGCATTCGAAGCTTTCCTTACATAATAAACTGTTGATACACCAGCAAGATCCGAAACCGGTGTTGACATACAACTTACAGCTCTGGGGGTGTACGAAAAATGGTGATATTTAGACGATTTACATGACTTTCCGTCAATGCCCTCTGGTACATTCTTAATGGCCACCTTCATCGGGATCTCAGTTTGGGGATGAGCGACCAGTAAGCGAAATGATTAACCAGCGTGCAATAAAAAAACGAACTTCATGCTTCACCTCCTAGATAACAAGAACCTCATCTGACAGCTTGATAGGTCTAAACCGCTGAACCCTGTGGTGCCACGTGATTAGTAATTCAATGCACTGAATGGGTGGTGCTATCCTACAGAATATTCATGGCTATCATCTCTACGAACAGTTAATAAGCGAGTGAGTTTAAATTAACTTTGATGGGTGTATGCTCAGTCGTTAAATTATTGATATACTTGTAAATAAATTGGTGTCATGTTCTTGATTGTGTATTTTAAAACTTGTAGTAGTGGTTCTTGAGGGTCAGTCGAATAATCTCAATGTCCACAACGCCATATATTCGATTTATTTATAAATCTTCTTCAGGGCTGCATCAACGAAGAATTTGGGAAAGAATTAGTCTACTTTTTTTAGATGGATATTTCTATTATTGATTCTATGAGTAACTAAAAACTATGTTAATAAAAGTAGTTTGTAAGGCTAGCCACATACCTTGGACAGGGTTTTGTTGGTATTATCTCATCTTCAGTTACACTTCTCAATTACATTATTGCACTTTTGTGGAGATAAACGTACACTAATTTATAATAAAACTACTTGTATTAATGAATATATACATATCTTATTTTATAACGAACTAAAAGTTTTGATCGTTTAGTTTTACACTTGTTTAAGTGGCTTGACTTGTTGTTCATTTGGATGGTTTGTTTCTGGCGTTGTTGTTTTAGAGTTATGGGGTATTTTGGTGTCTTGGTGGAGGTGAATTGTTGGTAGGGTGTTATGATGGATGTGTTAGTGATTGATTTGTGGTATTTTGAATACTATTTAGTAGAAAGTTGGGCTTGGAACTCACTATCAAATTTGCATATAGTTGACTGAGTTTGGCGGTGTTGGTCCTTAGATTGCATGTGTTTGGGGTTGTTACTATCAACTTTTACTATATACTTTTAAAGGACATACATTTTCACTCGGCAATGTTCCACTCGATAGAACACCAGAATCTGGAGCGAGGCAAATCGACCTAAGTCCAATGTTCGATTGAAATACAAATGCAATCAGTGAACAAGAAAACGGAAGTATTACATTGGGAAATAACAGATATGAGATTTGAGAGAAACATTTTGAGATGAAATTTTATGATTTGCATGCATAGTTGCAGTGAATTACAAGGCAGTAAGACAAGGGTTGGTAGATCATATTCTGCCTCCGGTTAGCCCGAATCTCAGCTCAATCACTAGAATGGGACCACCGCATTGCAGGAGTTACTGGGTGGTTTTGGAACCACACTTCTCATCACAAATTGCTGCGGCGAGTTGAGATCAAATCAAGTGTAACGAAATGTTAAGAACTTGAGTGAAATCGATTGAGAAGTGTAAAGAATGCTGGTTGGTAAATTCGAAATTACAACCACCACAAAACTCAGAAAAAAGAGATTACCGCCTTGATAAAGGTTTATGCTGGACACTACAGTACGAGCAGAGGTTTTTCGCAAATATCAATCCAGATACCTAAGCAGTTTCCTTACAATCAGGGCCGTGAAATATACGCATTTGCATGTTTTTCTTGATTTAGTAAAACACCATGCATTTGGAATCCATTTAAGCTATTTTATTATGGATATTTGTTCATATAGGGTCATAAATGCATATTTTTGCATATATCCGGCGCACAGTGGAAAAAACGTCTGCCAAGTGGGTGTGGCACATAGCTTTCTCGTATCCATAACAATCCCTGAAAATTTCATCGAAATTGGTCAAGAACTCCCGGAGTTATGCGCGTAACAAAGATTTCGTTTGCGCATGCGCAGAGACTACTATTGATCCGGGGGTCATGAAACTTATAGAGGACCATCTATACATCAGACCGAACAATCCCTGAAAATTTCATCGAAATTGGTCAAGAACTCCTGGAGTTATGCGCGTAACAAGGATTTCACGTTTGTGCATGCGCAGAGACTACTATTGATCCGGGGGTCATGAAACTCATAGGGGACCATCTACACATCAAACCGAACAATCCCTGAAAGTTTCATCGAAATTGGTCAGGAACTCCCGGAGTTATGCGCGTTACAAGGATTTCACGTTTGTGCATGCGCAGAGGCTCCTATTGATCCGGGGGTCATGAAACTCATAGGGGACCATCCCACACATCAAACCGAACAATCCCTGAAAGTTTCATCGAAATTGGTCAAGAACTCCCGGAGTTTTGCGCGTAACAAGGATTTCACGTTTGCGCATGCGCAGAGGCTACTATTGATCCGGGGATCATGAAACTCATAGGGGACCATCTACACATCAAACCGAACAATCCCTGAAAATTTCATTGAAATTGGTCGAGATCTCCCGGAGTTATGCGCGTTTCACATTCCGAAAGTGAAAACAATGCTTCCGCTACCTTGGTAGACTCGGAAGCAATATGACCGATTTAGGTGGACAAAAATCAAGTCAAAAGTTTGGAATTTCTGAGTGCTTTACTTTTTTTCGTTAGTTAGTTAGACTAATTCGTTTAATTTTTGATCAATCAACTTTAAAACTTACCTGTACAGTGAATATGTACGCACCTATAATTTTGGAATACAGTCCTTTTTCAGCGGACAAGAAGCGGTCTCTACAATTTCAATATGATCACAAGACGTGTTTCATTCAATAGGTGAAAACGGAAGCAGGGCAAAATACCTGTAAGTCATCAACGTATTTCGAATGCGTGTCAGCTTTATTAGGGTGTATAACAGCCAATTACTCAAGACGTGCGGTGATTTAAAACAGGTTTCGTCGTAATTTCGGGCTGGGATTTTGCAAAGTAGAAAGGGAAAGTCTTCCGAATTCGCTAATGGCGGCCGCTCGAGTCTTTAGACGTCAAATCGCTGGACGGAGTTGTCGGTGTCGCGGTGAAGGGGATTTATCGTGGGACGGCTCATCCTGGCCGAGGCCTCCAGGCTCCCCTGTAATTTCCAGCGCCAGGGCGAAGGCGTGATTCATCCTCTCGCCTGAGACTCGACGCCCGGACAGACTGCGGGAAGAACCAGCATTACGTTCTGGAGGACCCAGAAAGGAAATTAAAAACCGCAAATTGCCAATGCTCGAGAGCACCGCCGACGGCGTTCAAATCTGGACAAAGATTCTGGGCGAAGGAGCTAAAAAGCTAAAAGGAAAGGCATATTAACGCACAACCTTGAACGTTATTGAGCAGTTATAACTGCAATATTGTGACTTCTTCATTGGAAATGTAGCATGGTCCACTTCAAGAATTAATAAACTCTATCAATATCTGGGGATGCCTCTAATACAAAAAAAAACCGAAATATCAAACTTTTTGGAAGGTCAGGTGGGTTATTGAGGTTAACTAGTTGATATCGATTGACATGTACATTACCCGGGAGTTGCTCGGATCGGGGCATGCAGACAACTCGTTATCGAATTTCAGCCCCAGTTCATGTATACTTGTAATTTACTAAGCTAACTCGAGGTTAGCTACAATTGTGACGTGTGGATCAACTTCGAAAATTAAGGTTGTGAAGCAGTGCAACGGCTGAGAGAAAGCTAACAACTTCATTAATTATGGAGTTGTTCCTCTTGGACGGCGTCGTTAGAGTTTCCAATATTTGGGATGGCATTTAGCACTTTTCAAGTCAAATGTCACTCACAATACGTGAAGTATACTTGAAAAAGAGTAACCGTGTCATTCTTGTAGTGCATACGAAGCTGTCAGGCGATGCTTTTAAATGATATTATTGTGTCAAGATTCCGACGTTATTCCTATAACACACTTTTGAGATGACATTTTAAAACGCAACGGTATTATCTTTCCTTAAAAACTCAAACTGGTTAAAAATATTTGAATACCTACAATTTAACTTGGGCGAGGTCGGTCGACAAAATTTGTTAATGTTAGTAATTAAGTTCATGCGACATTGTCAGTGAATAAACTGTAGTATTATATTCCTGATAAAAAAATTGGCATTATACTAAATAGTAAAATATGATCGTCGTTCAAGTAACTCACGCCGAAAAACAGCGTAGAAAACCCTGATTGAGGAGAAAGTTTATTTTGAAAATCGATGCCCTGAAAGAAGTAGACACCAGATTTGAACTGGACCGTTCGTTGACAGAGACGCAGAACCTTCTCAACTGTAACACGACGCTTGGTTTCCTAAATTGTATGAATATTGATCAGTTTCAGTCTAAAATGAACTAAGTTATTACGGTATGTTGGGGTAGGTATAGTGGAAGGAAACAACACAATTTCCATGAAACAAGCCTAGATTCACAGTCGGTTACAGGCGAAGCGGCATCTTCGAAAGGGAAAGTTAATTACGAATATCAGCTGACCTTGAACGTAGCATTCCAGTTGATATGGAGCAGAGTGATTATACCCCGTTCAAGAAAATGACGCAAGAACTGGTACAATGACTAAAAACGTGACACAAACCCGGAAATTTGAGGCAATAGGAAAAAAAAAAGTACCTGGCTTGATGAGGGAAGGCCAAGAGGACACTACGAACGAATTGTCTCGTACATCTGGCGCAGTCTCACGTTCAACGTCTTTCAAAAGCCACTTGCTCTAGAACTTTCTGTACGTATGTTCTTTAAGTCAATATCTGCAGTACTAATGGAAGAGAACTGTGGAAAGTACTTTGAAAGCCTGGCATTTGCATTAACCAGCTATTGGGGCAGCGAAGATGCAATCCAAAGTTAACGAAACTTTTTATCTTTTCACAGTGATATATTAGATGATATAGGTGATTATATAACCTCCTAAGGGTGTCAGGAACGACCTGGCGTTTAACATTAAACTGAAGGATTTTTGGTTATACAAGAAATGTCTTGCGTTCATCCCGTTATGAACATCCTAGTAGGATGATAATGTTGAAAGTAACGGCCCAGCTTTTACAGAGTTGTGTGAACATATCTCCTTCTCCCTTAGGTGTGATAACTCAAAAGTTAATAAACTGCAAAAAAAGGTTAAATAGTTTGTGTCATTGTGTGGTTCGAGGATTCACTTTTAGGTTCAGAAAATGCGATTGATTGGTACGGTTGAATTTCAATGGATTTGACACCTATCCTAGTCAATTTTCTATTCAAAATCACCGCAACATGACACACCATTGGCCTGTGCCAGTAAAAACCCCGAAAAGTCTGATTTTAAGGCCGTTTTTCATCAATTTCTGGACCTTAGCATCTATTCGAATGAAGCGATCGAAGCAAAACGCCTATTCCCAATTTTGGTGCACGAATTAAAAGGGTTTCAAGCCAGTATAGTTGTGCTTTATTTTATTTGAGCGAAATTTCTTCCTAAAGTGAACCATTTGTCATGTGATTCAAATTCACCCTGTAAAAATATACAGAGAAAATCCGTAAATAACAGATAAATGTACCTCGTAATTGTTTCTCGTGAATATAACGATACCTGTCGGTGTGCATCATACTTATTTTGAGGTGGTGTAAATTTCGAAATATTCTTCCTAAAGTGAACCATTTGTCATGAAGTGATTGTGGTATAAAGAATTACCATTAATTCACCCTGTAGCTCTATTAGAGGATATACAGGAACTGGGTTTTCCTCGGGGAATCTCGCACCGGTTAGAAATCCGTAAATAACAGATTTCTCTTCCAAATAACTGTCACCTCGTCAATTGTTTCTCGTGACGGCTCATTCCCGGAATACCTAACGATACCTGTCGGTAGGTGCGAGTACATCACTCGAAAACACCTCGTGGAATTGCGGGAATTACTCAGGACTTCACAGTCACGTATGCGAAGCTGGAAATGATTCGATCGTGTTGAATCGATACAAATACCAGATCTAACGATAGAGTCATTTCTTCTCCGGGCTGCACCCGGCTTTCTGAAAGATTTGGCGTACTTGACTTGGCGTCAATTTCTCGTTTGCGTTGCGCATAGAATGAAGTATTATTTCTGAATAGTGAACTTTCTATAGCAAAACCTGCAGATTTACTGAAAATTGCATAACTGTTGGTTGAAAACTATAGGAGTTGAGCTTGTAGAAAGAATTTGCTGACTCAGGCATCAAAGCAGTTGAAAAACCAAACCAGTTGATTGGTTTAATGTACCAAGTAGTTCGTGATCGGCTTAAACTTGATATTTATGAAATGGGAGAGGACATTATGATTCTGGCTATAGGTAGACTCGGATGTGGTGTATCTATTTACATTCTCACATATGGGAACACGTTTCCCTGTTATTTTTAAACCATCGGATACACACTATATGTCACGTTTTTGAAAAGTTCTTTTCAGTATGGGTATCGAAAGTTTCATGATAATTTTGTGTGATATTTTAATGTCCCCTATCGCGCATTGGGAGGGAAGAAATCGTGTTATAAAGCGCCTAATTCATTTGTGAAAGGGATTTAACTTTGTATCTTGACTACTTCATTTGAAAAGGCCCCCAGGCGAGATTCTCTGAATTAGCTTCTCTGTTCGGTAGGCGGTGATCTCGGAAGATCATCTGTCCGGACCAATCTCGGCCTCAACCTCGACCTTTTCTAATTAGTCTACCTCAGAAAAGATGAGGAGCTAGGATCACCATCTTCAGAGCTTCAGAATTAGAAGATATACATTTATATACACATTTGCGAACAACCTATCTGAATCCGGTTTCCATTAAATAATTGAAAGTTCTACCCAATATCGCTGGTCTAATGCAAGAATTCGATATCTCGAGATTTTTCACAAGCTCCCTCCAAAAATGTTGTTTCCCCGGTCCTTACATATCCGCTACCAGGCTGGGTCATATCAATGTTCAAATCATCACTTTCTCGCCGTCTCCTGACCAACCCTGCCGATTTCGGTAAATACGGCGGTTGTTATAAAACTCCTCGAAATCGCATCGTTCATCTCACAGTTCATAGATCCACTTCAAGCTGGTAATAATTCCCACGAAATCCCTTGCAGCGGACGGCGATCCTACGTGCGAACAACCGCGAACTGAACAAGAATTCGTTGGAACGCCTTTCGCGCGAATTCGTGTCTAATGGACGGCCAGCATTACAAAGTTTCCTCCCTTCCAACAACATGATTAATCAATGAATGATGTAGACCTAAGTCAAAATCTGCACAAAACTCTTAATTATAATAATGAATAGTATACATTTAACAAACTCCCCTTCCCCCCTCTGTTTTTCAACATTTTTTAAAAATAAACGATTTTAATGTTCTCACCAAAGTACAATACAATGAACGTAGGTAACCAACGATTTTTTGAAATGTCATGATTTTTGCCGACCCCTAAGAGGAGTTACCATATGGAATGTCACTGTATATATACAGCACTTATGAATAAGCTTTCACGTCTCGGTTTTAATTTAAAAGTCCGCAAAACGGATTTCTGTGAAGCCTATGTGGAAAATTTTGGATACCTACTATTCCTATAGCTTAATTTTCTGATTGCGGCAAGTTAGAAATGTTCGTAACAACAACAACTGGTACGTTGTGCAGCACCGAAATTTGTGCACTCAAAACATATTTCATAAAATAATTGGAAAACTTTGACAGATTTTTGTAAAAATCGGTATGAAAATTACGAAATAAGTCCAATAAGTAATAACATTTTCATCTAAAAATCGTTTTCATGGAATAATGCGCAGTTGATTAAGTTGATTCGGAAAAAATGTACGAGCTCGGTAAAAATTGGACAGCTCGCCGGACGAAGTAAATACCTACTCCTATTTTATATTCCAGATTCAAATCGTATCACATTTCAACGCGTGATGTGATCAAGATGACAAGACGTAATAGAACAAGCTCCCAACATGAAAGTGTGATGGATATCCCTTACGTGATAATTGCACTTGTAATCGGGTTAGACGTGAAATTGCTGTGTCTGAAGAAGTTTTAATCAGTTATATCAGCATCTTCAGATCTTGGAACTTGTGCGATGTTCCCGACAACTGATGCATGATTATCCTTTAAGAAAACACGTAAAAACTAATGAGTTCTGTTCTGAACTGCTGTTTCGATTCAGGGTGATCTACCTATGAGGGTTTTAATTAGCAGATAACCTGCCCGCCAGAAAATCATCGAGATTCAGGCGGCACTTTCTGATCGGAAGACTCGCGAAGCGCATCGACGGCCGGATAATTCAATGTTCACAAGGCGGAATTATGGAGAAAGGAAGGAAGGAACTGCTAAAGGTACTTGTACAGTAAGGAAGCTGGCAATCTCACTGTCCACAAGATCAAGCGAATCTCCTGGACACACGCGATATCATGTAACCATCAGGCGTGGCCACGTCCGAAAACGATTACACATTCCCTCCTTTTACTTTTTAGAACGAGTTCTGCGCGGAATATGCGTTAAACTGGGGACTCACACCTTTCTTTGAGGCTTTTTAGCTGACAATTTAAGGTAATTTATGAATAATGTATGTTAAAGTATCTCCAAATTTTCGTCTTCAAAATCTGTGCTGAGGCATCATTAAACGATTCTTGGAGTTGACGTTGACGTTTTTAACTCACACATATTTATATTCATGTTACACACTGTTCAGCTCAACCCATTTTGATCCAAACTAGTAATCCTATCTCGCTCAAAGCTCCACTTTGTGATGGATATGGTTAGTTGGCCCCTTCCCGAATTTAGAATCTGCCGCCTTGGGAGATGAATCGGACGCCTGCAGGCGTCTGGGTCAACTCCGAGAGTGGCGGAGCATTATCAATGCATCCAGCTCATTGGAAGGGGCAACTATTCCATTCCATCACCCTCACATGTTAGCCTGAGCGCGGTTACGTCCATTGGCCCTTCCCTATCATTGTCATCCAATTTCAATTTTTGCATGAATCGCCATACCCTTATCAGTGCATTTCACGTAGTTTAAAATTTAAACAATCATATTTAATATGATTTGCTCAGATCTTAACATCTTCATTCCATAGGGATTATTGTGTGTAATGGTTTCCTGATTACGTTATTTTGACAATTACAACAATATGTGACAATTACAAGTGCAAAAAGTGTACGTTTTTTTTATTGAAAAACCAAAAAATGTACAAATGTACATGTAAAAATGTACTAATGTACTTTTGAAAAGAGGGACATAGAAACCTACCAGTCATTCTGAACGACACAATAATTCCTATGGAGTGAAGATGTGAGCAAATCATATTTAAACTACATGAAATGCACTGATGGGGGTATGCTATTCATGCAAAAATTGAAATTGGATGCGTTGGCTGTAAATGATTGGCTATTGAATTACTGAGAAATGAATAACAGGACTGAGGAAGTCCCCGTAGTAAGATGAAATGTTTCCTATAAACAATAAAAACAAGTATACGCTCCATTCTGGTCTTCTAATATACGTATAGTTTTCTTTCGCTTGAAAATTTAAATGCGAGTACTAGGTAAGTGTGTTGAAGCTACTTCGCGTGCCTTGGAAAGCTTCGATTCGGAATGCGAATGCCCCTTCGGATTTGCCCTGTTGCAACGATTGGATAGTGACTCAGCTCGGACGGCCGTAGGACGTTGGAAAGGTCAAGCGGGCAGGGAAAACCCCGCCCTAAAGATCACGGGGAGTTTGAGGCCCAGCCCAGTTTCCAGGTCGAATGCGGATGGTGGGCTTCAAGTTGACCTTGGAGTGCATTTGACTTCAGGTATGGATAGTAGTACCTAACACACGTATGAACTTCGTTATGAGGTATCTTTTCAACTGCTCCAGCCATAGTCGGTCTTGCAGTTTAGCCAAGAACTTACAAAAGTAGAAATAAATGTTGAGTTTTATATGCAAAATCTGAAACAGAACTTCAAAGAAATTGTTCAATGTGTCCTCAGTTCCCTGTATTCCAATAAACAAATTGAAGGAGTCATTCTCGTCACCTTTTCTGTACGGATTGAGAAGTACACATTTCCTTTAGCGGCACAAGAACTTTGAAAAAAAAAACGAAGGTATTCAACAAAAAAACGCTGCAAATTCTTTCACTGGCGTTTATTATTCAATTGGCTTGCGTTCATGATTTGAATTTCTACTAAGCTTTGGAGTGTGCGTGTTTCACAGGATAGGGCGATTATTGAATTTCAGGAGATATGCATAAAGCACGTAAATCTGTTCTCGACCAAAATACCTATTTGGATTGATCAGTTGATCATATTTGTGTGCCTCCTGAAATTCGATAATCGCTCTATCCTGTGAAACACGCACACTCCAAAGCTTAGAAATTCAAATCATGAACGCAAGCCAATTGAATAATAAACCCCAGTGAAAGAATACTTATTTACCCCAGTAATAATATTGAATAATAAACCCCAGTAATAATATTGAATAATATTTACCTATATATTATCAGCGTTTCATGCATATCAGAATGCTTCAACCCGTCTATCTTCTACTAACTACACTGCAAGTATTTACATCGGCTATCACTCCAGTATCCACATTCACTACAACTCGACGCTATCGTCCGGACATCACTAGGTTACAAACAAACAATAATAAACCAAAAAACGCAAATGTTGGCACCATAAATCGGGCCATACATCGGGAATGGTTTGACCTACGGACGTGGGGAAGGGCTCATTCGATTCCTAATGGTATGTTCTTCAAATAGGAAAATATTTAGGCCAATTCGACTTGTTTTGAGGTTTCTAGGGATTTTACAAAACTTTGACAGCCCTTAAAGGGCACTTTAAATTGAGTGAGATAGCTGGCTCAAGAATTGGGGCGTCGTCGGACCAAGATGTATTTTTCCTGAAAATTTCAGATTTTTTGCTCCAGCCGTTTGGGAGAAATCGTGCGTACGGCGTACGGCGGACGGACGGAAAATTTTTTATTGCAGATTCGGATTCTACACCTTTGAAACGTAAACCATGAAATTTTCAGGAGGGTTAGAATTTTCTTTTCCAGAGTGATTACAATGGTTAATTATTGAATAATAAACCAAAATGCGTAGTATCGCCCATATCTCCGTCTCCACCAATATCCTGTTTAGTATACATCGAAGACGGTGATGGTGATTTGTTTCGACGAAACGTGACAATTACGCCAAACGAAATGTGCGATTGTGTACATCTTTCCCTTGTCTTACTTAATACACAAAAACCCACAATGTTTGTATTAGTCTCCGAGATTCCAAAACTTTTCACTCCCAATGTTTCATGGAGAATCGGTTTTTTTGTTCCTCGTATGCATAACAACTCCAGACGGAGATTAGTTCTGCCCGTGACGTACGGGTATGGGTGTTAGCGGCCTTTCACCTTTCCACAAGCCTCAATTACACGGATATTAACCCAAAACCAGTGTAACTTGGTTTCATCACACTTCATAATGTATGTTATATTACACCAAATAACTGTATAGTGCAAAAGAAAGAATTTTACATTAATTCTATAGTCTTTAAAGGCCCGTACGGCAAACGGACGATGTAGGTTTGGAGTCCACGCACCTTATAACATACAATGACTAACTTCGATGGGGTTATAAAAAATGTTAGGGGCATTGTTGAAAATGATACTTGAACCAAAAACGACTACCATTTCGAAAAGTTACGGATTTTAGTCTAACAAAAACAGCTACAATTGAGGGAAACTGATTGATAAGGCTGTTCGTAGTATTACAGCCTTGATCTGAGAAAAAACAGAGCCTTGTATTAAACTTTGACTCATTTAACTTAGGCAGGCTGATCCATTATTAAGACGTTGAGTTGGGTACTTATTTACCAGCTTCACTTGAATAGAACCATCGCGAACAGAGTTTTTTGAATTTATCCTCTAAGAATGTGCCGATTGGATGTTAACTAACTAGAATGTGTGTATGATGGTTTTGGAATTTTCGAATGACTCATTTTTCAGTCGTCTGTCTTTATATGACCACGAATTTTTATCTTTTGCCCCACTGTGCGTTACTGGCCCTAGTGATTGTCTTGCCAGAAGCGAGTCGTAGAACTAATATTGCTACTAAGGGCGCTTACAGACTGGAGCTGCGATAAGAGCGAGGAAAGGTAGCAAAGAGAAGAGCGAAGAGAGCAGCTAGTTGGCCAATTCAGAGTGGAGCGATCCTGTGAGAGTCAGTGCGGTTCAAATCCTCTTTGACGATGACTATTTCTTCGCGGAAAACCCGTCATTGAGAATCGGGTATTTACTTCGGGGGCGAAAAGTAGAAGGGATTCACGCAATTAATCAATCGCGTCATATTCACGGGGAATTTCATCATTCGTACGGTGAACTTCGAGGAGATTCCAACATGTTTTACGAGTATTTTCAGATGAATATGACGACATTCGACTACTTGCTTGATGAAGTACAGCGCAAATTACTAAAGAGGTGGTCAAATTGCATTTCAAACCCAATTTCGCCTGTTGAACCTACACATTTTTACAACAGCTTCATCCCGAAATAAATGTTTTATTAATAAACGTTGAGTTGATAACGTGAAAGGAGACTATTTCGGTTTATACGGGAATAAAACACGGTAAATACAGTTTAATTAATGTCCCATAAAGGTTTTTTTCATGAACACTACACCAATTAAATCGTCAGGATTCATAATTCGTATGAGCGATAAGAGCGACGAAAAACAAACTCGCTTGGTTTCTTCGCTCCTAGCGCTGCTTGCAGCTTCGCTCGACCTTGGATCGCTGCCCCACTCTGCGCCCCCTCATCTGCCTCCCTGTGTTTGTTTTCTTTGCTCTCTTTCCTCGCTCTTATCGCAGCTCGAGTCTGTAAGCGCTCTAATACAGCTACCGTAACTCATACTTATTTTCATCATTTTCATCAAATCTGTTTGTAAATTACAAATCTAAATTGTAGTGGACACAAATGAAAGTCTCATCACAGTTAAGAATTCCGAATACTTATACATCCTAGAATTGCGTAGGCGGGGTCGAGTGTTGCAATCGGCCGGTGAGAATGAAACGTGGGCACAAATGCGGGAGGAGACTTTAACGGTTGAGAAGGAAGTGTCTGTGGCTGGTGGGCGACCTCACTTGCGCGTATTGAATGCTAAACTCAAGAGACTTCCTATTGTGGCGCTACCACTCCCCAACTCGCGAGCCGGATTCACAAGTCTTTGTAAATTAGCTGTCAAAAAGTACGGAAGAAAATTCCGAAAGCTAACAACTGGATACACTGGCTAACGGAGAACTGGGTGACTAAACTCCAACAAAAGAACAAAACGGCAATTGGCGGTTTTTTTGTTATGTGAAGCGTTAAACTTTGAATGTTGGCAGTTTATCGCGCTATTTGTTTCACATTTTTGAGATGCAAACCACAATCTATGAACTGTTAAATGTTCCACTTTGAAATCGAATGATGTTGACAAGAATTGGGATTATATAATATTATTTTTCAAATTAAAAATCAAAACCCATGGATGATGCTGATTTGCAATGGGTAATCTTGATATTCTATCTTCTTCTATCAGTAAAGAAATTTTGCGGACTGCTTATCAAGAATATCTAATACGTGGAGTGTTGGATGATTGAGAATTATCGATGCAATGGTGTAAAGAAAGCCTAATAAAGATTAAGGAGAACGACATGAACCCCCGCGTTTGCTAGTCATCCTATGATGCCAGTTCAGAATCCTTCTGTTGGTTTTGTCCACATCATTCGGAGTTTCGTGACGAAAATTCGCAGTGGATGGTTTTCAAGGTTTTCAAACGAGAATTCCCAGCAAATGGAAGTTACCCAAAATCGACATTAAGGGCATGAATGAACCATTTTGATTACTGGCTTGTTATTTAACTAATTCACGCTAAAACGAGAAAAGTTCGTGGATCGAAATTTCATATTGTTGGGATCTAAGTCTGGTTCAGCTCATTCCTAAATCTTAGAGAGCTCTGCAAGCACTTAAATTGAAGATAGACAGTACAGGAAGGATTGGTGACAGCTTCTGGTATTTGAATTCCTTTTGTCATGTGTCATCAAGCGCATGAAACTGATTTGTACATTGGATGATAACGCCAAACGAGTTCGTTCTCTCCACGTTTCATTCACTCCTCCTTTCCCAATATGATATTGAGTTCTCCAAAAAAAGGTCCCCTGAGCTCAAAGGTACACACGATTTTGGGTAAAAGACGTTAACAAATCAAAGACACATCAATGAATGTCAAAGTAGGTGACCATTTGGTGGAGGTTCCGAGAACCCCCATCAGGTGAAGGGCAGAGGGGATGGGTCATGTTTTTGATCACTTCCCCTTTTATCTTGGGCTTGCCCAGTTACTAACTTGCAAGTTAAACCCTACCACTAAAATGAATCAATAGCCATATTGGACTTCTATCCCTCACTGTCGTTTAACCAAGGAAACGAAAAATGAATGTCAATTGCATCGTTGTGCAACCGATGAACGACCAACTCCCGAAGTGAAAATGACGCAAAAATATGGCAGGAGGACGTTTTAGTTAGGAGAAGACCCGAGCGGACAGTCAGGCAAAACCTCTCGCCAGCAGGTGGGTGAGACCAACCGTAAACATTTCGACGTGGGGCACCGCTGCACGCACCGCGCCCTCCACACTCCCTTTCTTTCTCACTTTTGTTATTTCCCTTATTCGCAACTCAGAAGTTGAAAAGAGGCGGATCTTCACGTCTGCAAGTCTGCTTTATACCACAACTCTCTCGAAGTCAAAGTAAATGCTCGTATTTCACATGAATAGGTACCAGGAGCCTGGGCGTATGGGCTTGTGCACCTCTTACCTCATCATTTCGTTATCAGTGCCTTACAACCGCTCAGTGCATCAGTTTTCGGAATTGTTTATGAGTGGCCTTTTCATACCAAACGAGCATTATTCGAGAACAAGTTGGTTATTCGTAACAGTTTTCAAACAATCATCGGCATGGTACTCCATGGGGTGTGAACTATCACCGTACCCGGATAGAGTTTGCGAACCTTGTTCACAATGTTCTTGAACGCCCAAGCGCATTTTGCCAATTTTTAGTAAACCTAGTGGATCTTTTACTCTGTGTCCTAAACTGACGGATTGTCAAAGGGACTCGTGTTGATCGTGCATCCAGTGTAAAGAGCACATCAGTGAGAGAAAGAATAGCCAGAGTTACTTACAATGTTATTAAAGAGATTTGTGGTAAATAAGTGTTGGCGTCTTTATTGTTTGTGTTTAAGATGTTTCCATACAGTTTTTAATGAAGTGGGACACCGATAAATAGACCAGTTGAAATTCTTATTTGGCTAAAAAATAGCGATAGCCCCTGGCGATCACTGTGCGCCTCCAAACTTTCAGAGGAGAAGCTGTCACTGGTTTAACCAGATTTTGTACTTAATGATGGAACCGCTGATCAAACCATCCATCAACCTCATACCGCACCGACTGGTAAATGAGTTGCATCAATGATATTGTATTTTAATAATCAATTAAAATAATTTGATCCTCGATATTCGAAATATTTTCCTTTTACAATGATTTTGTTACGCTTCTTCTGCATTTTTTATTTTTACCTCACAAATTCTGGCTTTTCCTCAAAAATATTGAATAACAATTCGAATTTATTTTAAGAATTTCTTTGATTTGTCAGCATTTGTTGTAGAAATTTGTAAATCGAATTTTATCAAAACTCGGATTTTCTAGGTTTTTGGGGAACAAAATGATGAGTTTCATGTTTAAATGTCTATTTGGCTTCCTAGCACTACACTTATAAGTTAGGAAAATGGAATGAAGCCTTTCATAATATGACCTATTTCAGATGAGTACTTTCTAGCCCTGAAAACAGTCTATAAAAAATCCCTTGAGAGGTTTTGCTGAAAATGGATTGGAAGTTACGGAGCAGCTTCAGAAAAAAGGGACTTGGCCGTGAAAAGCGACTCAACTCTCACGTATATTAGCATGTATGATTTCAAATAGATGGGATCCCCTACCTTTTCATCCTGCACAGAACAAATAAAGAGGGCACACATATTTTTCTGCATCATAAGTAAAATGTCTTTAAAACATAGGTTCCAGTCGGAATGCTGTTGCGAGTCACAGAAGCATTAGCAGGTGGTTGAACAAGACAACAAAGTGAATGAGCATCATTTTGCGTCGCACTAACGGGACGGGTAGACACTGGAAAGTTTTGGCTATCAAGATGGCCGTAACAATCTTTCGTCAAGGTGTTAATGTTCGCGATGCATATCTCCGGGCTCAAGAATGGAAGGTGCAGAAACAAGGATATCCTATATCCCGCTCATCACTAGGACATGAGGTTAGACATCGTGGACGCGTCAGGGAAAACGGTATTGCCAACAAGTGATATCTCGTGATTCATAGGAGAGATAGCGGGAGCTAAAAGGAACCTTCGCTCCACATTCTCAATGCCAACCTTGAGTAAGTTTCTACCTCATTTGAAATTGGAGTTCTGCATGCGTTGGTACACAGTCAGAAACCGCTCGACCTTCACCCGCAGCTTGAGGGCTTCCCACACAGCTCGATTCCAGCAGAGCTGTTGACGAACATATTAATTCTAAAATAGCACCGCACTTTCTATCAGTGAGGTGGAGTGTACCTACTCCAGTTTCAGAAATGCTGTCCAGTTTCTAGTACCGATTTTGATGTTGATTTTTAATTTTTGAAGATTCAGAACCGCAGCCATGACAAAAAATAGAAGAAAAAAGTGTTGAAAACGAAAAATTAATATTTACTAAACTAAGAAACATGAAAATTGTACGACAAATTAATCATCTCCATTCAGTACTTCCAAAGCTAAAGTGAAGATAAATGTTCCTAGGACTGAGTCTATGATGAACTACTTATAAGTTTTCAAAATGGAAGAGTTAGCACTGGACGCGGTGAAAAGAATCGTAAAAAAAGACTGCAGCAGGCATGAGAAAACTAATGACATCTATGGCATGTCATATCTATAACAGAACGTAATCTCACAGTTGGTGGATCTTTGGCTTCCCATACTTGTTTCTTCCTCTTAGAAAAGAAGCGATACCTTTGATAGATGTGTCTGGGGTGGAATCCACCCCACAGTGTCATTTTAGGGTTAAACACTGCAAATTAGTAATGCCCGTTTATTATGTCTGTTTCAAGTTAGCCCTCTTCCCTTCTAAGAAGATCATTGGTTTAAAGATAAATTTTGCTAAAAGGGAGTCATTGTACACTATATAAATATGACTATACTCGCTTGTTCGTGAGCACCTAATAACAAAAGTAGAAGGCGTTAATGCAACTATTTCTTCTAGGGCAGTTTTTGAGAGGTGGGAACCAAGTGATCAGCAGTGACTGATTAAGAACAATTGAGGCTATCAAGGACTCATATTCCGATGTTCCCCTGATACGTACATTCCGTATATCACTGCACTGGGCCACAACTGCTTTAACTGCCACCACTTTTCTGAGGATATCAAGCTATGTGAGCAACCATGGCAATGATTGTGCTGATGCTCTTGCAAGGATAGCCATTGGTGATAGCTCCATTGAGATTTTGCCAATGCGCTTGGAGAATCACATCACTTACAAGCAGCATATAAGCAAATCTGTCAAGCATGAGCAATGGCAGAGAGAGGTCATTGATTTACATGGTGTTCGTCAGGACCTCGACCCAGTTGGTTCATTCGTGAACCAACTTTCGAAGAGGGCCGAATTGTGTTCACTGGGCTAGATATTGGTCATACCCGCCTTATTTTCAGAAGGATGCTTAGTGCAGCAGCTCGTCATTTCGTGAGTGGGAGATGTGAGTTTGATCTAATCATCCCCAGCTTTTCAGCGGATCATCCTGTTCGTGTGGGCCTTATCATCCACCACACACCTTCTCATAGGTTTAAACTGGGCCAGGCAGGGTCCATTCTTTGCTATGGTGTTCTTGTTTACACCTTGTCATAGCTTAGCCTCACCTAAACGTAATGTAGGCCTAGTGATCTGGGCTTAGTTCAGTTTACTAGTTGTAGATTAAAATCAGGCCAGTTTCTGTGTCTCACTTGTCACCTTGTGCAAGGCCGATAATCACTTTTTAGGTTAAAATACATCTAAATTCTTTAAAAAATCGAGTTGGAGTTTATAGAGATCTTCAAGAATCTGATATTAGTCCGAAATGATATAAAGGGAAAATTTTTGTTATGAAGGAAACCGCAAATAATGGAGAGACAATCAACAGTTGATACACGGTATGGGAACGACTGATCCGTCAAGTGAGCTTCTGGTCCGCGGAGCAGTTACTGCATTTTTGTGCTTTATGCTCAAATTTTATGTTTAGTGGCTGGTTGTTTCCTTAGCTGAAAAAAAAAACATAAAACTTGGTGCGACTGTAAATGACACGACGGTATATTAGTAGACGATTTGTAATGGAAAAAGCTAACAGGCCGTTACTTACGACGTAGAAAATATCAATGAAGTCGGTTGAGTGACTGACGGCCACCGTGCGCCAGCCCAACCGTGTACGAAAACACTTAACCTTTAAAAAACTCAAGTGGCCGACGATAAATGACAAAGACCGTCAACATTCACTTTTCTCTTCCCTCCCGGCAGTTGGAGAAATACAATAGCTCGAACACTTGGAAAAACGTGCATCCCCGCGGTGAGTCCCGACGAAAGGTACAAGAAAGCTGTGGAAGGGAACTGACATTTGATTCACCTTGGGCCTGTAACTCGACACTTATGGAAGAAAGCGTTCCACATCCCAGGAATGCGATACCGGCGGTGAAGGTGACGAACTGAGCAGCCCAGCTGGTTATCGCACATGCGCATGGCCGCCACATTGGGTCGTAATAATGTACCGAAGGAGAACCTGATATTCCGATTATCAAACCTTTCAAGTGAGGTGGAACTCGTAAATACTCGTAATGAACATCAAGCTATGAACATTAATGATCTCTTAAACACACTCGCTGGAGACATGAGTGAAGCAAGAGGTAATTTTATTTAAGCAATTCACGACCTCAACACAGGAGTAGTAGGTAATGATGTGTTCTGATCACTAAGGTTTCATAAGTACCCGTAATGTCAGAAAGCAGATTTCAAATTGAATTTACCCATCAGAAAGGAAATTCGTCCATTAATGTTAGAATGCGCCCATAAAAAAGCAAACCAGTTAATGGGAGATAAACATAGGCAATCACCATCAAACCAAACGAATCACAGTATTATGCGTGTTACTGGTTTGTTTCTTTTTATAGAAGGATGAAATGAATTACACTTATCATTGAACAATTTGTTACAGAAAAAGTTTTGTAAGTAAGGTAGATAAAGATACAGCATGTAGGGTCTAATAATTATAAAATAAATCTTAAGTATCTACTTTGCATATAGTCAGTTATTTAAACCGTCAGTGCTTACAAAGGCAAAATTTTATTCGTGGTAGGATTGTGGTTGAAGGTTGGGCACAATGTTACCAACTGATTTATCATGAAAATCCTGTTTTTGTTGTACTGAGACTAAATAAATCAGGAAATATAAATAACTACTATCTAAATCGTATATGAGGAGAATTAGATGGACTACAAAATAAACAGCCTTCAGTAAACTTTTGTATGTAGCCTTCAAAAGAAAAAAAAAATTGTTTTTGTTTCAAGAAACGACAAAGCGTGAAATGCCATGGAATATTTATGACTGGGAAATTCCCTTTCCTCTTCAAAAATCTTTGCCCTTAAAATCTAGGGGGAGCACTTTCAATCTAGGGGGAAATTATCTGATTTGGTAACACTGTTCGAGCCCGAAAATTTAACGAGCAGGAACAACTCAGGTCATTTTTCGATGTGAACTGTCTTCCAAAGAAAGATCAGAGAGTTACAGCAAGGGAAGAAAAACGTTATAACGAAGTAGAGCTCTCGGTTAAGACGGATAAAGTGCTTATAATTTTTTCAAAATGAGAAGGGAGCACTCAATTTCCTGAAAATTTAAACTTCACGGTATGTTGATTAATAGTTATACAAGCTTCAACGCACTATCCAGTTGAGAATTGTACGTCTATTGTAAGGGTTTTGACTGATATCGAAAAGTTAAAAAACCAATAACTTTTTGATTATCTTACGTTCAATGTTTGTGTATTAAATCCCATAATGCAGTAGACTAACGATAGACCAATAACAAATATATTAAACCTTCTTTGAAATTGGTTAGTTTACGTACAAAAATTGCATGGAAAAATGGAATAAGAACTCCGTCTGAAAAACATGGGCTTCATCATTGGGCTCGTCAGCTACAATCTGCGACCATAGAATTCATTAATAGCTAATTTACATTTCCAGCCACCTGGTTCAATCGAGAGTAAATTAAAATCAAAAGGTGAACACGGATTTCATATTAAACTGGAAATGCAATTTATGTTTCTGGGACAATGACAGGTGGAGTTGAGGGAACAAGATTCATTTTACCACCCATGTAGGGCAAAAAGGTCCATAACTTAATGTCATAACACCACGTAAAGACGACTTGGATTCAAAGTATCACTTACTCGGACTTGAAAGAGTCCGGCAAGTACTAAACCTACAAGTTATTATCTTCGCAGGTGTAATTTTCAACTCATTGCCTTTAAATAGCTTGTTTTCGCTTAGCCGGGTCAAATTCGCCTCTGAAACCGGGCCAGCTGGTTTCTTGTGTGGGATGCGGGTTATATGCTTGGAATTACATCACTCCACTCACCCCTAAGGACTTACGCAAGGGGACTCAAGTTAGAACGAAGGCATTCCACGTTCCGCGACCCCAATTGATATTTGGAACGGGAGAAGGAGAACCGAGTTTTTCCTTTGAAAAACTCCCAATTACGAGATCTGTCGGATTCTTTTTCCATTGGCAGGTACGAACGTGGTCTGTGGGACACATGTCACCGATCAAAGAGCGGTATTGGGTCACTTCGACGTGGATAAGTCACATGTGTGTGGCTCAATGTGGCACAAAATGCTGATAAACCGGAAATAATTACACAAAGGTTGAATGTACAAGTATTAGATAGCCCTTTTGCGCATGATCTGCAGACAGAAAGCAGAAATATTTCTACTCAAGAGGCAGTTTCACTTTCAGTTTCTTTTATTTGCTTTGTGATTCACGGCTATAATTGACAACTTTCTCCCAATACTTGAATAATCAGTTTTGGTTTTAAGAGTTGTTTGTTGTACAGTTCTCCAGGTAGTTTCATTCGTTTTGACAAAAACATATTGGTAAGCTATGCAGCATTACAGGGAATATCCAAATCCCAATTGACCAAATTCTTAATCAAACTGAAGAAGCATTAAATTCGGCTGAGAATTCAAGTAGGCATGAGCAGCAATTGAATGGATCGGCCTCTACTTGGCAAGGTAATGGGTTCCACAACCCCTCATCATGACATCAAATTCAAAATTGTTCGAGGTTTGATAATCAAAATGTTGGGTTCAAACGTAAAACATGAAAATAGAAGACAACGATTGATCAAAGTCAGCTCATCGATTGAGTTTTCAGCGTTTTGGATTCAGAAAGTGTTTTAACAAATTCCTATGGTCATTGACCCCCAAGTTTGGGAGTTCATCTCATCTTAAACAAAAACACCTCCCATTACTGAGTACATGGCAACTTGAACAAGATTTTGTGATGTACATGGTCATTACGGTAAACCATGAGAAAAGCATATCCCACCAATGGTTTTCCCAGGGTTTTGGATTCAGAGAGTGATTAAACAGATTCCTACGGTCATTGTCTCTTAAGTTCCTGAGTTCATATCATCCAAGACCAAAATACCTTCTTTACTGAGCATACGGCAACCTGAACAAAGTTTTGTGATGCATATCCAACTTATTGCTTTTTACAGAGTTTTGGATTCAGAGAGTGATTAAACAATTCCAATGCTCATTGTTCTAAACTATGGAGGTTCAACTTTCCAAAACAAAAGTACCTTCCATTACGAGCACTGAACAATATTGATGCACGTGGTTATTATGGTTAACCATACACATAAGCATATCCTACCAATGGTTTCCTCAGGGGTTTGGATTCAGAGAGTGGTTTAACTAATCGCTATGGTCAGTGTCCCCCAAGTTTGGGAGTTCATCTCATTCAAAATAAAAACGCATACCATTACTTAGCACAGGGCAACTTGAACGTGATTTTGTGCTACACGTAAGTACGTCCTATATATGGTTTTTTTAGGGTTTCGGATTCAGAAAGTGGTTCAAAAATTTCAATGGTCATTGACCCCCAAGTTTGATAGTTCATCTCATCCAAATCCAAAATACCCAGTGATAGGCCTCATAAAAATGAGCTATTACTACCATTTACGGTCTAAAATGCGCAATGATTGCAACTTTCCAAAGACGGAGCATATCAAAGATGTCCTTTGACCTTCGGCAGTGTCCTTGACCAACGATGAACCCTCTGGTTTGCGTGGATCTGCTTTTAGAAAGGGTTTAAATTGATGAGGGCTTGCATCGACGAGATAGCAAGGTGACAAAGAATTCAAAGAGAATGTGGACTAAGATTTCAACAGGGTGTACACCATAAATGGTCGCCTATAGATCAAAAATACGTTTTGATGAAACGCGAAGTCATTATTGGTTTCGTTAGTGATAGCATTCCGATCGGACTTTGATGGTTGGGTATCTTCAATTATTTAAAGGTTCTCCATCACGCCAATCCGCCCCAAGAACGTGAATAATTGAAGGGATATCGATTTTTCCGGGCAAGGGCGCCCGCGACCCATCAAACAGTCTCTGGGAAAAAAAGGAGGAGTCAGAAGCCACAGAGGGATCACCTCATGAAGAATTCCAACTGATAACAGTTTATTTTAATCCTGTTGTTTCGGTATCGATTTATAACTTCAGTCCTAACAAAAAGAGCATCATTGCGATAGTTCAAGGGCGAAACCATGTAATTTTCAGCAGAGAGTGCCAATTCGTGCTCAGTCTTCATGAAATAGTAGGTATTACTTTTTCACCAGCTTATACTGCTTGCATTAACAGCGAATTCAAGGTATCTTCGAAATGTTATGACTAGTGCCTATATATAGCGACTAGTATATGCAAAAACTCCTTAAATACCTGTATGCAACAAGAATTGGAAATATGTACAAAAAATCTCAACATTTATCGAACATGTGCAAATCCCCCATCACTATTCAGGAAAACATGAAATCCGTTGTATATTTTTAAGGTAGCTGTAGCCAATCAAAGTTGGTAGTGCACAGATATTGAAGCCTTTATTATTGACATCTTCTATTAAAAATAAGACTTATTTTAAAAGGTCTTAGTTAAAAGACTTATCTAATAAGATTTAGTTTAATCAACTTGTTAAATTTACTAATTTCAGTTTAGTGATATCCCAATTAGTCTCTAGACGTGGTAGTCACCTTCCTCTTCCCACGTAACTGCTTTTTGACAACCTTTTATCTGACCTTGGCCATTTCAATTTAAACCAACACTTTCAAAGAAAAACATAGATTCAAAATGGGCACTTTTGGTGAAAAACCCACTTTTTTCTCATTTTCAACTGTTATTGGAAAATGTGCTTGTAAAATGCTCATTTGTGAAAAAAATGCTCAATTGTGAAAAAAAGCAGATTTCCCAAAAAATCCCAGAATATGATAATTTAAATTTAAAATTTTGAACAGGAGTGGGAATGATCCAGAACGCCGAATCCCAAATGTGAACCTACCGAAAAACACATACGCGAAATTCTAGGCTCTTCAGATAACTAATGAAACGATTGATATATCAGGAATTCAGATCTTTGATATTGTTTTTTCACTCTCTTTTGAGGATACTAGAAAACCAAATTAATGTTCTAACACAGACAACGAAAATTCTTTTTTCTGTTCTTTCCACTCGGTCTACTGAGTCAAGCAGTCACTAAGTAAGGGTTTCGTATTATGTTACTTTTAAAGACTTCGTGGCTTAGAAATGATTAATTGTTTAAATTAGATCTCAGTACAGGGTGTTGCATTTCGTGACGGTCACAGGTAGGGAGAAGATTCTACGAAAAATGTGTGATCGAAAATGCCTCATAGCGATTTTCGTTCACACCCTTGGAAATGCGGTTTTTTTTTTCAATTTTAAGATTTGTCTCGTTTTCTCGACTTTACCGCATTAAAACGGCCATATCTCCCACATTTAGCGTGCGATTTCAAATCTGACTCCACTATTAGAAAGATCGTTAAATTTCCTATCGCCATATGTGGAACCAACTTCTTTGAGCTGCGGAAACGGGTGAAAAATCAGCTTGAAAAGCAATCAAGCAATCAGCTGTTATTGCAAATCGTGGATATCTCGACTTTCTTCAAACGCTTATGAGTCCCTGTAATAAGGCATCTGAATTTTAGCCTGTAGTGCTAAAAGATGCGCCAAAATCTAGGCTTTCCAGCGATTTAACCAGATGTGAAATTCCGTGTAGTTTTCTGGGAGAAAATTGCTTTCCAAGTGAGAAAAACGTGGGTTTTCACTGGATACTCCGGTTTTTCATCATGCGTTGATTCGTCTGGTAAAAAAATTCAGACTCGGATTTTCTTTTAAATTATTAATGAAGCATTGTAATAAATTGTACATTTTTACTGTAGATACTGTTCAAAATATCCACCATTCTGCTGAATGCAGAGACGGCACCTCCGCCGAACGATGTCGACTGCTCGCTCCAGCTCCCAGGTGTTTTGTCTCATGTAGTGAGCACATTGGTGGAAATTTTGAACAGTATCAAGCTGATTTTTCACCCGTTTCCCCAGCTCAAAAAAGTTGGTTCCCCACATGGTGATAGGCAATTTAACGCTCTTTTCAATAGTGGAATCAGATTTGAAATCGCTCACAAAATTGTGTAAGGTTGAAAAAACGAGAAAAATCTTAAAACTGAAAAAAAAACCGCATTTTCAAGGGTGTAAACGAAAATTGCTAGGAGGCATTTTCGATCAGACATTTCCCGTAGAATCTTCTCCCTGCCTGTGACCGTCACGAAATGTAACACCCTTTATAAGCGTCATAGTTGAATTGGGGAATATGGTAGATCGTGGAGCCCGATCGATGACGTTATTTCGTTTCTCCGGGTTGACGTGGAAGACAAATAACAAAGAGGAGATCTAGGTCACGTGCGAAGCGCCTGCAGGGTCGAAAGCCCTTCTAACTCAGCTGCGAAATACCATTCACATGTGCTAGGGGATGAATCACCAGAACCGTTGCTACTCGCATGGTGAATGGCGGATACTCTGAAGCACGTTTTTGAAAGATTTTACGGTTTTGGTCATATTTACGGCTCTTCCGACAGTTTTGTTGCTGAAGAGGATGCTACCTGCTAGCTATTATTCTAGGAAGACCTCCCTGGGGTCAGGCTGGTTATGGGCAAGTTTACTAAAACGTATGCGGACTGTTCAGCCAACCCATTTGTGAAGAAACAATTTTGGCAATCTATGGTTGGATGAACGTGAGTTCACAATACGACTAGACTAGGAACAACATGAAGTGTCAACGAAGGGACGAGTGCTACTCATAAATCCTGCCTGCAGGGGGAAAGACCATGGAGGTAGAAGGGTTAAACCCACTTGCACTGTATGAATCATTTTACTGTTTGCAATGTTCAAGTCCAGTGATTCATTCCCTTTCACCGCCAACGCAGAAAAGAAGGCGTAGCGGAGGAAAATTATAATGACCGGTCGCTCGTGGAGAGAAGGAACTCGCTGGATCTGACCTCCGCGACCCTGATCAGCCTCAAGGAGTCCTTGTAGATGGAAGGCGCCTTAGGTACAGCCGTCAGCTATCTGTCGACTGACTGTCAAGGTAATTACCGTTCAACTGAAAAAAATAAAGAAAATTGCCGCTCGTAGCCGCAAGGTAATAATTTTTTGTATTGCTCGAAAGAAAATAAAAAGCTTTGAGTTCATGCGGTTCCTTGCTCGAATGGTTCATTTATGTTTCAGTGAGTACAGAAGACTGTCTGTAAATTAACCGCATTTCAAGTCATTACGTACCTACCTAGGGGTTTTTACACAAAGAGACATTAAATTAAGCAGAGATATTCACCAAGATTTTCACAAAAAAGGAAAACACTACGGATAAATCATAAAATGTTTTGAGTTTCTAGAAGATTGGTCAAATTCTATGCCAACAATTTGATTCATATTTCAGGCCGGGAGTTATTATTAAGAGATAGATTGAAACTATGCTTTTTTAATAACTAACTTACCAAGGGACCTCACAGTGATGGGGTCCAGTTTTGCTCCCTAACTCTTTTGTCGGCCCCACTTACTAAGTATTGAATACGTGTCCGAATTGTCTTCAGAAGGGGCACTAAAACCCTTTAAAATGACTAAAATATGTTTAAATTTGGGCGTTGTTTGCGAATTTCACTTGTCTTTCCTACTCAACCTTTTCCGACGTTCTGAAAGTGAAATTGTACAGTACAGTTGGAAATTGTACAATTGTAGAAGACGGATAAAATACTCACAACCCTCGCAAATGACACCTCACAACAATAAAAACACTTTTTTCGGTGGTAAAAATCACTATTAGCGTGAAAACAAGTTAGGTTGTTGGAGCGTTCTGTTCATTCAATGCTCCTTTTGGATAGAAAAAATAAGTTTCAACTGAAATAACGTTTTTTTTTCAAATCGACTTTAATATAAAAATAACGTAAATGTAATTTATTATTAACATGACTCCACCCCCAAGAGTCCCACAACCCATTTAGGGCAGCAGCGTATGCACTGTACAACCCTATTAGCACTGTTATCCTTACAGGTTTTTTGTAGCTCTACAAGTAAGTTTTTCTTAATTTAGAACACCACAAACACACAAATCAAGGTTTTGGTCAGTATTTTATCTTGAGATTTTTTTTTCTTAACTGTGTTATTGAATTTCTACCGTGTTTCAAATAAAAATGCCGATTTTCACTAAAATTAGTGTATTTGACGAGTGATGTGTCGTTCGCGAGGGTTGTGAGTATTTTATTCTCAATCTACGCATCAACAAAATAAAAAAACGTCACCATCTGATTAATGAAAAAGGTTGAGTAGGAAGGACAAGAAAAAGTCGACAATAATGCACAATTTTAAACAAATTTTACTAATTTTTAAGGTTTCGTAAGTCTTGTTCTCAAGAAAGCTAGGACACATAAATAAATAAATAAAAACTTTGGTGGTAGAGCTCGGGAAAAAACGTTTGAGAGCAACGTTTGTTAGTACTAAATAGCTATAATATAGTAAGTAAAATACATATTTACTAAGTAAATTACTACGATATTTGATATATTGTAGTTATTTAGTGCTAAGTGAGATTTATAAAAACCATAGTTCAATTTCAGGTACATAATAACTCCCATTCACATTAGGAAGGTGCTAACTGTTATGTGTCTACTCATCCTGTAATCAGACCTGGAGAACAAATATTAACGTAACGAAACGTAGGAGCAGATAGACTTTTCATTTGAGCAACCCTCAAGAAACCCAAAACATTTTAGATTTAACTCAGTGGCTTAGAAAACTTTGCCTGATAAATCACCAAGTAAGTAAATACCCAATTTCGTAAGTAATATTATAGGTCAGGCTTGTCGTCGTTGTCGTTTGCTCGATTCCGTTGGTTTTTAACTGAAGATCTCAAAGATAGCTTTCGAAAAAGGTGCAATCAGATGGGTAGTTTCAAGGGGTCACAATACCGATATATTGAAAAGTTGAATGGAGACATATCGAAAACGATAGCACTCCAGCATTCATCACGTCAGGTGATTAACACTCCCATCATTGTGCAAATGAGTAAATGTACATCTTGCTTTTGGTTTTTTGTACCAATAAGTATTTTAAATTTTTAAAGGCAATTTAATCCGATTATTAGATCAAAATTATCAATTTATAACTAAAATGAAATTCCTATATGTATTATTCCAAATTGAGTGGATAACTCAATTTGGATAATCCCATAGTTGTGGAGTTTTCTATTCTTGGTAGAACCATCATGACATCACGCAGTTGCGGAAAGAAGCTTACAACCGATAATGAGCGCCTGTTGCCAACTTCTCGTAATTGAGAGAAACTAACCGCTGTTGATAACTTTTCTTTCACTCGTAGAATACGTTCGTTTCCTCATACCGGAGTTCGAAGAGTTAATGGAGAGTTCCTGGAGAGATATGAAAGGAGATATCGATCATGGGCCTTATGGTAAATCGAAAGCTCAACTCGCACTGGATGAGTCACCTTATTGGGGATATGGGAATCTTTCACATTGAAGGTAGGAATCTACGTGAGGCAATTTGTCGAAGACTAACCCACATTGACCAGTTCAGTTCTGTACAGTTAAGCACAAGTTTACAGTAGCTTTTCACTCAGTAAAATGGATGTTTGGTCGAGGCGACAGGCTGCTTGGCAACAAAAGCAAGTCAAATAAAACTAACTTTTCTCCTTTTACATGTCACAAAGTGGAATATGTTTGGTGTTTCTCCAAGCAATTATACCAGCACAAAATACACCAAGGCCAGCGGTTGTTGCTGAAAAGTGACTACGATTTGGGGTAACATTTTTGTAGAACAAGTTGAGATTTCATCAAAAATACAATCCAAGAGAAAATTAGTTTTATTAATTAATTTATTTTTTTTAATGAAATTAAGATGTGACTAAACTGTGAATTCATTAAAAATGGATAAACTACACAAATTGTTACGGATTCTCCCATTTACGAACAATTTCCTGTTGCATCCATTCCATCAAAGAACAATCCTGTATCGCATTTTCCACGCTGTAATGTAAGTATTGAATGTAACTAAGTAGCATACAAATTATCCGTCGGGTTAACTGGGTCGGGTTAATTAACTGGCCGAAACCCAAGCCAACTGGGGAGATTTCGGCAATCGAACTGGGGAAGGAGAACACTCAAAAAGGCGAAATAACTGGCGCAGTTCCAATCGGTACTTGAATTTCACGTTAACATGTTTGGTATTGGTTACATCGGTACTTTCCTTGTGGTGGTAGAATAGTCTTGTAATCACAGGGATGCCTCGTGTTTATTTATCTCCCTCCGCCAAAATGACCGTTTTTCCTCGTTTTGTTAGAAACTTGCCATCCATGGTTGACAACTTCGAAAACATTGAGAAAAACTTTAGGTGTAAAACTTTAGTGACGAATACAATAATTCTTTGCATTATGACTGTGATCATTTCCCCAGTTGGATTGCCTTCCATTCATCAAATTCTCCCAAGCCCCGCTGCCTTTTCTAGGCTCTCCGATTCCCCCAGTTTGTATGTGACCGGACTAGGTTTAGAAGCCTCTAAGCTGATCTGGGCCCTATGCATCGTCAGGTAAAAGTTGTAATGAGTGTGCATACCAAATGATAGCTTTGGACCTTCATTACAGTAAAAATTAGCTACCGGAGACACTCAGCTGATCGAGGTCTTACATTATCAGGTAAAAGTCTCAAGGGCTCTACATATTAAAGTACAGCTTTTGAGTGTATACAGCATAGAAATTGGCTTTAGACGCGAAGAAGAAGAAGAAGATTGTATTTTATGACGGCTCGTGCTTAATTTTCGAGCACACATCCCAGCTCGAACGTTAATTTATTCTATCGAATTAGCGTACAAGAAATAGCGCAGAAATAGACAATATCAGTCTTGAAAGAATTTTATCGTGTAGGATCTTTCTGATTATCTCAGTCGGAGCTCAGCTGTCTTCAGTTTTGAAGGGTGATTTTACAAAAGTGGGTCGTAGTTCATTCCATTAGCCTGACCATTAGTCTATAAATGCGACGGGGCCCTTTTACCGGAGCAGTTCACAAGTCGAGTCGATTCGCTCTCGAGTGGTTGTGACTCTGTTGAATGGAAACGCGTGTCGCAACTTTTTCAGTCGACCCCACAACGAGCGAATAAGGCCCAGTTAATCCTGGTAATTGGGAGGAACTGAAATGCCGTTGGCTCGTTCAACTCGTCTGTTGTTGCTCCCTCTCCAAGTTGATTGATGCCGTAGAGGTTTTTGTTGTTTGGCGGAGGAGCGGGCAGGTCGTATGCGGCGGGAAACGCCGGAGAGGCGAAGTGGGAGGGACGGAAACAGGTAGGTAGTGACCTGCATCCGGCTTCCAGAGCTGTCGTCCTCCGATCCCCCCAAACATCGTCAGCAGGTGCAATCCCTGCCTTCCCGGCCGCGAAATTCACCGTCTGCTAGGCCGAGGAATAATTACTCCCCTCGGGGAGATCTTGTCTCGTCCACGTTCACTTTCTGGTTCTTGATGGAACTGGCTAGTCTACAGGAAGAACCCCATAGAAATTAAAATACTTCTCACTACACAAGAACTTGAGGAGCCTACACGGAAATGCATTTGAGTCTAAACATCAAATTTCACAGCAGAATCAATTAAAATTGACTGATGCACAGTTATCAACTACCTATCTGCAACGTAACCTAGTGACCGACCCCGAAAGAAAACTAACAACTGGAGGACTGGAAAGCTTTTCCTATGGCGTTGGCAAGACTGTTTAATTACAATTATTTTATTTTTAGAGTTAAGTGCATTCTCATGTCACCTCTTTACGCTAAGCATATATTAACGACGATTACAACAAAGAAGACGGACCAAATTATTTAAAAGGTTTTTCTGACGATTTCCTGCAGCAACCAGTAAATAAAAATCATGTTTCATGTTTTTACAACCTCTGTGTAGGTAAAAGTCCTGAGGAATCTACAAGCAGCATGACAACTTCGGAGTGTGAATAGCTTAAAAATTAGCTTTTACTAAGCTGATCAACTGATTTAACTCACCTGATCCAGGACAAACATGATACATTCAAAGAATTCAAATTGATTAAATTTGTGTATTTGTAGAAACACTACATGAAGAAAGGTAGGGTTCATAGCTCAATAATATACGGAAAGAAGAATTCGGAAGAACAGCTGCTACAATAGACCACTACACCATATGTGGTAAAAAAATTCAAGCTTTCCAGGGGAATTTTAAGCGAAATTCTGAAACTCATTTGAAATTAGTTTTAACCATCTGCAGAAAACAAGAGGGTCTATGAGAATAATCACCTTTGGATATTCGGTTTTTGAACATGAACTTCAAATAGTAGTACAGGGGATTGATACCATGTACTCTATGTCGAACCTAGAGATTTTTTCAGTTCATACGGCCTATTTGTTTACTTCTTTTAACCATAATCTTCAAACAATCAGTATCTTATCAGCGTGTTTTCAATTGTTTTGACTGCTGACCGCCAATCCATCAGTCGAAACAACAAAGCAGACATTCTTCATGGTACCTAATCTACGGAGTATACATAGGGTAGCGTACGGATTTTAGAAATCCGTAGACAGGGTTGCCAGTGTGGCTTAAGACGTCAAAACCCTCAGGCGCCAATTCAACTCTCCAAGTTTCGTCAAACTCCTGACAGATAAAACTGCATTTTTTCCGCAAAATGATGACGTTCATGGTGTTAATTTTACTGTAGCTTGCAATTGAACAATATTTTAAAATCGCTTATAAACCCCAATTTTGTTTATTCCTTGTCGCTGTTGTCATTTTCTAGTTTGAATTCTTGTAACTAGGTGTAAAGACGCAAGGATTATATCCAACGCATAAACAGTTTTTCGATGGGATAGTAATATGTTTCATTCACTAAACGAATGGGCGTTATGCAATGTGTTTCTTGTATGAGTGTTGGTAATAGTATCCCTTTCATATTCTGGTAACACTTAAGGTTTCACTGGTTTGGCATAAATTGAACAGTGTTAGCTGTTGCGGGGAGACATCGAGTGTGAAGCGATGTCACCGATGGTAGAGCATAAGTTTAGATCTGCAAGGATTCCTAAGCCTGCTTCGTTCGCTTTGACATAACACGCGCACTCGAGTATGTAATGAGATGGCAAAGTTAATTAGCGAGATGCAACTTAACTGCGATCCTGAGGATTTAACTTGGCCAGGACTCTAATGGCTTTTTCCTGGACGATGAGCAGACGTTTTGCCTCAGAAGAGCTGCTCCACCTGATAAGCCGACAACTGAGTGAAGAATGGAATTCGACATGGGCCACGACCTTCCGGATTTGTGTACTGTTCCCTCAATGGGTTCGACTGGTTATCCAAACAAAGGTGGCTCCACTCTCTTTCTATTCCATTCTTTTAAGTGGTGAAATTTAAGATAGCACTATTTGTTTGAACTAGCGCTAATCTGCAGTAGCCTTTGCCCACAACGTTATTTTCATTGTAACAGCGAAAAATTATGTGGGAATGGAACTCCCAATTGATCCAGAAAACGATTCTGTGATTATAACATCCCAATGTCCAAGATTTTCCAATTCGATAAGCCTCCTGGTTCTGAATTGGAATTAGGTTGGAATTATGGGGGTAATTATATTTTTAGTTCACCCTTATTTTGATTTGTAGATACAACGCGTATCCTTTATTAATCAATAATATTCTAATACTGTACGGTTCCAACATTGCCATATTTCAACCCATAGCCATACATCAAGATCAACAATGGTTTTTTTTTCTTCCAAGAAACAAATTTCCTGAACGTCTGATTTTATTGCAAGGTTATGTGGAATGGATCTCTGTCGCCTTGGGATTAATTCTCTTTGGGCTAGTTCAAAATTTCAAATCCATATATCAGCCAACCACGTACAGTAGGAGAATGAAGCGAGACAATAACCCAAGAGATTCAACATAGTCTTAGCTGGTTTTGTTAACAACATCTAAGGTGCACAATCAAAAAATAAAATTTGAGTTTTGGTAAATTATGAATGCGAAGCAGTTTTTTAAAAATCTTCCTAACGTATCTGCCTCCTCTGTAGTTAATAGTTGAATAAAGTAACTTGAAATCTACCTCAGACAATTGATACAAGCAGATAGGCAACTGATACCTGTCCACCTGATACCTGTTCCTGGTTTTTTATTTCGATGACTGGTGGAACGATGTTGTCATGCCTGACAAATTACCGAGCTTAGAGGTAATAAATTAACTCACAATCAGCAATGAAGAAACAACCAATTGATCTAGTGTGAAGAAACAACCGGTGAAATGACAGAAGACGTGATGTCTGTTCGATATCTGGAATGAGCTATGTAACCCGTCAGATTTCCTCTTCCTCACAGCTATCTCACGGGGCCGGTAGGTAATAGGACTTTAATGGTTGTGATGGGGTGACGGCATCCGACTTTAGTAATAGATATCTTCAGGGGAAAAAAAGTAACACTCTCTCTCCCGTTCGGAATCGCGTTCGACGTTTCAAAGCTTGATTAGCGATTACGTTATTCCGAGGAGGCTCTTCACTTAAAATAGCTCAAACTCATTTAGGACGACCGATAGTGCGCAAAGAAGGAAACAGAAAGGAGTAGTTAGACCTCAAACAAGTTTCGCAACAATTGCGTTGCAAGAGATATGCATTTTCGGAAGGCCCACACTCGAATCAACAAGTTGGTTCGCTTCAATCGAAAGATCGGAATTTCTGGAGAAACCGCTGACGAAGATTGTTATTACTTCAATTCGACCTCAATAGGAAACAGAAGGTTGTGTTTGGTAATGAAACCGCGAGTTGTCGGAAATTATTCGGCTCACATTTTGGGGTCTCGTTGCTAATATTCTTCCAGAAATGAGGATACGTTAGACCTTCGCCACCGGTGCCTTCTTATGGCCGTAGAAAAATTGAGTGTGATGTCACAAAGTTGCATTGGTTCAACTTTTTCGTGGCATAACCATTCAATCGATGCCCTACTCAAACATGGATGGTAACTGAAGACTAAGGAAGCTCATTTTCTCCATAGGCACGTTTCAGAATATAAAATTGTCAAGTTCCACGTATTCTCAAGGAAAACTGATTTAAAAACGCTCCCGATTCCAACACTTGTGTTTATTATTTTTATTAATGAGTTATTGTTCATTGTGAGATTAGTGGGGCCACTTTTAGGTTCAGAAATTGCGATTATTTGCTATGGATGAAGTTATACAGATCTGAAACCAGTCAAAGTCAATTTTGGGTTATTATTCTCAAAATTCAAAATATAAAAATATAAAAAAAAAGATTCAAAATAAAATAAAAAGCCTTACCATTTATGTGAAAAAAGCTTTTTTGCTTATGAACTCCACTTGGAGTCTAGTTGGTTCTTAACTACAGTCTACAAGATCGCATTACCCGCATATGGCCCAACAACCTAGTTGTTGGAGGGTTTTCAATGACATAGGCAAGTTTGGTGTCATTTTTGAGTACTCTTTGACGGGAAATCGCCAGGTATGGGTTCTAGACCAGTTCTAGCACATCTGTCTTGAAAGTCTTCATTTTTTAAGGTGAGAATGTTGAAAAAGGATGAACTTTTTTATTTTTAAAAGCCCCAATTCTTCCACTTTAAACACTTGGCAGTCAGGAAAAGGTCTGATGGGGGGATTCAAAATAATAAACCTTTGCGAAATAATTTTCAGCGTTTTACGCTCAATATTAGTGAAAAATGAAAAAAAAAACCAATAAAAACCTTTAAAAAAAACAAGTTTTTTGCGCAGTTTTTGTCCAATAATCTCTAAGTTCGATAGACCTTCGAGGCGATCGGGATGGATGGATGTTAGGACCAACTAGACCCCAAAAAGAGTCTTTTTGAGAAAGATTTCAACATCAAAGCCTTTTAAGGTTCGTACAGCCATTAATTTGGAATCTACGCATCTTGAAAAATAAAAGGACAAATTTTGAAGGGGTTATACAAATTTTCGCGTACGACAAAGGTTTATAACTGAAAATAAAAATCCGAAATTGAGTGTAATACCTCAAATCCACATTTGCTGAGACCAATTTCTTTGTGGCACAACCACACGATTCTTGCACTATTCGAATATGGACAACAGCGGGAAACCGAAGAAACCAATTTTCTCCATAAATAATTAATTTTCTGCAATTCCGAGATGTACAATTGTCACGTTCCACATATTCTTCGGAGAAAACAGATTTCAAGCTGTAATTTTTAGTAATTGAATGAAACTAATGTGAGTTTTGCGTCGTCTGAATATGTAACCTCAATTTTTTTATCACATTTTCGACACTTCACTTACCATTAGCTTTTCTTGGTTCTAACACCCTCTGGATTTTAATATTTATTTTTTTACGTGCGTAACGTATCCATTGCTAAAGAGTTATTCAATGGCTTACCTATCGAGAAAATATTTTGAAGATTTAAGACATGGTGTTCAGTACAATCAAAAGGAATCCGAGCTGTAATGGGACCGGCCACTCGTTTTTCATTTAGAATTCCTGTATTCGCTCAGTATAAACCATTTTCTACTAAATCGAATTTTCTACTATTCATACTAAATCGAATTTTAAATTGTTAAATCACTGTGTTGCTTGGATTTCCGAGATAGAACGAACAATATCCGTACAAAAAGTCTGGAAGAAAAAAGAAGCCAATTAATCAGGGGTTATTTTGTCCGTCAAATATAGTTTCACAAAATATTTTTCCGGAGGTGTCACACCACATTGCACCTAATCACGTTGAAAACATGTTATATTAATCAAGTCGACATTGTTACAACGAAATATATGGGCAAAAACGCACAGAAGCAAAACAAATTCTTCCAAATCAAGAAAACACATAATGGGAAATATAATTTTTCGAAAGGTGAAGTTTATTAATAATGGTAATTGAATTATTTGGTATTTATTGAACTGGGATAAGATAGTTTTTTTACAGGCAGAATATTCATGGGAGCTATAGATTTTCAAGTCGGAATCGGTATTGTTAACATTTCGCTTGTTGTTAGCCATAAACTTTTTTTTGGAACAATAGTCTTTAAGCCTCGTTTCGGTTCGATACCCCACAACGATGTAGGTCGAGGAGCTAGAAAATTCTACTTTTTTCATATACAAAATCGCTGCAAATTATTTAAAAGCTTTTCGCAAATTATTGGTTTACAGATGATGGTTAAATGGAACCTATGGCATATCGCTGTCTACTTAAAACTAGGTAGACATAGTTATACGCAATTATGTGTAAATGTAAATTGAATAAAATGTTGTATAATTTGAATTATAAAAGGCTTTACAGAATTACAGTTTAAAGTATCGGGCAATTTCGAAAGCTATACAAAAGTGATTTCAAGTTTTGATTTTAAAATCGATAGTGAGTGAAGACTTGGATCTTGTTGATTACTGCTTACAAAAATCGGCCAGAGGTTGTCGGAAATGACCAACCATGGAATTTTCTCACTCTGAAGAGAGGCTTCGTATCAACTTCCTATAGACCAAGACCGAATTAAGCTCATCAGAACATCTATTTTGTTGGAGAATTTTCGTACTAATCTTATCGTTTTCGGCAGTAAGGTAATGGCTGAGATGAAAGCACGTTCTACACTACAGAACACTTGCATAGAACACGTTTAGATGTCACAATAGTCTCTCAGAATGCTCATTCTCGTAGCGGGTAAAAATACACTACCTCACATACCCAATTTCAATGACATTTTCAGGCAATGTTTGATCTATGATTTGTTTTCCCAAGTCGATTGAAAGGTTCATAATTGATGAAAATCTTTACACAAAGGTGTTTTTAAATTCCTTTATAGCCGGTATGCCAAAATTTAGTGTGCAAACGCTCGTGCAAAAGTAGTATTCATAATTTTTAGCGATGGATATCAGACATGAAATAGTACGACAATGTTATTATGACACAATTTATTAAAATAAAAAAATGAAATGAGAAAAATAGGAACAGCATTACAATGAAATCGTTAAATTTGGAATTTTTACCGATTGCGAAAGTTAAAAAGCTACTGAAATGAAGTTGTAGCCCATTTCAATAAAAACAAACCTACCTAAGATGGAACGTTGCCTATATTTCCACGAAAATTATCAGTTACACAGTTAAATCGATTTCGACGGTTAGGTCATCATCAGAAACAAACATGAACTTCATGAAGAGTTTGAATCGGAAATTTAAATCGATTTTTATCGAATGGCCGGTTACATTACAGCTCGGATCCAGTGAATGAACATTGCCAGAAAAATTTCAATGACTTGTCGCACTATTTTGGTGGCTTGAATTTGTCCATTAGTTTGCTAAAAATTTCACATAGGCCGTTGCAACATTTAAAAAATCCCACCTGGTCAATCGTAAGCTCTTCGGCATTCTGTCAGACCTCATGTGGAAACCTCGCAACTTGATACAAAGTGAGACTTGCCTCTAGATATTTGCAATTATTATTGAAATACTGTGGTTGGTTTAGTTGGTTTCCGTGTAAATTGAAGAATTGGTTGTCCCTTCTACCTACACATTTAGTGAAAGTCCAGAAAATATACCGAATTCCACAGAACATAAGCATATATTTACTTGGTTGCTGGAAGCTGGGTTTTTTAAAGAATGAGCGTTTACACATGAGTACAGCAGCTAAGTCTCACTCTTGCTACGTTGGTATCTGCTGTGTTCATTCGAGTTCTCATTCTTCAGTTGAATGATCTTCTGATTCCTTTTTTCCGATCAAGTAAATCTTCTATTGTGTTCTGGAATAAATTATTGTTGCAACCGTTAAGCTCCCATCAGGTTTTAGGCAGCAGAAGACTGGGAATTTCTTAGTAAAAATCAGATTTTAGGTATCAAACTACCCATTAACTGTTCATTTACTGGTTAAGTCGCCCTAGCAGGCAGGGGAAAGGTAGGTGCTTATATAGGTGCTTACAGAGCTAGGTAGTTTCACTTAAGCTCTGCAGACTGTAATTAAATTTCTCAAGCCCAGTTTATGCAACTTTCGAGTAAGTCAGCCCAATTAGCAGAGAACGTGGTAGGTTCCATTGAAATGTGGGACTGGGGTCCAGTCCTGGGCCGGCACGTGGGTCCGCAATGACCGGCGTCCCGAGGAGGAATCAAAGTAATTAAACCGGAACTTCAGATTAACGGGGGCCGTTGTTGTTAGAGTTGACGCAGATCGATTGACGAGGTGTTTACGGAAGCGGAACAACAAGTTGAAGTGAAGTGGCCATAGAAACACGAGGTGGGGCGAGACTTGCCTGCCAAGGGTGATGTTATAGGGGCTGCGAGTTTTACATGTCAGGTACCTAACAGTCGACGCTATTACTCGTGAGGTCTCTACTTTCCACTATTACGCTTAGACTCGTCGTTCAATGGGAAAGATGCGAACTGTAAAGCAACGAACCCATGCGAACGCATTCGTCCGAATGGCAATCCTGGAATTGATCCACTCTGTACGTCCGGAAGCGTAGACGGAATGTCTCGTTACAGCAATATTTCCCATAATTCTGAAAACGAATTTGTATCGTTTGAATTATCACTTATGATTTATTCTAGAATCAAAATGGATCCGTTTGAACATGAAACATCCACATGAAACTCGAAAAACGCAATTCTTGCTCAATTTTCAACGTTCGCACCTGTTCGTCATAAAAATTCCGGTAGAACGGGATTCGAGCTTGTTCGTATAAAAACGGATGAATGATCGGGGCATAACTGACGCGGCCCCGGATCACACGTTTGAATCTTTCGTGCGTTTTCGGACGTTTTTCAAACGAACTGGGTTCGCAACTTTCCTCTTCCAGTGGACGAAAGTTTTTACAGCGTTCGTTTTACAACAAGCTTCCATTATTGAGAAGCGAGCTTCTTGTCAGTACTCTTATCTTTATTTCCTTTTCTTTGCTTCGGTGAAATTGTTAATGCATATATTTAAATTGTTAACGTTTGAACCATCGTTTGTTACTAATGAGCGACAAAGCCCTCACTTGTAGGGCCTCACTGAGATACCGCGTTCAGTCCAACGAGCTCATTCCTCCGATTGGAAAGGTTGATTTTTTCGGCGAAAGAACGAAGTTTTTATCTCAATCCAATCGAGAGTTATCTTTTGGGATGGCACATACACATATATTCATATGAAAAAGCGTTAAAATCCGGGAACCGTTTCAGAGTACCTCAAAACGGATGCCCACCCTTCATGAAGCCGATCCTGCCAAAGTGTTTTACCTTCAGACCTGGAGTACATGGTGTTTTGAACTGTTTCATACAAATCGTTTACTGATAGTTCACATGAACTAACATTTGACGTCACTAAAGGCCTTCTTTTGGACTACTATCTCTTCATCTGCTCTTTCCAATGCTTCTACAGTTGGCAACAAAAGCTTTCACAGATCGCATTGACTAGAGATCCTCAGTTACGACTCATTCACGTCAGCCTAGGGCCTAATATTGACAACGATCTCTTCACTAGAGCACGTAAAGTTAGAGCTAAAATAGAGCTTCTATATTTGTTAGCTGAAAAAGCTACAGGTCTTGGTATTTTGGATTGTTTCACAGGTCTCATTACTGAGAGTTGAATGATCCACGGTTTTACGTCAGCACTCGGTATCTTTTTGGTAACCATCCTTCGATCTTTCAGAAGGAAGGTGTCATGCATCCATATTGACTTATTTGTCACCCAAGATCTACAGTATTTTAGGTTGTTTCACAGAACCCATTGACTAAAGATCCCCAGGTACGACTCATTTACGTCACCATAGGGCCTCATTTTGACAAAGATCTCTTCATGTGCGCACGCCAATGTTTCTACAGTTGCTAGCAACATAAGCTGCAGCTCTTGGTATTTTGGATTGTTTCACAGATCGCATTGACTAATGGTCCTCAGTTACGATCTTTCTACAATTACTGGCAACATAAACTATAGCTCTTGGTATTTTGGATTACTTATTTACTGTGAATCGAATAATCCACTGTTTCGAGTCAGCATTCAGTAATCTGCCTGACAAAATCGTTAAAGGCCAGTGTTGCCATATTAGACACCAAGAGCTGAAGGTCTTGTTTCTTGGCTGGTGATAAGGAATTCTCAGGTTGAACACGCCTGTGTTGTACGTCATCCTAGAACATACTTTTGACAACAATCTCTTCATCCGAGCGCGACAATGCCGCCATATTTGACCTCGAGACCCAAAGTAAGTGGTGTTTTGACCCGTTTCTCATATCCCGTTGACTGACAGATCACAGATACGGCCATTTTACGTCACCCGAAGAGCATCCTTTGGATAACGACCCCTTCCGAAGGACCCAGAGCTGGTCGTGCCTCACGAAAACCAATCTTCGGGCACCCTCCGCAATGCATTTCCCCCTTTCCCGCAGCGGTTGCAGTCTTCCCAACACAAAACCAATCGCCTCCCAGCCCAGTCAATTCCAATAACCGGTCTCCCGATAGAATGACATTCAACAGGAAATCAAGATGGCTTCAAGTTGGGAACTTTCTTGCTCCTTCACTGTAAGTAATGAATGGAATTCCCACACCGCATTCGCAAAGGAAGGAACCATTACGTACCTATAACACATTCGGATAAAATACCTCATTTCGAATTTTCCTTTAAAACTATATTAAACACATATTTTCCTTTCCAAATCTGCAGCGCTGAGCTGCTTGCCATAATTATTGGAATTCACATAGGAATCAACATTGAGACTCTGAGACCACTGGTGATACTGACAGACTCAAAAGTCGCCTGCTTGGCGCTTGAGTGCATTCATCGAGGGACAAGCAAGAATCATCTGCCATACCACATATCCCGATCCCTCCTAATATATCAGGGTAGAGTAGTAATTCAATGGATTCCTGGACATGTGGCAGTGAGAGGAAATGATATTACGGATGCGGAAATATGGAACCACATTTACATCACCAGAAAACGACACGTCGGTCCCCCTTCCAGATGCCCTACGCTTGACAAAGTACGAAATGTTCAAGGAATGGCAGACAATCTATGAGAGTGAGTCGCTAGATGAGGGTTACAATCACTTCAGAATCCAGCCAAAGATAACGGTAACACCCCCAGCGCATGTCGCTAATAGGATGCGCTGGGGGTGACTTCTCGTCACAGGTTCTCGGGAAAACCGTTCTCAAGAAAGCAAATTGTGCAGTTTATCCGTATGAAAACAGGACACGGTAAGGTAAATCGCTGCCTGCGCACGATCCGCGTTAAAGATACCCCATACTGCGACCACTGCCCAGATACCGAAGAAGACGTATAGCATAAGCTAATGGCGTGCCCGTTCTATGACGAAGAGAAAAGAGAATGGAGGACGTCAATCGAAGAAGATTTTTATGAATTTTTCAAAAATGCAACAAATAGTCAACTGAAATCGCTACTTAACATGAAAGAACTGGCAGGAATCAAATTTTAATTTTAATTACCCAATGTTGTACATAATAATGGCTATGTTATGTGGCTATATATGGGTTAAGCACAAATTTTCACTGATATTGTATCCAATATATACGATGTAGTATGACGGCAGCTTGGATGAGAAATAGGAACTAAACGATTGACAGATGGAATCATCAATTTTACAAGGTGGATTCGACTGAATCTGTCAAATAAATAGGATGAAAGTAAAAGTTAAGTGAAGCAGAATGACTAATCGAGACCAAACCTTTTTATCTTATCACTTCTATGGAATTTTCAAGATTTTCTTTTTCAAGAAAACCAAGGTTAAAGCCATGAAAACCCACGTTTTCCCTCTTTGAGACAACATTTTTCAACTTTTGACCACATTTTTGGATTTAACGTCAAATTTCGTACACGTTTAGTGCATATTCGCAATTAAAAACGAACTCCAAGGGACCACAAACGAAATTCAAACACTAAAAATTGATAAAAAATTTGTTGTTATCATTTTTGAAAATACATAGGGTAACTGCAATTGCAAAAAACCCTGCTGGAAGCTGTCAAATTTCAGGAAAAACTTGCATATTCAATCAGCTCTTTAATGTTATGGTCTACATGAAGATTCGTAGTAGACCTCATGGAGAAATCCAAGTTTCAGTGCCATAAACAGTAGGGATCTACAAAAATACGGTGTCTAGAGCAAGTCTTGGCCTGAATTCTCAAGTGAGGCAAGGGTAGTCGAAGGTCTCATAGTATTGTCTTTGTTCATCAATGAAATCTCACGAATGTTCAAGTAAATGGAATTTTACTCACAATTACCTAAGTGTTTGGTTTTCTTCAGGGCAGCGTTAACTTGCGAGGATTGCGCTGATGTAGTTTATCTGTACGGCTTTTGCGATAGGAAGGGAAAATGGAATTTTTTAGTGTGGGGATCCAAAACAAAATTTGTTGTACATTTAATGTACTCTACACCTGCTAACAACGTCGAAGATCTAAGGGGACGTACAATGTTTCTGCCAGATCCCTGAAGAAAACACCAAGAGATTGTATACGTGTTTATCCAATCTGAATCTCATCACTAAAACGGCAAAAACAAGAAAATTGAGAAACCCTTTCTCAATTTTTAGGTAGATACTCGTATTTTTGTAGATGCCTACGTTTTTTTCGCATTCGAACTTGAAATTCTCCCTGAAATCGACAAGGAATCTCAAAGTTGACCATACCATTAAAAAGCTGATTAAATTTGCAAGTTTTCTGAAATTTTGACAGTTAACGTGACGTGCGAATACGATCAGAAACTTAATTTTTGTAAACATTTTTAATGTTTAAACAGCAATTGCGGTTCTTAGGAGTTCGTATTTTTATTAAGGAGTGCACTAGACTTATAGAAAATGTAACGCTACATCCAACAATCTGGTTGAAAGTTTAAAAATCTTGTTTTGAAGATGAAGAACGAGGATTTATACGGCAAAAATTGCTGCTTTTTTTTAACCTTTACAAAATTATATTTCGAGAACAGAATGGGGTAAAAAGGTGCGGTTGATGGCATTGTGTTCCAATTCACATGTATAGAGTCTCATTTAATAAATAATTCGCGTTTCTAAAAAATTCGAAAATATAATACAACGCAATTTTTTTTTTTCATTTGTTGGTAAATGTACGTATATCTAGCAGTTGAATTAAATCATTCCAATTTATACGAATTTATTTGAATAAATGCAATCCAGAACGCTCAGAAAGTGCTTTGTTATTTAGAACTTGTAGATTTTGTACAGTAACAAAATTTTGAACGATTTAATACACCGAAACCTCAGTTTACTTCTGTCAATGACATCAACTACCCACTCAGTTTCACGGTCGAAAAGCATCTCTCAATATTGACTCTTTATTATAAATATTTAAATTGTTAATTTGCATTCAGATTTTTATAAATGTTTTATATACTTTATTTTATGTTTGTTTGAAAATTAGACTGTTTCTTAGAATGTTGATATCGTTCAAATTCAGTGGTTTTTTTACCATTAGATGGGAACATGAAGTATATTATTATATTTTATATTCTTAATTTCATATTTGTTTTGTGAAAATATCAGTTTTGGCGTAATAACATTCAAAGGAAGGAAGAGCTCTAACTATTAACGACAATGTCTAGTGTTTTTCACGTTGCTAGCTTAGAATACACAGGAAGAGAAATGGTTTGGTGTGCAACGAAAATTCTTGTTTCGATTCTCAAAAGTGATTCCTTCAAGAATATAATGAAACGCGATGAAATAATGTGCATATTGATAGATGGCAGGGAGATCGGGTTTGAAGTTGGTAACTAGTTATCAAGATTTGATTGAAAATGTTGTATTTCTCGTAACTTTGATTACTACGGTATTGAAAGAAAATTAATAAGTTGATTGAACGCAACTTGGAGATGTGCAGTATCACCGTAATTTAGCAGCTCTATTAAAAGTTGTCCAATGTAACAAGATGATTGTAATTTTCATAAAAACCCCAGTTATGATGCAGCAATTGTTATGTATGTCTTAACGTTAATTGTTAAGCGTCTGGGGCTTAATATAATTATGAATATGTGTTAAATCACGAAGAAGAACATACTTTGAAAATCGGTGGTTTCAAAAAAGTTATTTTGTGAGATTTTTTGAGAAAATTATAGTGTCAACGTTATAATATAGGGAAGGTATTGGAATGATTGGTTACCTGAATGGTTATCCCAGTTGGAAGGCACAACACACACACCACTAGTACGATATAGACTGGCGGCAGTTCGCCCCTACAAGTTGGATCGCGCGTCCGACGGCCCCCTCCACCGCTTTCCGCCGAGGGGGTTGGTGGGCTGAGCTGCACCGCTGTCTCGTCCTTCTCTTCCTCTTCTCCTTTTCCTAGTCCTTCTTTGTATCCGCCGGGTTTATCGGTGGCTCCTTCGGCCGGACCCTCCCGTCTGTTGCTAACTGAGGACAGTTCGTGTTACCTGCTCACAGGTGGATCCTTGTTGTCCCAGTTGAAAAAAAACCTCTCTTGACATCAGAGAAACCGAAAGTTAGGATGGATAACAAAAATCTGATTTCTAGTGCATTTCATATTAGGGAATGTCAATCGATTTTCGATTTTTCTAAAAACCGGTGTTTTTTTTTTTTTTTTTGTAAAAACATCGATGTTTAGAATCGATGTTTGTGCAAACAATAAAATCGAGAATCGATACTTTTTTTACGATTTTTCCTACAATCAGGGTTTTTCATAAAAGCGATTTTATGCTAATTTCGTTAATTATTGTTCATGTATTTCTCCCATCTCTCCCATTACATTTTCTCCCTCCTAAGAGACAGGCAATCAGTGAAAAACCCTGCAAATTCTTTCACAGGGGTTTATTATTCAATTGGCTTGCGTTCATGATTTGAATTTCTACTAAGCTTTGGAGTGTGCGCGTTTCACAGGATACAGGGATTATTGAATTTCAGGAGGCATACAAATATGATCAACTGATCAATCCAAATAGGTATTTTGGTTGAGAACAGACTTACGTGCTCAGTTGATAAAAAAGTAGTTTGGATTCTGGTGCATATTATAGTCTGTTATTATAAAATGTATTGATCTCAAAACTGATTTTTTTTCATCCGCAAATTGTTGTTACTCCCTTGAACATGGAATTGAGGCTCTTGGGGATAAATTAAAAGAGAACTGACCAGAACTAGTACCAGTTGGTAAGGGAATCTCTGCTCCACACATATACGGGTATTGCAACGACGAAGCTACCTCGTAGCAATTTTGCTTCCGAGTCTACCAAGGTAGCGGAAGCATTGTTTTCGCTTTCGGAATGTGAAAATGTTTTTGTCTCCAAAATCAAAAATTCCACTCGCATTTTGCGTTTTAGTCCTTTCTGAACAATTTTGGTTCCGTATCTGTCTGTCAGCAAATCCTTGTTACGGGCAAAACTACACGAAGTTATAGTCCGATTTTGATGACATTTTCAGGGATTGTGCGGGTTGGGGTGTAGATGGTCCCCTATAGGTTTCATGACCCCCGGATCAATAGTAGCCTCTGCTCATGCGCAAACGTGAAATTCTTGTTACGCGCATAACTCCGAGAGTTCATGACTGATTTCGATGAAATTTTCAGGGATTGTTCGGACTGATGTAAAGATGGTCCTCGTGAGTAATAAAGAGAAAATAAAGTTTTAGCCTCGAGCTTGGATCGAACCATATTGAACCATCATTGAACGATGCATATATTTTATTTTTAGAAATGTCATAATAATTATTTATCACTTCAGTCATCTATCCATTCAGCTTCAATGTCAATTTTTATTATTAGGTATATTTTATAGTTTGTTCAATAGTTGAACATGCCTACCTTTATTGTCTCAAGTTATGCTCCCATAACAATAAATTTACTCTAATTCAATATTTACTTCGCCTAATTGAACGAAGTTCTTTAGTCAATAATAATTTTCAATGATCTATACAGTCATGTTATGGATACGAGGAAGCTATGTGCCACACCCACTTGTTTTTTGTCCGCTAGTTTTCTGCCTGTTCTACATCAAAGTTTTTTTTTCTTACTTTCGACCTAACTTCACTGAAATGGCCATAACTCCCTTAATTTGCTAAATAAATGGATTTTAAATTATACCGCTGAAAAGAGCGTTGACGTTTTTAAAATTTTCATTTCATAAAATTTTCTCCCAAGACAAGTTGTACATGGTTTTTTCTACCCCAAACTTTAATCTTCGTCAACCTTCTGCTTTTACATCTGACCCAAAGACGATTGGTACATCAGATATACGGGCATCATCTCGATTACGACCAGAACTAGGTCAACCTCTTCGAGCCTAAACAATGACCTGATAACTCCGAGAGGAATCACAATGAAAATCAATGCCCACGTTTCCTTGTTTGAAGAACGTCAAACAATGACATTGTTTTGGGTTCCTCGCCCGACTTGGGAAATCCATTAAGGTTTTTTTTTCAATTTATTGGAAGGGTGATTAAAGAAACGAGAATATCGGTCAATTATCAAGCTTCTTTAAGGCTATGAATACATCGTGAACAACCAAATATTCCTTCCGTGATTAGCTATACGATCATAGCAGTAGTCATTCCCTAATAAGGTAATCACACTGAAAAACCATTAGAGAAACTGAGCGGTTAGCTAACAGGTCTTTGGAAACACCAGAAAATGGGGAAGTTTACGCTCCGTAAAATTATTCATAAATCTGGTTCGGGCTCTATGAATGGAAATTAGGTGCTCTTTCGGTTCACTATTTTCAATAATAAGCCTTTGTGATCCGCCGAGAAAAAATAATTTCTCTGTTTATGTTTCAGGATTTGTTGAATCCAACAATCGAATTTGAGAAACGCAGCAAATTCTTTCACTGGGGATAATTATTCAATGATTCATGATTTGAATTTCTACCAAGCTTTGGAGTGTGCGTGTTTCACAGGTGATAGAGCGATTATTGAATTTCAGGAGGCACACAAATATGATCAACTGATCAATTCAAATAGGTATTTGGGTTGAGAACAGATTTACGTGCTCTATGCATATCTCCTGAAATTCAATAATCGCTCTATCACCTGTGAAACACGCACACTCAAAAGCTTAGTAGAAATTCAAATCATGAACGCAAGCCAATTGAATAATAAACCCCAGTGATTTTGAAAATGACTGAGAGATACAATAAGACAATGCAATTGAAAATAAATCAAAATTTAATGTGCTACCGGTTTATCACTTGTTGGACACTTTATTCATCACAGATCTCACTGACACATTACCTTGCACGCTGTCTACTGATGGGATTAGGATGGAGGGTTGTCACATTGTTTGAAGCTTGAAGCGACTGTGGTTTTATCACAAGCCAAATTAGTGCAGTCAACGCGTGGCTGCCGAATCGGGAAGCTCCTCGCTCAACTGTTGCTCATAGGAACGGGGCTTAATCGACCCACCTCTAATTATCGTGTGTGTGACCTCGTCTGGTTTAACGAGTTAATATTTTATGGGGAACAATGAGGTGGAGGATCAATCATTGCATCAGGTCTTGCAAAACGGCAGAAGGTTGCAGAGGGGGCCCTTGGAGTCGACAATAGCTCGCTCCAGTCACGTCGACTCGGCACGACCTGCATTCGGACGCTCAGCCTCGGAAGAGGACGATTTCCGAAGCGGTAGGAAGCGGCGGAGGACAATTTAGCGATCGCTTAACGGGCGACGGTGTTTAGATTCAGTTTCGGGGCTTTGTGATGGATGGGACAATCGGGTACCAGCATGTCGAATCCACCGGGCACAACGAGGAAGAGCCGTCCTCCGCTCGCACTGGGTGAGAGGACGACGGACTTATCAAGTTCCCTTGAGGACTGAGGCCATTGGCGGGCCCTGATGTCACCGAACACGGGGAAATGGGACAACTGAAAATCGGGCTGATGGGCTACACGAGATGTCCCTCCAAAAAAGGATAACCAGTGGGAATATTGTAGAAATCCAAACCTTAACAAGAAATTCCTATAATATGGTGTGTGATTGTGAGGGAGACATTTTTTTCATGACAACTATTTTAGCAATTCTTGCCTACAAACATTCTGTATAGATTAATGAGATACGATTATTTAATGTTATGACATAAATTCAAATAAAGGATGTAACACGAATCGCGAGCGACCGCTCTTTTACGTGTTCTGCAACCTATTTGCGACCAAAAGATCGGATAAAAAAAATTCGGTTATTATTCCGCAAAAATTGAGTCGAATCAAGAAACGGATAGCATCATGTCAATCAGTGTTAAACAACAATGAAAATTCTTGTGCCACAATTTGGAGTTCAGTATCATCCACTATTTGAAGATTTTGGGGTTGCGCAACTTTGCGTGCTCGCTGAACCGGTTGCGCGCAATAATGTGGAAAAATTGGGATTATTATGGCAAAAATCTTGCTTTTCTAAGACAAAAAGAATCAGAATGCTGCACGTGGGTGGTTTCAGCAGACTCTTATCTAAAGATAGTCACTTCGGAATACTGGATAAGATTAAAACAGAACCAGTGACTATGTCAGATCCCGACATTATTTGGAAAAAATGAACTTTGACCTACCCTTTAGGGTGATCATCAATGATCGTGAATTCTGGAAAAGAGGCCTTCCACATTTTGAGCCAGGTTCACTAGTGTGGTACACGGATGGGTCTGTGATGAATGGTGCAGCGGGGTTGGGGATCAGGGGCCCTTTCTAAACCTCTGGGCAATATATCCAACATTTATCAGGCAGAAACCCATGCTATAGAGATATGTGCACAAGAGATTGCCAGGAAACGACTCAAAGGTGCAAGAATTTACATACTATCAGACAGCCAGGCGGCATTAAAGGCCATTTCTGCCTTTTCAATAACGTCAAAGCTGACCTAAAGTTGCCTCACCTCACTCAAGGCTGCAGCCCTCGGCAACAAATTTGGGTACCAGGTCATGAAGGAATAGAAGGCAACGAAGAAGCTGATCGACTAGCTAAAAGGGATCATAGTCCAGCCCAATTGGACCTGAACCTCAATTAGGGGTTACCAAGAGTAATATAACTCAACAGGTCCAGAAGTGGGAGGACAAGACTCGAACAACATATTGACAAGATACTACTAAGCAGAGACAAGCCAAGCAGTTTCTTACAATCTCAAAGAAACGCGCACACTCCCTATTGTCACTGAGGCGTACAGACCTTCGCAAACTTGTGGGACTCCTCACTGGCCACTGTCTTCTAAGGTATCACCTTAACAAAATGGTTAAGGTCAGGACAATAGAATGCCGGCTCTGTTGCGAACAGGCGGAGACAGCTGAACACGTACTCTGTGACTGTCCTGCTGTTGCACCGATAAGATTCCGGCATTTCGGAAAGGGTACCCTAACACCCGCCGATATTGCCAAGGAAACACCTGAAAACCTCCTTCACTTCGTGAATGAAGAGGCCATTAAAAAGATTCTGAAGTAAAACTGGGAAAGTGTCACAATAGATCAAAGTGGTCTCAGTGACCAGGGGTACCTCCCATCCCATATCGGAAAAAAAAGGCAAAAGGCCTTTAAAAAATCATATCTCAGGTTTGAATTGAGATAGAAAGGTGGTGTAGATACAGTAGACGTGAATAATGCACGTCTGCACGGTACCTTCAAAGAATTTTCTACGGCATTTCATGACGTGTAATTTAGAAGCTTAATGCAGACGAAAACCATTGTCTTCTATTGTTGAATATAGATATTCCTCATGAATATGTATGATTGAAATCGGAAGGTAATAACCGCTGAAGAAGTGGAAAATTTTAATGAGCAGATAGGAAGCAGTAACTACAGTTCATAACCCCTCTGTAACGACTTCTTTTTTTGTTGCTTAATTTGAATAATTTAGCTGTTTTCGTAATTTAGTGTGACTTTAGTTTGTATAATGTATGAGCTCAACTCGACAACTAAAGAGGGAAAAATTGGAGATCACCGTTGACAAAAGACGAGACAGACTGTTAATAAAGACGAAAGCAATTAGCAAATCCCAGAGACTCGACACCGGCAGCCCCCCCCCCCCCCCCCTCCTCCGCCCGTCACAAATAGACACCGGCGTTTGAAGTTGATTGCCTTATGCAAAGAGACCTCGTTTAACGACTGTATTTTTTTCAGTTGACTGAAACGTTTATTCGAAAGATACGGGAGGTAATCGTAACACATTGCAGAGCTTGTGCCATTGAAAGTGACAATTAGGCAATTCTCCTTGATGCACATAAAGCAGCCAAGGTTGTAACAATTTTCAAAGATGTGTGAACTCGGAAATTATAGACCAATCTTTATGGTAAGCAAGCTGTCTAAAATACTGGCGAAAATTGTGACAAATCAGATCATTCATATCTAAAAGGAAACACAAACAAACTTAAAAACAAAAAATAATTTGCTTTCCACAAAAATTAAGGGGTAAATGATGCGGTATTTACTCTAACCAAGGAGCGGTGGTGTTGAGAATAAAGCGGCAATTGCAGGGCCACAATCGTTGTACTGTTCCTGCGACCGGTCTGGCCTCTGGTGTGTGAGATGACTAGTTTACTGATGAATTTCAGACACAAAATCGGTACCGCGGGTGGGCATCGCGTCAGCAAAACTTCACCTGCCTGCCCCCGGAAAGAGATTGGTTGATTACCCTGGAAGGACAAGCATGAAAGCTGTATATACCTGTCTTCCAGAGTAGAGCCCGCAAGTGAGTAACGTGGCTTGCCGATAACTCGAGTACCAACCAGCTCAGTTGGTAGGGCGAGCAAGAACTCCCAGCTCCACCTGTAGTGCTTAGTGTAAACAGGTACTTGCGTCGTCAGATGCAGGGCCTTTGACTGTGAGTGTGATAGTCTCCCACGGAATCCTACCATCCATTTTCTGTGATACCGCTGTTCCATCAATTTTATATCTTGGAATCGCCCCCCTGTTCCTCGCTGACATCCACTACGTTTCCTAGAAAATATTGCAGATGTGACTGGAGGAAATGGAGGTGATGCTCTTGAGGCACCCGAGTTTCTAGAAGTGTGTAAGCAAGCTCTCCACCAAACCTCTGTAGTTGGGATTGTGTTTCCGATAAATCCATTTAAAACTGATTCAAAACTCACCCAAGACTTAATCTCCTTAGTATTAATGGTTTGTTTCAAATTCAGGGTCCTTCATAAGTTGGCGAATTTGAGGGGCAACGGAAATTTCAGCTTTGATCTTTTCACAAGTTATTTTGGGGTTTTTCACCCAATTACTCGAGAACAGGGATTTTCTTTGTTCAACGCCTTAACAAGCAGCTTCATCAAACCGAATTTTATGTGCAGCGATGGGAGTAACACCTTCACCAGGTTCCTCAAGGGATGGTTGATGAAGTTCTTCAATCCTGGTGGTACTTGAATAAAATGCTCAACTAACATATTTTTGAGGAGAAAATAAAAGTTTTGCAGAGTTTTGCGAGAGTGTTTATTGGGGTCCATGTTACCCTCACCAAACCGATGGCAATTATCAACTTTTTAGAAAAAGTGGTCCTATTGTTTCATGAATTCGGTCTAGCAGTAATTTCCTCAAAGGGATGTTTAGGTAATGAGTCTTCGAAGAGGTTCTGACCAGAAAGTTGAATATTTCATACTCTGTGTAACCCAAATACTTAAAAGACCACTCGGGGGTCCATATTTGCACCCACTCCTCTACGAAAATCCCAAAAGGAACACTCTCAAATGGTATAATCTAAAGTACCACCTTTCATGTGCTGGCTTCAAAATTTCCCTCCTCATCAGTCATGTAGTGTGTAGAACAGGATATCCATGCATGATAGGAAAAAGCTCAAAGGACCTCGGATTCAGCGCCGAAAAATCTTGGGAAACAGCAAGTTGAATATCATACATCAAAATTGATACACCTTGTGAATTCAGCTTATATAGTTTCGGAATAGTTCATTTATTAATGTAGTTTGTAAAATGTATTTCTGGGTTGAATAATTCTACTATTTTATAATAAAATGACAGTGAGAGAGAGGAACAATCTGGTTTTTACAGTCGGGTAGGATGTGAGTGGCAATGCCAACGGAAAATTGCGCTATTCTCTTTTCCGCTGCATCACCGACATGACATTCAGGTTTTATTGAGATTGTTGCCCCGTTTTTTTGTTTTCCGTCAGTGTTTATTCTATTCGGGAGTAAATAAAACCAACAGGCGTCTTTTCAACGGGGAATTCCTAGTTTATACTGCCTAAAATAAAGGTGGCAAATGATTTTTGTTTCTGGATCTACCTGTAAGTAGCTGAAACTTCGTTCCCAATTTGGGGAGACGAATAAATTTCTTCTCCAAAATCAAGATAATCAAAATTTCCACTGGCATTTTGAGTGTTACACTGTTGTAAACGACTTTCGTAACATATCTTTCTGTCTGTTTTTATCCGACTTTAACGAAATTTTCTGGAAATGAGCGGGTTGGGCTGTGGATGGTCAGTTACGAGCTTAATTACTCAGAAATAATTACGACAGTCTGCTTCTACAGCACGAAGCGTAATTTCCACAGGTTCGAGTAGTCCGATCTAGCTCAAACTATCGCGGTAGCAGAGTTGGCAGTAATCAATTACAATAAGTAATTATTTATATTTTCAATTACATTGGCAAAAACTATTGGAATTTCAACCGAAAACTATAGAAATCCAGCTGAATATGTAAACAAGTAATTGCCATTACCATACTATTGGTAATTACTAACTTGCAAGAAAATCATCTCAACAGGGATTTAAGTAGACGGAACGAACATTTTGCAACATTTTTTTGTCCTTTCCATGATATGAGGGGGTCGGGCTGGCGAGATGTTAGGACCAACTAACCCCAAATAGAGCAACATACAGTCCGAAAATTTCAGTTTTCAGGTCCATTCAGTAAAAGTTTACTCTTTGTGGTCAGTGCTCCAACATCCTTATTGGAGGGGTCTACAGAATGCCTGTATATTCTCTCTTGGGAAGCAAACTCCGTTAAACAACCGTCAACTCCAATACGGGCAAACCGGGTGACGTCTACTATGTCGCGGAAGAAAAACACGTTTCCTTGAGTTTGCTCTTTGTTAAACGTATAAGGACAATTAACAGGAGCGTTGACGAGGGTAGGGAGCCCAAGAATCAGGATTACCAGATTGGTTCGCGGGTGTTCGTTCAGCTGTCCCGGCACCCACATCCCTAGCGGGCTCGATTGCCTTTTGCAGAAGATGCGAGATGGTCTTGGACACTGAGGCGCACCTGGTTGAGTCAGCAGAAGTCTCCGCGGCAGCTTTGCCGGGCTGGACCACTTTCACCGAGCAAACTTCATTCCATCAAGGACAATTACCGACAGTATTTGTGCCTAAAGGAATCCTACTCATTACCGCCTTCCCGAGATTAGCAATTTACAGTCAAGATCCTCAAATAACAATTCAAAACAATACCTACTGCACCACTCACCTATTCATACGCAATATTAATTTACGAAAAAAATTCTTCAAAGCCATTCAATGTTACGTAATCTAAAAGTAATTTTGTACATGACATCATCAGAAATATTTGGGTTTATTATTTTCTGAATAACATGCAGGGCTTTGCCCGGGTGAGGTTGGGATGGAACGAAACCTGTTGAATAACCTCAACAAATGCGTATTTCACATATAGGTATATATCCTGCTCCTATCTGGTCGGCCCCAAGTTTTCCGGGAAAATTTATAAATGAGATTGTAAAAGTGAACTTTAATGCTCAGGAGGCCAATTTTTTCTCATGTTGTTCAAAAGTTCATCGATAATACTGATGTAGTTTCGGTCTTTTGTATTCCCCAGAAATCGCGTAGCCACCTGTTAGGAATAATTCCATGCATCTCTTTCAATTTTTGACATTTTATAAGGAAATTTTTTTGTCAACATTAGTTTCCCAACATCAAGTCCCAAAAAATGCCTTTTTCCAATTTTGCCTCTGATAATGGCGGATAAATAAAAAAGAGAGGGGGACCTTTTTTTCACAAATCGAGTTCTATACATCAATAAGAACAGAGTAAAATAGAACGTTGTCTATATTTCCTCGAAAATAATGAGTACACAGTTAAATCGACTTCGACGGTTATTTCATCATAAGTAACTAACATTTCATACAGATTGACATCAACTTAATACACATTGACAAATTTTGTGGTTTTATTCTTCGGGTTTGCTGTCAGTAATATCGCGACATATTGAGCCCTCCTGAAATTTTGTGGTCCAGCTACGTTGAAATTTTTCTCAGAAATTGTGTTATCTGTCTGTCGATCTCTCTCTTCCAAACAATAGTGTAGATTTGTCAATCCTTGAAACCCATTTGTAATTATATGGAATGATTTTTGTTTTGCTTCAGGCGTGAAGACAGGCTATTTGATTGAGGGTTTTTGGGAAAAAACCACCCCTACCCACATTCGCCAACATTCAACATTCCTTGTGTTTTTTTGTTTCACTAATAATATTTTACATATTATGTAGAATTGTAGAAGAATAAAAAAACGCTGCAAATTCTTTCACTGGGGTTTATTATTCAATTGGCTTGCTTTCATTATTTGAATTTCTACTAAGCTTTGGAGTGTGCGTGTTTCACAGGATAGAGCGATTATTGAATTTCAGGAGATGTGCATGGAGCACGTAAATCTGTTCTCAACCAAAATACCGATTTGGATTGATCAGTTGATCATATTTGTGTCCCTCCTGAAATTCAATAATCGCTCTACCCTGTGAAACACGCACACTCCAAAGCTTAGTAGAAATTCAAATAATGAACGCAAGCCGATTGAATAATAAACCCCAGTGAAATAATTTGCAGCGTTTTTTTATTGAACCTCAATACCCCCCCACAATAAAAACATCTATAATTTATCAAGTCCTTTGGCACTCGTATTGCGTTAAAACTTCCCCAAATCCAAATTTAAACGATGTAGCCAAAGGTAGACAGATGTAGAGGAGGCACACAAATATCATCAACTGATCAATCCAAATAGGTATTTTGGTTGAGAACAGATTTACGTGCTCTATGCATATCTCCTGAAATTCAATAATCGCTCTATCACCTGTGAAACTAAAGGGCACTTTAAATTAAGTGAGAGAGCTAGCTCAAGAATTGGGGCGTCGTCGGACCAAGCTGGATTTTTCCTGAAAATTTCAGATCTTTTGCTCCAGCCGTTTGGGAGAAATCGTGCGTACGGCGTACGGCGGACGGATTTTTATTGCAGATTCGGATTCTATGCTCTTTGAAACGTAAACCATGAAATTTTCAGGGGGGGGGGGGGTTAGCATTTTTTTTCCCAGAGCGATTACAATGGTTTATTATTGAATAATAAACCAAAACAAGTATTTTTTAAATTTGTTGATGCCACTGTTTTATCTCTGTTCTTCTGGGAGTTAACTTAGTTTTTGATTTTTTAACCTATTAAAGTAGTGTAATTACAGCGTTAAAATATGGTGTAATACTTCTATAGATGTTTTACTACGTAGCAGGGCAAATTTCAATTTTTTTATTAGCATCGTACGCAATCGAGTTTCAAACTTTTAAAATGAGTTTTCTTGTTTTTAAGAAAAAGTGACTTTGTCGGTTTTTTCCCTGTATCCTTTAAATAAAATGAAAAGGTGGATTTAAATAGAGATAAATTCAATGGAATTGAATTAGTTGAAGCGTGCACGCATGATTAGGGACGTGTGTCCCCTTACGCCAGTAGGTGTAAAGACGACGTGACTCAAAGAGATAACTGGTACGGCCCAGAGATCCCGGATTACATAATAGAGAACTCGGCGTCCGAGGAAGGACGACTTCTTCCTGGGGCTGGAGGAACCCGATGGATTTTTTCGAAGTAAAAGGCGACGTCTGGTAGCCTTCGAAGGCTGGGTCTGGTTTTAGAGGACTAGTTAAACAGTGAAAGCCTCCGTGGCCTGAATAAGGTATTTGAAAGTTCTAGGAGCTCATGGGAGCTGTGGTACATGCGGGGGAACCGTTACAAGCTGATCTCTGACAGTTGATGGTTGCACGACATCTATTTCATAAGGAAACAAGGGAACAAGGAATTGGACAAGTAATGTTCAATATTGGTGGAGTTTCATAACAAAAATCGACTTGAATACAAACGCAAGTCTTAAACGCTGCCAATTTGAACACGGGCTATCAAACAGCTATATAATTGAATAGCTATTAAATCAATTTTATTTTTTGAATGATGCGTGATTGCTCGAGTTCATGAGAGGTTTGAAGGTGTCACTTTAAGGTTCAGAAATTGCAATTATTTGCTTTGGGTAAATTCGTACAGATCTGAAACATTTTCTTGTGGATTTTGCGTCGGAAATGACTTACTTGTAAATAATCACCTCTAAAATACATGTTTTTGAATGATAGAATAGTGAGACGATTGGAGGGCTACAAGTTAGGATCTCAATTAAAGTCGTTGTGAGAAAGAACGTATTTTCCTCGTCAATCACGCCAAAGTCACAAAGTACGCTAAAAAAACTATTTTAAAAATTACGTTATCTTTACCTCTTCTCCCAGCTTGAGGTTTTCATAAAATGGTTATTAGATTATATCTACAAAAAATTATATACATTGACAGTAACAGCAAGGAAATATGCATGTAGGTATATTGAGCGAGGATTTTTTTTTTGAGAACATTAAATTGGTTGAATCTCAAAAATTATACCAAAAAAATCCCAACAAGTGACCATTAACTTCAAAAAATTATTACATTTATATATTTCAACAGAATTTTACTCAAAAAAACTTTATCAACAATGAAATATATCATTTAAAAACTATAGCTCAAATTTATGTTACAAATTGTACCTGAATTTCATTAAAATACGCGAAAAAATCGTTACAAATTCAACAGCTTTGTTCAAATGAAAGAATACTATTTAAGAACAGGTTTTTTCGCACACTAAGTGCACAAATTCTAACTCAATTTAACATATCTTCCCTTGAGAATAGCAGTGTGACAAGTCCAAAATATCGACTTTTGAGTTTAACTTGAAAGCAGAACGATCTCGACGAGCTCTATAAGGAAATACTATCATCCAAGCGTAGGGTCAATTGTTATATCTTGGGAGCGGTGGTGCCTAGTTCTTTTGGGTGATTCTCATCCTACTGGACAATCGAGGTTTCGTAACGAACCCATAGCAATGAGAAGTATGAAACGTACATACCTCTTTTAGAAACGGCTAACTTAATTTTTGAGCCCCAACTGTATAGAAATGGCGGAAGCATGGTGTTTCCTCGAAGGGCAGGATTGCCAAAGCTGAGAAAACTTTGAATGAATTGCCAAAAGAGAGAGAGTTACGATGATTTCCTTCAAATCCATGACAATGAGGCAGAAGGTTTGAGCAAACTTTGAGCACTTGATTTGTACAGACTATCTAAAAGTTAGTCCCACTTGTAAGCGCACTGACATTCAGTAACTACGAAATTCCAAAAATATACTAGTTAAAATATTTCCGGAAAAACGTATTTTGAGCGGATGAAATTTTGGATTAAGTTCAAATGCTGACTCACGGACAGACCATGACAATGAGATTAGAGCTACATTTCGATCAATTACCGGCATGTAAAATGAAGAGTAGCCGAACTTTATGACAGCCATGAGTAGGCCTAGTTATCACATAAAATCTACAAAAATAATTTTTGGAAAAAGTTGGTCAGAAAATTATTTATCAATGAAGGACAGCGATTGTCCCGTAGGAATCACCCTTTTCTCCGAAACTGCAGGACCAAAGTAACTTAAACCTGTATTAAAAATCACGTATGAGATCGTCCTACATCGGCAACATATTCGAATAACTCTAAAGGCTGAAATATTAAAAAATCGAAAACTTAGGAAATAACACTAATTTTCATAATGTTTTTCATTGATAGATGACCTCCGCAACTCCACAATTATCCGTTTGCTCTCCCTAAGGGCTAGACGTTTGACAGAAAAAAGAGTCAATTGGAGTATGAATTGAATGTGTTTGTTCACAGTAAGATGTTTTGCCATTTTAGTTTATTTTCTTCCGAAGTTTGGTAAGTTGAAACGAATAGCTAATAAAAAGAGTTTCACAACTCGTCGAGCATGCAGCAATACGACTTGCTGCTCTTTTTGTAGACCAGCGTTATCTTATCGCCCGTTACAATTTACCCTCTTTTTGAAAGTTGTTAGATTACCGGGGTTACACGTATTGAACCAATGAAAGCATTTTCTCCAGCTCTTTAAGTCTGACGCAACGGCAAATCCCAACTCCCTGGGGCCATTTTGTGACCGTGCAGTTGATGCAGTTCACCAGCTTCACGGTGAGTCGGTGCTCCTCGGATTCAACTCCGTAAAACTCGGCTGAGATATCGTGACATAAGAAGAGCTTAGAGACCCGCTCAGCTGATTACCGGCTCAGACGCGGCTCGGATCAAGTTTTAGGAAGAATGATTATCCTACGACTAATACGGAGACCCATTCCGGCCTTTATTTAATTTGAAATTGTGGTGTGGCCTTTTTCTTCCCCTTTTTAGATAATTTTAGCATAGAACATGCTTAAGAATTGGACTAACTAGCCGAAAAATGTCACGCGGGATGGGTGACGTGGGAGGGTAACACGGAAGTATCACACGTACCGGGCGCCGGGAGCAACCACGAGCTAAGACCGCTAAAATCTTTTCCTCCTGGTCGTTTCTGGTTCCCTGGTACTGGAACCCGTACTAGCTAAGCCTTGAAAACGCTCCTTTCCCACTCCCCAGACGTAACTATCAGTCTACCTCTTGCCGACAATCAACGTTTATCGACCGATAGCCAAACGGCAATATTGTTTATGGAACGATCCCCGAACAGAAATTAAAGTTTATCGATCGATCCATGAACCATTCAGAATTTGGACTATCAAAATTCGGACAGTCCGAATTACTGAATGCGGATGTGTTTTTATTGAAATATAAAGCTATTGCAATGCTTCTGAAAATTATAAAATGAAAATTAAGAAGATTTCCTCCATGGAAATCCGATTTCAGGTATGGCGTTTGGTTTGTAATCGACCAAGAAGAACACATTTTTAACCACCCTTCAAAAGTTGTTGGTTTAAGTGTTTAATATGACCAAGAAAAAAGAAGAAAAAAATTTTCTTAATACCACCTAATCACTACCTACAAAAATTCACTGTCCTACGGATGATGCTGTGTTTGATTGGCAGAGCAAAATTTAAACTTTTTCAAAAAAAAACCAGTAAATCTTTGCTCAATGATTCCTATAAAAGACGAATTTATCATCAATCAAAGAACTACCTACCTCCTTTCTTTTGGGGCATCAAGGAAATTTTGATTACGTTAAAATAAAGGATGCATAACGAAGACTGGCGGAGTATTGTTTCCCTATTGGTAGTAGGGGAACTGAGGGTTATGAATGAGATAATGAACAACGTAATTTATTGAAGTTAATAAGATAATCATACGCTCACTAAATAAACCTCAAAATGTTTCTATATTTGAATAACTCTTCTAGGTTGATTGTCTAAAATCGGCGCCTCACGCCACCAAAAATCGTCTTTTTCAATCTGTAGCTTTTCCATGTCAAATTCAACCTTTCCACCATTATTAGAGAAATGACGAAAAATAACGCACAGCAACTAAATTTAATACCAAATGGTTGTCTGTGATTGGGGGCTGGGCTTAAAACAATACTCAAAAGGCAGTAGGCAGATACCTGCTCATAAAACAAAATCACATTCACACACACACATCACATTTCTCACATTCTGTCATCAATTACAGCTATATATTGTACTGATAGTTAGTACAATAAATTAGTACTGATAATTAGTTAGATAATTAGGTACTATTTCAAGTACACGATGCTCCTGCTCCCTCGAGCGGCAGTTGTCGATTTATTACAAGTAGGTACCTACTCGTATTTCACAAAAGTACCTAGGTACCTACCTGAACTTTTATTGTAAGTGAAAAAAATCGAAGATAGACTTTTTTACAAGTAAGATTTTTAATTTCAAGACTTTTAAAATATTAATTTTGTAAAGAAATTATATAAGTTTTTCTTTCAAAGAAATTATGATTTTTGAAAATTATGTTTGTTGTTGATTTCTTTTTTAATAAAAAAAGATTTTGTTTTATGTATAGGTACCTACCTACTACGTTTGGAGTATTGTGTGTTTGGAAACATTTTGAAATACATTTAGTGGACGTATGATTATCATATTGACTTCAATAAATTACGTTGTTCATTATTTCATCCATAACCCTCAGTTTCCCAATTACCAATTGCATGAGTATTCTTGCAAGCGAATCCTTCCATTATTATCAGCGAGCCACTTTACTTTTATCAAGATTCATACCATCATCCCAATACATCAAACAACCCGACAAACCGGTTACTCGCTCTTACATAAATGTTACACACCTCCACATTATGAACATAACTTCATATTATACAAACTTGGTGATTGTACTGAGTACCTGTAGATTTCATCAAAACCAACTTATTTATTGTGCAAGTTAGTCCCTGGAAAATCTTGTCCCCGACAAGTTATATCGCTAGATCAATCTACTCGCATTTGCGATTCTGTAACTGCGAATGTGAATTCATTTAACAAGTAAACATCTTAGAATACATACGATAATCACGGTCCCATACCGCGCACAACCTATTCAATTTGACACTTCAGAAATAAAAAGAAAAATATTGGTAAGTAATGCAGATGTCAAGCTTTGTTTTTTAATGTCACTGTTTTTTTCTAATAAACATATTTTCTACTCTACGCTTGGTTGTGGTGTGACCACGTTCAATTAGAAGAACAGAGTGGAGCGTATACTTGTTTTTCATTTCATTGTTTATAGGAAACGTTTCGTCCCACTACGGGGACTTCCTCAGTCCTGCATACAAGCACAAAACATTCATCCTGACAGTCTAAGGTTGTATTATGACAGAAACTATATTCTATTCTGATATTTCATAAATAAAAGCTTATCCAAGCACACTGCTTTTTGATATAGGTAGTTTATTCTATAACATTTCCCACCTGTTCTTTTTATTTCATTAATTTAACAAATCTATCAGGTGCAGCTAGATATTAGCTTTGTCGAGCCTTCTCATTTTCACAAATTGTGTAGGAGGTCCTACTTTATGAATAAAGATTTAGAATATTTCATTATTATGGCCTATTTTTATCACATATATTTCATGATTGTCATTTAAAAAAAATAATATTTCCTCACCTGTTATTAATTTCTGAATCATTTAGTAGCCAATCATGTACAGCCAACTCATACTCATCCATGCCATCCACATTTCAATTTTTGCAGGAATAGTCATACCCTATAAGGAAAGAGTTCAGTTTGTTAGTTAGTTATCAATAATATTCATAATTTATATTCATTTTATCCTTTCTTGTTAATTATGTAAAGTGGAATTTTAACCTAATCAGTGCATTTCATGTAGTTAAATTTGACTTGCTTCCATCTTACACCTTCACTCCATAGGCATTATTGTGTGTAATGGTTTCCTAATTATGTTATTTTGACAATAAAAAGTGTGAAAAGTGTAGTTTTTTTCATTTTTTGGTTTTACATTTATTTATTTATTTTTTTCCATTTTTTGGTTTTTTAATTTAAAAAAAAAAACCTACACTTTTTACAGTTGTTTTTGACAAAATAACTTAATTAGGAAACCATCACACACAATAATGCCAATGGAGTGAAGGTGGAAAGATGGGAGCAAGTCATAATGCACTGATAAGGTAAAAATTCAACTTTACATAATTAACAAGAAAGGATAATATGAATATAGATTATGAATAGTATTGATAACTAATTAACAAACTGAACTCTTTCCTTATAGGGTATGACTATTCCTGCAAAAATTGAAATGTGGATGGCATGGATGTGTTATGAGTTGGCTGTACATGATTGGCTCTTAAATGATTAAGAAATAAATAACAGGTGAGGAAATATTATTTTTAAAAAATGACAATCATGAAATATAGGTAGGTATGTGATAAAAATAGGCCTTAATAGTGAATTATTCTAAATTCCTATTCATTAAGTAGGACCTCCTACACATTATGTGAAGATGAGAAGGCTCGACAAAGCTAATACCTAGCTGCACCTGATAGATTCGTTAAATTAATGAAATAAAAACAACAGGTGAGGAAATGTTATAGAATGAACTATATCAAAAAGCAGTGTGCTTGAATAAGCGTTTAATAATGAAATATCAGAATAGAATATAGTTTCTGTCGTAATATCACCTTAGACTATAAGGATGAATGTTTTGTGCTTGTATGCAGGACTGAGGAAGTCCCCGTAGTGGGACGAAACGTTTCCTATAAAAAATGATATAGATATATACTCTCCACTCTGCTCTTCTAATACTCTATGCTATATTCCATTTCTTGTCTTGTCCGCTCTGGAGTGGATGCCATAAACAAAGCCCCGTCTATATTTCAGCATATTAGATCGATTAGGAACGAAATCAGCCCCGTTTGGTTTCAGCTGGTCACTGATCTCCATTCCTTGTATTTGACTTCTAGATGTCCAAAAATAGTATTTCAAATTATCATAATTTCGAATTCCCAGCTTTTTGAAATTTCAGCCCTTCGATTTCACCCTTTAGTATTGATTGAAATCGATGCCCGGAACGCATTCACAACCCCAAATATGATTTTTTAAACAACAGTTAACAATTTGGAAGGGTTAACATTTTTTCTTGATCGATTACAAAGGTATTTTACTGAAAATACTAAATCACAGGTTGATTATAAGTTATTTTAGCTAACAATTTTTAAACTGCACAATTATTTAGATAGGAGGAAAAGATCACTCATAAGGTCATTCGTGAGAACAATCGTTACATGACCTTCATTGGGCTAAAGACTTCGGCTACGCAAGTGTGTGTTTTTTGTTCGCTTTTTTCTTCCTAAACAGTTTGTTCTAGTTGGACCCCGTTTTGACCTTCCTCGAGAGTTGCGGATCTACGCTTCGGACCCGAGATAGCCCGAAATGACAGTAAATTTCCTCTTCCTGCGTTGTAACTACGACGCTTCATTGAGTTGAATTTCGTGTACGCCGGATAACAGGTCCGCCAAAGGGCTGATAAAGTGCCCAAGCTGAGTGCTGCTTACAGGCAGAAATACTTGTTCCCTGATAGCCCTTCAAAATGGCAAGTGACGGTGCAACAGGTAAATTGGAGCATATGGTGGCGCTTTGCCCTGTTTATCAAGGCAGGCTAATAATGTTCAATAAAATTACGTTATTGTCACAGTCATGCCGTGAGGGACCAAGACTCCGAAACTGTCTCTGGATGGCAGCAGATCCTATTGGAATTATTAGGCCAGTGGTGCACAAAACGGAAAATAAAAATTAACTCCTCAAAATCAAGTTCAGTCACCTCGTATAAGAAACAGTTCACCGAAGCTATCCTCAATTACCGCCAACCAATTCCGAACGCAACGTCTCACCGATATTTAGGGGAAATCCTAGATCAGCACTTCACATTTCAAGAACACACTTCCGTGCTAATTCGAAAATTAAGAACCCGCTGCAACCAAATCAAATCACTATTACATTCTTCGAATGTATCACTGGTCAACCAGTGGTCAATCGTGTGCTGATGTATAAAATACTAATCCGACCAATCTGGAGGTATGCATCCGAAGTATGGGAGAACCTGCTCCAAATCCCAATTCAGGAGGCTCGAGCAACATCTAAACGCCATGTTTCAAGAAAATAATCCACGCATCACCTCTAATCCGAAACGAGACAACCTACACCGATCTGAAACTGGAAACACCAAAAGAACTCTTGACCCGGCACTTAACCGATAACCATCTCCTCCATGAACGCTACTTCAACCCCTAGTCGCGAAGAGTTTTCACACACCACCCAAGACTCATATATAAGCAGATTCTTCGCCCTATCTGGACTTACGGGATAGAACTCTGGGGATGTGCCAGTAAATCAAATGTTAAACAAATCCAAAATTCTCAGAATAAAATACTAAGAAGCATCATTGGTGCCCCATGGTACATGAAAAACGATGGTATTCATCGGGATTTGAAGATAGATACCGTCAATCAAACCATAGTTAAATATGCACGGAAGCACGAACATCGCCTTCACAAACATGAGAACCTGGAGATGTTTAACGTCCTCGACAACCAACATGAACTCCGGCAACTCAAGAGAAAAAAACCACTGGACCTAGTCGTGCTAATTAAGTAGTGCAATGAAACTAGTGTGTAACTATTCCTGCTGTTATAGGTCACGTTTAGCTGTAAACTTACCTTATTGAAGTGAATGTAACATGAAGGAAGATATTGCTAGATGAAATGTAGTATTTTCAGTAGCAATAAATAAATCACAGAAAAAAAACACACACACACACCATCCTTCAGACGCCTCTCCAGACCAGGATATGTTTGTGACAATCATTGACCAGATATGCAAAATATAAAATTATCAGTGATGTAACTGCGAAGTAACATACTATGTACAATCAAGGACTGATGCCATGATGGCAACCTAGAATAAGTAGTAAAAGCGAGACATTAATTCCCGCCAATGAGGCATATCACATGTACAATAATGGCCTCAAAATAATTCTAAAACGAAAAAAAAACCGTATGTACTTGCCCCTTGACGTTTCGTAGCTGACGCCTAAAATTATATTCGGGTGATCTTGTTCCACTGTCCCTTTGTCACCCCTTCAGAGAAATAAGTAAATCATCGTCATGTTCAAATTATATGTATTTATTATACAAATTCAACTCTTCCAAATTAGTCCAGCCGTTCGAAAACCCGTTCACATGTTCCAAATTTCGGAACTCAACAACAGATCCATTCATATTTGATGTCCTCTTAAATTCACATCACCCTTAACATTAGGGAGGGACACGACTGAGCGACGAATCCGGGAGAGTGCTCAGCATCGTCTCTATTCCTCTTTGGATCATAGCAAGACATGCTACGTCCACTCCAAAAGCAGCCAGCAGGTCAGCAGATTAATAAAAGCAAGAGGTGAGCTCCTGAGCCTTAATACGATGCCACACAGGGAGGACAGGAAGTTTAATTGTGCCCTCTGCAGCATGAACACACCAGAAGGCACGGCGCACTTTTTGGCAGTATGTCCAGTGCTATCTGAGTGCCGCGCGCGTCATCTCGGTAGTGGAGGCCTAACCCATCAACAGTTGCTGTGTATACTAAATGGAGAGAATTGGAAGGGCCTGCATAATTTTATAAGATATGCAGGCATTTATAGGAAATCCCTTTTAAATGAATTCAAATATTTCTAACTGTTCATATACATTGATGTAATATTTAAACATTACTATTGTCTTGATTTATGTTATGAAGTTGACTACCGATAAATATTCGCAATAATGACCATCCTGGCAGACGGTCTTACCATTGCCTAAGATGTTAAGAATGTAACTTCTATTTTTTGTTGGATTAATAAACATCTTGATTCATTCATTCATTAGTTGAGATGATCAAAACGGTCAAAACTCTCCGGGAAGGGCAAGTTTCAATTCGTCTGCGTTCGTTTATGCTCCTCGAAGCTCCACTGGTACCCGCACGGCTCCATCGGACAACACAATGACATTTCTCAACACGGAACAATGGACCCTGAAAGCTATCATTTCATGGTTTTGCAAGATACCGTTTCATTGCATATTTTCTCCAGGAAAGCATAGATAATTACCGCCCTGTGCGAGTCGGTTGATGGAAACGTCAAAGTCGCTTGCTCCGGAGCCGTCGACAGGTTCGTGGAGTAAAACTCGTAAAATTTCATCTCGTAAATTGTCGAAGAGCCCACGTTGAACCTGTCAAAGAGAACAATGCAATACGGAGCTGTTAACTATGAATATTAATCTTCGCTTTAGTTCTGGAAAGAGATAACTGGCATTAATGTTCTGCTAGGTACTACTTACTATCTGATTTGATTGCAGCTGGTGCACGTAAACCAGTTACTCCTAACCAGCGCGCTCCTTCCAGTCCAATTTCGATCAGAGAAACGCTATCAATAGGGCAAAAGGGTGATTCCTATTTTACGGGACAATCGCTGTCCTTCATCAATAAATTATTTTCTGTTCAAATTTTTCCAAAAATTATTTTTGTAGATTTTTTGTGGTAACTAGGCCTACTTATGGCTGTCATAAAGTTCGGCTACTCTTTATTTCACATGCCGGTAATTGATCGAAATGTACCTCTAATCTCATTATCATGGTCTGTCCGAGAGTCAGCATTTGAACTTAATCCGAAATTTTATCCGCTCAAAGTACGTTTTTCCGGAAATATTTTAACTAGTATTTTTTGGGACTAACTTTTAGATAGTCTGTACGAATCAAGTGCGCAATGTTTGTCCTAAACCTTCTGTCTCATTGTCATGGGTTTGAAGGAAATCAAGTTAGCCGTTTCTAAAACAGGTATGTACGTGTCATAACTTCTCATTGTTATGGGTTCGAGAATCACTCATAATCAATTTTATTGATTTGTTTAGAATTCACTTCGGGAAAGAGATGTAAAAACGCTATTCAATGCAAGTTTCAATTTCTATAAGTATTCATTAGACTCCTAATTGCAGAAGGTTAATGTTGATTTCTCATTGTCGTGGCGATTTTAAACTTCATTGTTGTGGCCACCACAAAAGCCGTCATGGCTGTTGAAAACTATTTTTTCTTTCAAGTTCGGTATTTGATACTAAATAAATACCAATAATAATATGTGGGTACTTGTTCTAGCACAAAGTCAGGAAAAACTGAAATCAGATGCCCGCCCACTTAGACTTTTGTGAACCGTGATTATTTTGATAATTTTAATTTTGTGTGGTAGTAACTAACTGATGAAATCATCTTGCTTCAACTAGGAATTAAAATGTTTTTGGTTTAAATATCTGTCTCATTCCCCCTCAGTCCCGTAGAATGAGAATCGCTCAAAAACATCCAAAAACTCAGGTTACATTATCATTTTTCCTTAACCGGGCTGATTAGGAGAAGAAAAGAAGCTTCTAGAGCACAGTATCAATCCCAAAAGAAGAGTAAAATATAGATTTTTCATGTGAGGTTGAATTATGCGAATAAATTATGAACATGGTGAATTCGCTTTGATTCACATAGAGTTCTTGACTTCTTCAGATGTAAATACCTTCCACTGAATACAACGTTATCAACAGTTCGAGAATGTACTGAGGAAATATTGTGATTCAGTGACCGAGTCCAACTATTTGAATATCTTGGAGGTCAACAAGCGGTTGGAACATCCCCGATGAAATAAGAAAAAACCAGATTTTCTTTTAACATTCAATTCCTGGGGTCTCCGCCAAGGTTGGTCTTGAATAATTGGTTGTGCATCTACTGATAGAATCTCAACACCGAGAAATAATGAAACTTAAAACCATATCGTGCCTCGGAAGGAGTTTTACAGGGAGACGTACTGTCTCCTTTAGGTATGAGTTTCTCTCTTCGTTTCAGTTTGGGACTCGTTTTTGCGTAACTGGGGGCTTCCCGGCCTGAATACGGATACCACTCATGACATCATCTCAATTCTGTACCCTGACGATCTTCGTCAGCTATTCAGATCTTTTAGCTATTCAGAAATGGGGAAAATATTGAACACAGTGACCACTACTGTGAGGAGAACCCCTCCACGTAAATCGCAATAAATCTAATGTTCTCATTCGTAGGAGGAGAGACAGGATCCCATTAATATTATGCCTCTTAGCAGATATTATAATATATTCAAACTCACTTAAAGATTTATTCTTTACATTCGGACACTTAACAAGTATCATACATAAAAGTGTGACATGGTGCCGAAATCACGAGGAAAGAAGAAATAAGCCTCACCAGACTGCGAGGGCGGTAGCGACGTAGACATGAAAGACGACAGTGCGGTAAGCCTTAAACCTCAAAAACCTCTTGTAACAAATAGTGACAGCAACATGGCAACAAGATGGAAACAATGGCTGAAACACTGAGTGGTTTGCAGTCGCAACGAATTTATACAAGAAAAGTATTGAAAAGCAAATTGCAATTTCCATGGCCACAATTGGTGAAGATGCGTTCCCAGTGTATGATTCATTTGGAGAGATGATGGAGATGACGAATTCACCGACCTTGGCACTATTAAAAACATATGACCGATATTTCGAGAAAAAAAGCTGACATCATTTACGAACGATTCATCTTGAACAAACTTGCTCAAGAAAACAGTGTACAAGTCAACGAATTTTTGACCAAATTCAAAATCAAGCAAATTAATGTGACTATGGTAAAATTAAGGATACTTATGAGAGATCGATTGGTTTGTGGTCTTTTTAGTGATGAAACACTTCAGAAACTCTTTGAAGCAGAGAATCTGACGTTAGACAAAACTATTAGGATGTGTCGATCTGCGGAAGAAATTCGAGCGAAAATAAGCAAAATGTCAAATAAATCTTTTAATACACACTATCAACCAATCAAAAAATAAGAAAGTATTCAATACTTCTAAACAAGTTTCAGATAATGAGACATTCCTCTGCTCACGTAGTGGTACTCGTCATGGCCGTAGATCGTGCCCTGCATGCAAGAAACAATGCGGAAAATGCAGCCACTTCGGACATGAGCAGTCGATGTGCCGCTCAAGGAAACCGAATTCGCAGAACGCTGTTGAGGAAATTGATGATTTCGAACAAGCGGACTCACTAAACCTCTCATCTGACCAGGTATATTAAATATTTGTACATACAAAATTTTTGTACATGCGTTAGGAAGCGAATCATCACAAGACTGGACAGAACATCTGATCCTTCCGAGAAATAACACAATTTTATTGCATGCAAATACAATGCAATGTAATTAATGAAACAATAGCTAAGAATAGTGGTCTAAACATAACAAGTTCACAAGTCAACCACCTTATTTCCTACACCAATTGTTATTAATAAGTTACCAGTTGTAGGACAATGTCATGGTGAGATTATTACCAAACAAAAAGAACGCCACAATATCAAATTTATTCAGGTTAGTAATGATTCCCCTGCAATTCTAGGACGAGAGTCATGTCAGATCCTAGGATTTATAAAAAGGGTAATGGATATTCCTATAACTAATGAGGATTCCGATATATTTCAGGGTATTGGATGTTTGAAAAACTTTGAGTATGATCTAGATCTCGTAGATAATCCTAACCTGAAAATATTTCCAACTAGACGTGTTCCATATAGCATTCGAGACAAGGTCAAGAGAGAACTCGATTCCATGGTGGAACTAGGTACGAGGATTATCAAACCAGCAACTGAGCCTACACCAGCTGTGTCTTCCATGGTTGTTGTTCAACAAAAAGATAAGGTGAGGATATGCCTAGAACCCTAGTGACCTTAATAAAAATATCAAACGGAGACATCATCCTCTACAAACCTTGGAAGAAGTAGCACAAAGAATCAACAGTTCACAAATTTTCACTTTGTTGGATTGCAAAAAGGAATTTTGGTAGATCAAAGTTACGGAGGAAAGCTCCAAATATCTTTTCCAGCCCTTGGGGTCGTTACTCATACTTGAGACTTCTGTTTATGATTTGTTCCACACCAGAGGTCTTTCAACAAGCCATGAACACGTCCTATTAGGACTGTAAGTTGTTGAGTGATCAATGGAGGTCATTTTGATCCATACTTCTAACCAAAAATTATAGAACGTCGAACACAAATAGTTCTATCAGCCATAACTAAAGCAGGGTTAAAATTGAACAGAAACAGATATATCTTTGGTGTAAATAACATTTCTAGGCCTCACCTTGACCAGTAATGACCTTCTCCCAGACCCTAAAAAAATTAATGCCATAAATAAGCTCAAAATACCAATTAATGTTTCAGAACTTCAACGATTCCGAGGCATGATCACGTATCTTGGGAAATTCATTCATTGTTATTATGTAGTCTCATTAACATTATGCCTCTTGACAGATATTATAATATATTCAATCTCACTTACAGATTTGTGTTTTATAGTCATATACTTAACAAGTATCATACATGAAAATGTGACAGCTGGGCCTTCCAATCAAGATTGTTATCTAACACAAACCCTGAGTACTGTGCGCCTCTAACTCTCCCTATTTCCGAGCACCCTCATGACATGTACTCTGAATCACACAAGTGCAATTTCAGGTTGTAAGGATGAGAGTTCTTGCCCGCGGCACGGTAAAGCAATGGGGATTTTGACTTATTCACGTTCATGGTGAGCGATTGAAAATTGAGCCTCAAGCATGCTGAGATGCTCCCTTTTAAGTGAACTTCGGAATTTATATAAATCGCAGGGGGAACAATATTCATCGCCCGGGTCGATTTCTTATTTTTCTTCCTACGTGCCAAAGCTTTTTGTTTGAGCAAAAACACGACAAAAAATGATTCTCTCTAAAATCAAAAATTTCCAAACTCATTCATTTGTTTTAATCGTTAACTTCTCCACTCGCTCAAGACACTCGACACACGAAGTACATTCGAATACCTGCATCAAAAGGAGTGATGCTACAGTGAAACAGATAAATGACAACCAGTATTGGAGCAGATGTTGGTAAACACTGGGCTTAACGTGAATATCATCAACCTATTTCCATTCATACTATCCCCAGCCTTCGAGTGATGCTCCAGGTTGATAGCTCAGAAGTATTGTTTCATAACAGGGTAGATGCAGCGGGCATTGTTTAAAATTCCTCTTGACAATGGAGGGCAGGGTACGCCCGTTTTAATGGACGGTATCGTAATCGGTGGAATGTCTCCGTCCTGCCTACGGCTCGTGTAGTACGAAGAGTCGACTTTCTTTCAAGATTTCTGTTTTATTGTTCCAAACCGGTCATTTTTTAATCTTCCGAGTCTGCCGAGTAAGGGGAAAGCATTGTAATCACTCTCAGGAAATGAAACATTGACCAAATCAACACTACAAACTGTAGTCCTGCCCTTATGATATTGCCCTCAGATCCTGCACTCTAAAGGAGACCGAGAGAAGTTGAGGACCCGGCAGCCTGAACTAAAAGGTGATGTAGGAATTATACTCTATCAAGTTGGCAGCATATCTCCTTCCATTTTGTTGCTTTTATCCTCGGTTATTCTGTTCTACAGGGTGTTACATTTCGTGACGGTCACAGGTCGGGAGAAGACTCTACGGAAAATTTCTGATCGAAAATTGTCGATTTTCGGTCGAAAAAACCGAGAAAAATCTTAAAATTCCAAGGGTGTAAACAAAATTTGCTTTGAGGCATTTTCCATCAGAAATTTTCCGAAGAATCTTCTCCTAGCCTGTGACCGTCACGAAATGTGACACCCCGTATATGTGTGCCATTGTATTCGAATTTACTGCGTTTTCCTTATATATTTCGCATCAACAGCCTATTCTCCGATCAACCCGTATTTTTAAATGTGAATCTCATCACAATTCACCGACCCGTCGATTTCAGTCGAAACCGTGCAATGAAAGAGCAACCTCCGACGTCAACAAGTAGCTAGTAATCTGCTTTATACAGAGACAAGTCTGTGAGGAGTCTGGTGCAAGAAATAGTGTACAATAAGTTCAAAAAAAAAAGTTAATAAATTAAGAACAAAAAAAGTTCCATGATTACGGCTGGTTGTACGAAAACTCCGATGGTATAAACAGCAATCTCTGACGACATGAATTCCCCGGGTGTCGATAGCATGTTGGGAATTCGAGTCGCTTATCTGCCAGCACCAGAGGGCGAATCTGTCGTGCAGTCTTGAGATTTGGACATGACAGATGGTATCAAGAAAATGATTTTCGATTGAGTCAGCACGACGGAATTTCAAGCGTGACGCTTCATCCTGCCATTTCCCTCCTCGTGAAGTCCTCCCTCCGCTGTTGACCTTTAAGAGCGAAAATGTCCTTCGGAATAAAGGTTAAACTCTCCTTTTCTCCCCGTTTATGTAGATGCGGTTATTCCCCGAAACCTCATCGGCTGAACTACTTTAATTTAATATTATAAACATTAATGAGAACTAAAATATCAAATTTGTTAGTAAATTCTGAAGATGAGAAAAGATTAAAATTTACTCCATTCTCAGGGAGACAATCTTTGTTTTTCATCGTCAAATTCATGGAGTGCGCATTGGGGACCCGCAAAGATAGCTAAAATGGAATTTCTCATGGGCAAAGAGCTCAAATATGGAGGTTTAAAACGTAAAATTTTCACGTTCTTCGTCAAGACGTAACAGAGGTTTGTTAATCAAAATTGTGCCCTACGAATTTAATCATTGCCTGATCAAAGATGAAGCCAGCACTAGGGATGGCCATCGATACATAAAAAATATCGCTACATCGATGTTTGATAGTATCGGCGTTAAAATATCGAAGCCGATATATATCGTAGGTTAATCAACGATAGTAGGCACTACCGATGGTATCGACCAAAAAATATCGACAGTTTTAGAAAAATATTGGTTCAAAAGTTGAGTTCAATATTGGTGTGTTTCATGCACTTAGTAGACCAGATGCCACAATTGAGTTTGCAGAATTTCAAATTTTTGTCAAAGAAAACGTAATTAATACTTATCAATAAATTAGAAATATCCGCCTTTTCTGATTTAAGATAAAATATGTTTAAATTGAAACTATGTTCATTTTAATGTGAGTATTATTATTTTTAATTTTGTTTTACCAATAGTTTTGTAAAAATTATACTGTTTGATAAGCTACCCAAGTTCTCTTGGAGGGGTTGTAGCATTTCTGTTCTTCATTAAATGAATGTAAATACCTATGGTTCAAACAATTGAGAATAAACAAAAAAGAAGAAAAAAACCAACCGTGAACAAGATACAATCTCAAAAAGAACGACAATTTTCCATATGGAACCTCCTCACCACTACTCTTCTTTTTCCATTTTTATCGTCTTGGCCGCAACCAAAACCACTACTTGTTATCCTATGGATATTATTCATGGATATATATCGATATTCCAGCCAGACGAACTCACTTTTGTGGGCATAATATTTTTCAAACTCGTGTGATGTGAAAAAAATGGAACTTACGATCGATATTATTTTATGAGTCAACATAATATGTGATATTATCAGATGAAGCCGATATATCGGTTAAAAAAAATATATCGGCTGAAATATCGGAAAAAATATTGGTCACTAACTATCGATATCCGATACTATCGGCCCTTGCATCATCGATAGAAAAATATCGATATATCGGAGGAAAATATCGATATTTCGATACTGACGACTATCGATGGCCCAGCACATCCTTGTAAAAGTCATACTTGGTATAAATTGGTCTTTTTATCAAGATATCTTCAGACAATACTGTGAGTTTTTTTTAGAAGTATTGATATAATATTGAAAGTTTAAAACAGATTTTAATCTAGTTTTTATGAAACATTCAGCGTTTATATGGAATGTACCCTAGATGGATCTCCAAGAACTTCATCGCTACCTGGTCAACGAAAACGGCACATTTAACAACGGGCTTTCTAGCTAGTAAAGTAATAAATACCTACTATACATTGTTGTGAATATAAGAGAACGTAAAATTTGAACGAATTTATGGGGCTTCTCCTAACACATAAGGTATTTATAACGTCAGTAGACTTAAGAAGCGTTTAAAAAGCTGTATCACAATACCTTTTCCAGAAAATTCGGGGTTTTAAGCTTAAAGATAAATAAGTTGCTTCTTCTTGCTGAAACATGGAAGTCGACCATATCTTAGGAAAACTGAGATTTCGATCAATGCAATTCAATCGCATCTGTACTCAGCTGTGAGATCATTTTGCCATGATTACAATATTTGGAAAGTACCGAGAAAGGAGTGTTTTTTCGACGTATTTTCAAGTGATTTATTCAATCTAAATGATTTTTAAAATTGGTGCGCGAGAGCTCTGTGATTGAACCAGTTACACCCTGGATACCTTTGAGTTTGAATAGACGAAAAAATCCCGTTAGAAGAAAGATGTTCAGTCTTTAAACAATACACATATTCGTGGAAACGGGAGAAGGATGGATGGACAAAAGAGCGTGGAAGAAATGGAAGGAGTTGAGAGGAGCTGGTGATGAAAATATGCGAGCCACCTCCCCACCGCCGGCCGCCACAAAGGAGACAAACAATGTGGCTATTCCTCAGAAACTCTGAACTCATTATCCCTTCCCAGGGCTCGTCTTATCCCGACAATGAGGACGGGGGCATTGAGAATGGAAGCTTTATACTTACATGAAAATAAAGACAATTATCAGCGCAATTATTAGTGCGAAAGGAAGGTGGAAGCCCAGGACTTGACATCAAGGGCGCCCCTTGTCAGCTTCACGGTCAATAAATGATCTAGTGGATCGTCCTCTTTGTTTAACGGATTTTCTGAAGAATCACGATGTTGCTAGCAGAAGGAGAGCTGGTCACGGGGCTCATGTCATGGAGTTAGGATCGGCGGACAACTAGCTGGACAGCAAAACGTGTGCCAAGTAGGATGAGACAAAGAGCTCTTTCATAACTACAACATGACTGTGAGAATCGTTGTAACGTGTGAAATCAAGGGGAAGCTAAACTAGAAGAAATTGTAAACTAATGTAATTGGTAATTACCATGAAATTAAAAGCACGGATAGCGAGTTTTCAGTGTATATATCCACTCGTACGTTATGTTAACTTTGATTCGGTAGCTATAATATTCTTGGAGGACCATCTAAGGACCGTCCCGCAAAAACTCCTAAAATTCAACAGAAATCTGATAAGAAGCTGTGATGTGATTGGACGAACTTAGGCAGCTATGGAATTATTGGAAATCCACCGACAAATGCCAGAATGTTCATAGAACTCTCACTAGAATCTGTAGCATTTATTATTGTTACAAGAATTTTGGAATTTTGGAAGCACTGCTGTCAACATTTTCTTACAAAGATACTTAGTTTTGGTATGTACTGGGGTAACCATTGTGTAGGCAGTGATGACATTCCTGGGAATCGCTCTACAGTACACTAAATTCAAACATGATCCATCTAAAGCCACCAATTCCACCAACTGGGAGGGTTTGGGGGATTCAGAGCACTGTCACAGTTCTTCAGCATCCACTGAATCATGCAGAGCAGCAGCAAATTCAGCAGAAGAGTTGGGTTTTGGATCAGTTGCTTAGTCACACCACAGCAGCTGCTGCCAGAAAAAAATCAAGGTCAGCAGAAGTGCCTTTTGAAAGAGCCCCTAAGGGATACTGGCACCGTTATTGGGATACTGGCTGAGAGAGAAACAATGCTAAGCCCGCAAGCCTAGACCAGTGCGAGGGTATAGGCATTTGGGACACCAGGTGGAAAGCCTAGCCAATAGCGCACAGCAGAGCAAACTCCCCGCAGTAAGCCTGCCAAAGACCATAGGTTAGCTTTGGCAGTAAGTACTTGCGAAGGGGGCGCAGCTTCTGCTGTGGTTTCAGCGAAGTTTTGGTAACTTCGAACTAGTGCTCTGACAAGGTCCACGCAGCTTGTGACGATGATGGCAACACCCATGGAGTCGACTGCAAGGTATCGCCAGACCTCCAGCATGAATTGGACTAGGATGGAAGTTTGTCCTTAGACAAACCGCTAATAATTCACCACCTTCACCTTATACTGACGAGCTGACAGGACCAAGGACTCCAACAATACACATACTCACAGAGACCTATAGTTATTTTCACTGGTTTGGTCTTTAAATGCTCTGAAATGGATTTGTATTGTTGTTTTTCTTCTCATTTTCAGGTTGTCCCTTACCCCCCGAGTTTATTAGGCGATAAACAATAACTACATTTATGAACGGACTAAGTCACTCGCGACGAAGTTGTGGAAACCCATTTCAAATAAAAACGGAGTAAGGTAGAAAGTTGTCTATACTTCCACGAAAGTAAAGAGTTACGCTGTTAAATCGATTTCGACGGTTAGGTCATCATCAGTTCACGTTTGTTACTGATGATGACCTTGTTCAGATGTATCTGAAATGGTTTTGGATCATGAAGAGATTTTCGGTGTTTAGGTCATTGCCTCTTGAAAACCACACTTGACTCGTATTCAAGGCCTGCAGATAACGGGGGCCATACTCGCCACTGTTGGTACCTCATTGTTCGATAATCCTTTTCCTGTGTGAAAATATTGAAAGCCTTTAATGGACTCAAAATTCCCCAAGCTGCTTTGCGCCGTGCGTTTTTCCCATGCCACCCTTTTTCTGGAAAACGGTCAGTCACCCGTGGTCTCCCCCATAGTACCCTGGGGTTTCTCGGGGTAGTTGTAACCCCGTCCCTGATTGGTTTCTACTATCCCCCGCTCTCTGCTCCCCGCGATTCCCCACTCTAAATTTTCTTCACTTATACCCCTCCAAACAAAATTTTCCCGTTTTTTGGTTAACAGAATCCGGAGTCAGTTCTCTCCTTCGTTTTAGCAGGCTCGTGCACCCTTGTTAACTCGACTGACTTCATATCATAGTTATCAAAGTGACTTCATTTTCCTAACTAAGTAGTGGCAAAGCAGCATATTTTGTGATATTGTTGGCTACCCGCGAAACCTCAACTCTGGCAGAAGCGCCCTAAGGTTTTATTCAACAACACCTTTATTTATTTTATTGATTCACTATATCGACGAATACGAATTGAATGATATGTTTCGAAACTCGTTCATTGAGCATTTACGCATTCATTTGAAATACAGCCTCCATCACAACCTTTTATATCTTCTTTGAGTTCACCCCCACATTTTAACCGTCGAAATCGATTCAACAGTGTAACTCTTTACTTTCGTAGAAATATAGACAACGTTCTATCTTACTCCGTTTTTATTTTATATCTATGAACCTCAAATAACTTCACGGAGGCGTCAAAAATTTAAATTCATTGTAAAACATTAATTTTAATTACTGAACTGTACAACTTATACGATGACCAATTTGTCCGCACTACCATTTTCTTATGAAAGTAATTTTGAACCGAACAAGAGACAAGTTGAGTATTATTGAGAAAGCCGAGTTTCTGGAACAGCCATTATGTATTTGCGTAGGTTGTTATCTTACGTTACTTACGACTGCAAATCACTGTTATTGCAACATGAGTAAGTGGGGTCTAGCAGTTCTCTAGCTGTACCCAATCATTACGGGAGCTCGAGTCATTCAATGGTCTCAATAAGGTTGTTGATTACAACAAATATAGACGGAAATTAGCGCCATGTAATCTCATCCAGGTATTACCCATGTTTGGCAAACTTGTCTTGGGTCGTAACTCAAAACTTACGAGTTTAGTATGGAGAAAATAAATCACTCAAAAACCCCTTTCCACGCCATACAATAATGGTTTCCCATTTCCAATAATGGAGCATGATAAATTGTTTTCCAATACTATTTTACAACTGAATGAGATCTTTTCAAATTCCATTAAATGTTTTGACTTGCTATTTGATTAAATTAGCGCTGGGAGTAATTTGACAATTTTGTCTCAGAATAAGTCATCCGAAATGTTCAAGTTTCCTCGTTGCTGTGTGGGTGGACGGAAAAAATAATTCAATTTCTGATATTTTTGGTATTAGATTAGATATTTCAATTTATGATACTGTTCCTTCTTCAGCAGGACAAAAATCAACAAAAAATCCGGCCCTGAAAACTGATGAAGGGGCATAACTCCGAGCTGGACACATTCATACGATGTTCATCGAGCGAGCTACTTTGCGTGTTGCTTACCACATCACATGCACCTTCGCAGACACATGCGAGGTTTGCCAAATACCGACTGGTCACCAAGTAGTGCAACCAAGTCAATTTACACGTCTAAACAAGATTATGCTTTTTGAATCGGCTGTTTCTGCGCCTACGTGCAGTTTTGCTTACACTGGCAACTAAGTAGATGCTGCACTATATAATATCCCCCATCTATTAATTATTATGGAATTACAGCCATACGGTGCGAGCTATCAAAAAATTGAACCGGACCTTTTCTATAGTATTTTTACTCTGCTTAAAGGTGGTGGAACCCGTTTTTCATTTTTCGATGTTTTAGTGCCTCAAATTTCCGATTGGAACTTGAGGTTACCTTTTGATCCCCTTTTTTATTTTAGTTTTCGATTTTACGTTAAATTTGGAAGGGAAAATGCATTGTTCAAAAAATTTTTTAGAGACCTCGTTTCACAGTTATTTCACTTTTTGCGAACACCAAAAATCGATTGATTCTTTTTAGAAACAGATGTGAACACTTGTAGTGTAGTTAGTAGCCGATACACGGGTTGAAGCATTCTGATATGCATGAAACGCTGATAATATATAGGTAAATATTATTCAATATTATAACTGGGGTTTATTATTCAATATTATTACTGGGGTAAATAAGTATTCTTTCACTGGGGTTTATTATTCAATTGGCTTGCGTTCATGATTTGAATTTCTACTAAGCTTTGGAGTCCGCGTGTTTCAGAGGATAGGGCGATTATTGAATTTCAGGAGATATACATGGAGCACGTGAATCTGTTCTCGACCAAAATACCTATTTGGATTGATCAGTTGATCATATTTGTGTGCCTCCTGAAATTCAATAATCGCCCTATCCTGTGAAACACGCTGTCAAAGCTTAGTAGAAATTCAAATCATGAACGCAAGCCAATTGAATAATAAGTCCCAGTGAAAGAATTTGCAGCGTTTTTTTATTGAACCTCAATACCACCCCCCCCCCCACACACACACACACACAATAAAGACATCCACAATTTATCAAGTCCTTTAGCTCTCGTATTGCGTTAAAACTTCCCCAAACCCAAATTTAAACGATGTAGCCAAAGGTAGACTGATGTAGAGGCACCGATCATCATGGTGATCAATCCAAATTGGTTTTTTGAGAACCGATTTACGTGGTCTATGCATATCTCCTGAAATTCAATAATCGCTCTATCACCTGTAAAACACGAACACTCTGAAGCTTAGTAAGATTCAAATCATGAACCCAAGCCAATTAAATAATAAACACCAGTGAAAGAATACTTATTTACCCCAGTAATAATATGTGAATACTTGTAGTTATAATATTGAATAATATTTACCTATATATTATCAGCGTTTCATGCATATCAGAATGCTTCAACCCGTGTATCGGCTATAACTACACTACAAGAACACGCTATAATCCATATCCACATTCACTAAACTCGACGCTATTATTCACATATTATTACAAACAAACAATAATAAACGAAAAAACGGAAATGAAGGCACCGTAAATTATATTCAATATTATTACGGACGTGGGGAAATAAGTATTCGATTCACTCATGGTTTATTCTTCAAATAGGAAAATATTTAGGCCGATTCGACTAGTTTTGAGGTTTTCAATTTTCAAAACTTTTACAGCCCTTAAAGGGCACTTTAAATGGGGTGCGTGTTCAAAAATTTTTAGAATTGGGGCGTCGTCGGACCAACATGGATTTTCCTGAAAATTTCAAATTTTTTGCTCAGCGGTTTGCGTACGGCGGACGGACGGAAAATAAATTCGGATTCTACATCCCTTTGAAACAAACCATGAAATTTTCATTGATCAGGCATTATGGTTTATTATTGAATAATAAACCAAAAACGCTTTGAGTCTACTCGGAAGCATTGTTTTTGGACTTTGGGGAATTTTAAAATTTTTTTGTCTCAAAATCAAAAATTGACTCGCATTTTGCGTTTTAAACCTTTCTGAACAATTTTGGTTCCGTGTCTGTCTGTGTGTCTGTGTGTATGTGTGTCTGTGTGTCTGTGTGTCTGTCTGTCTGTTCAGTCAAAATCCTTGTTACATCAAAACTACTTATTGTCATTTTGATGAAATTTTCAGGGATTGTGCGGGTTGGGGTGTAGATGGTCCCCTATAGATTTCAACCCCCGGATCAATAGTAGCCTCTGCGCATGCGCAAACGTGAAATCCTTGTTACGCGCATAACTCCGGGAGTTCTTGACCAATTTCGATGAAATTCTCAGGGATTGTTTGGTTTGATGTGTAGATGGTCCCCTATGAGTTTCATGACCCCCGGATGAATAGTAGCCTCTGCGCATGCGCAAACGTGAAATCCTTGTTACGCCCATAACTCCGGGAGTTTTTGACCAATTTCGATGAAATTTTCAGGGATTGTGCGGGTTAGGGTATAGATGGTCCCCTATAGGTTTCATGACTCCCGGATCAATAGTAGCCTCTGCGCATGCGCAAACGTGAAATCTTTGTTATGCGCATAACTGCGGGAGTTCTCGACCAATTTCGATGACATTTTCAATTGTGCGGGTTAGGGGTCCCCTATAGGTTTCATGACCCCCGGATCATTGTTAGCCAGCGCAAACGTGAAATCTTTGTTACGGGCATAACGTCGGGAGTTCTTGACCAATTTCGATGAAATTTTCAGGGATTGTGCGGGTTAGGGTATAGATGGTTATGAGTTTCATGACCCCCGGATCAATAGCAGCCTCTGCGCATGCGCAAAAATGAAATCCATTAGAACAATCATTTCACCGGGAGTTCTTGACTATATTGTTCGGATTCTTTTAGTTTGTTCAATAAAAAAAACCTTTATTTTCTCCAATTATATTCAAAATTTTTTAGATTTTGACCATACTTTTAAAATCAGCATCAAATTTCCTATCAACAGAAGCCAGTTTCCATCATCAACAATCATCATCCGAGGATTGGCATTTCAATCCTTGCATCAAGTGGTAGAAAATAAGGAGTACACATACAAATTTTACCAGACAATTTTTATTGGCGGAAGCAAAGAGGTCTATTTGAAACGTAGGCAATTTTAGAAGAATAAAAAGTGCCAATAAAACTTGGATCAAAGCAAGTCGCCTTATCAACCCATCAAATCAGTGTCATAGGGTTTTTCCTCCCTCCCTACAATGTTTTGTAAAGGAGCCCCCAACTGACTGGAAATGGTTTTTATGAAGTTGCTTCTGTTCTGCTGACATCCCTTATTCAAGATGGTCCCAAAGCTGGTGGTTGGATTCTGTCTAGACCTTCCCAGTCAGTTCTACCGGGAAAACCATCCCCAGACGCAGCACTGAGGGTTTTTCAACTCCCACTCCCTACTCCAACAACATTCTGACTGTGGTAAGTGAAACTTGATCACACTTGCTGACAATTAGTGTAGTTGTTGCAAGTTCGTTGACAAAATTTTGGTACAAACAGTTTCAATCGATTTGTGGTCTTTAAAGGCGGTGAACGGTTATAACCTAACTCCCTACTCTCTCATTCCCTTCAATATCCATAGCCTCATAAACTGTAGGGTGAGATCTGCTTGTAGTAAGGTTGCGAAATTTGGCGTGGAAACCTTAGTATTTACTGTAGCTAAAATTAAGCTAATTTGTGCTGTTCCATTCACCTAAATTGAAAGACTTGAGCGGCGATTACCAGGGAGGTTGGAGGCTCAAAAGGGGGAAAAAATAGTTGTACTTTCCTCACTCCCTACAAAAGTTTATTTTTTTCAAAATGGCGTATCACCGGTATGATTCAAGATTATGAGTGCTCACTTGGGTAATATGCTTGGATAATATGATTGAAAAAATTCAAACCCAGTCTGCAATAGACAAAACGGACAATATTCAAGCTCTGTCATTGTCATTTATAAATTTCAGATATAAAAACAAACCATATGCATATGCATACCATCCATACGTAAACACTGTATCGATCGACTGTACCCCCCAACAATTTTTTTGAAACCTCCCACCCAAGAATTTCAATGACGCAGTCTGCGTCATAGCCCCCCCCCCCCCCCCCCCATGTGAGCATCCCTGGATTGTCAATCATCAATCATTCTATTAATACCCATTTTATTAAGCAAATGTTTGAGATAACAATCATACGATTCAGTTCAGTAGCAGGAGTTATTGATATCCTCTTCAAACCAGAAATATGGTTTCTTCATGCGAGAGAAAGTAGATATTCTGAATGCATTGACCAGTTCAAATGTACCCAGTTAATTTTGTTTTCATTGTTGTCCGATCTAGATAATTACCTGTTCTCAAAACTCAAAAGGTACGGTGCTCCAATGTTACAAAGTCATTGATGTTACAAATGAAATAGTGTCACGAGCTTACGCAGAAGAAGCAAACCAGCTGCTGTTTCCAACAAGGCACTTCCTTCAATATACGTATATGCAACAGATATATGAATGAGACGACACCAATTACATATCTCCGTAACGTGTGAGTGATTGCGCAGAGTTACACCCCATTGAAACAGACGACAGGCGGCAGAAGTGTACATAACAAAAACGATAAGATCTCACAATAGGGGTAAATCAATCAACAAATATATTGATTATTCCTTGCCACCTTTCAAGCGGCGGCAGATGGACAGCTGTGGTTTTGCGTGACTCGACCTACAGATATTTCAACTAACGATGGTGAACGAGGTGACGAAGCTGATAACCAGGTCTGCGGAAAGGGAAAGATACAGATGGGCACATCCTGTATAACTGCGGCAGGTTGTGAAGATCAAAGCCAGAGTCACTTGTACTCTCTCAGATTTCTACAACGGGTAGTCACTAAGAGACAACTATAGCACTTTCCACCCAACTGATCCCTGCAATCTGTGCTACCTCATTGAATTAAATTATATAGACGTCTAGGAACACATGTATGCATTTCTCCGAGACTTGTTGGCATAGTTCATCGTTGATAGTTGACATTATCGATTTTTCATTGTATATCGATACTGACCCTTGGAGATTCTAAAACTCGTGTGTTTGGGCTTCAAGATGGAATCGCACCGAAAGTAACCAAAACAAGCAAATATCGAGTCGAGAAAAAGGGGCCTCTTGTCATCCCTTAAAATGGAGGTTACAACAATGTCATAAGATGTTTCTGTTAGTTTTAGTCTAGTTTTCGTTCGTCCTATCGAGAAGAAAGTGTAATTCTCCACGGAAAACTTACAACTAAGCCCATTGATGACAATATGCTTTGGATTGAAGTGAGCGGCGGTGGTGAAATGGGGGAAAAAGACAGTATTTGCTGATTACTTCAAACGACTGCAAAGTGATTAGTGGTGTCTAAGTTCCTGTCAACAAGCTTGATATCATGAGTAACAAGAAGATGCAAAACTGATCTAGCAGAACACATTGTAAGCACAAGAAACGAAATAACTGTATTATTTTTCTGGTACTGATGACGACCTAACCGTCGAAATCGATTGGACGCTGTGACTCTTTTAACTGTTGTGGAAATTGACATAGTTTCTTTCAAAATTATATGTTTCTCTAGACACTGACTTCCACAATTTCGTCGCAAATGATTTAGTGAGTAAGATGGTAGAACAGACGTCATCGGCCGATGGAAGCAAAAACGACAAAGTTAAACTTCGATATTTTTTTCTGAAATGTAATTTTAATTATTCCGCTTTTTCTATCAAATTACATGTATTAGGTTGTCTACTTTTATATTATTAAACTCCTTTTTAATGAACAGCGCTACTTTGAGTGAATTTCGCAGTTGAATTATCCCTCAACTCTGAACAATAACAAAATAACAAGAAGGTACCATTTTGAAGTTTAAGGTTGCTTTTCTCAATATCCACATTTACTATTATAAAACATCAAAATACTGCAGCTTCTTCATTTTTTGAGCAACAAGGATGCTTTTGATCTTAAAATTTTCAGAAATCGCCACATCTTTTTGAAAATAGGACTAACTTAATTTCGACGAACGCCAAAAGGAGGTCTTTTTCGCTTTCCGCCTCACATATCATGGCTGCATAATTGTCTTTGTGAATGCCAAAGCAAATTATATTTTTAAATCATTTTTTTAACTGCACGCTGATAGCCGAAATTTAAACGTTACGGATTCCATCCAAAAGCCTCCCGTGCCTCCCCATGCGGGATGCTACCCTCAAATACCCAATGAGAAAACTTTATGCATCAAATATTTGCAATATTAATAATGACCTGTACGTTCATAGTCTGTGTATTGCGTTTACACCTCCTTTGAATACGCCCTCAATCTTTTATTTGGGAAACAATCAAGTAACGGTGATCTGGGTACTGGGTCACAAAGTTGCTGACTACATCCACTCATTGTCGACCCGAAAATCAGGATAATAAACTCAAAACAGTTAGTTTCAAACAGATTTTTTTCCCCGTTACTAATTGATATCCGCCTGCTCCGCTTGGGAATTTGATTGTGAGAAAAGCTCCAGGCCTTCCGTCGCATGTCTTTGAGTCTTTGTTCTTTGAAACAACCGGGTTCCGAGATGGGCGAAAATCGGTTTTCTGAACGAACGTTCAACTTACGCTGGTGTAGTGTCGTTATAGAGTTAGCTGTGTCAACTTGAATTATGGAGTATTCAGCTGATTATAATTATAGTGATTATAATCCGTTATAAGGCTCATTTAAAAAAAAAAAAGACCCACTAGAAAATGAAATTGACGCCAAGGTTAAAAAATGCACATCTTCCAAACAAAAACAGATAAAAATATTCCGAAGAAAAACTCAAAGAGTGTGCTGAATGTTTGTAGTTTAAAAATAATGACTTTCTAAATTTGGGGTGGAGTAGGTAATTAAATTTAAAAGGCTCAGAAGTGTCCACATTGTGATTGTCCCCAGAGAAAACCTCAAAGTTGACAAGTCTCAAAAGTTTGGAAAAAGTGTTCGTAAAAATATCTAGAATAAGAAGAAGAAGAAACATGACTTTTTTTTTAAATAAGAGTAACAACGTCACAAGAAGAGCCGTGTAATAATCAAGGATGATCGTCTGATGAGTTCCCCCTCCTACATAATTGTATCAATACACCATACAACTGATAAGTACTATGTCCAAATAACAATAATAAATTAACATGATTACATCGCTAGAATAATGACTTTTCTCATCTAGCATTATTCTTATATATGAATTAGCAAAAATTGCACCACAATGCCAATATTTGATATAAAAAATAAACATAAATTAAAATTTAGTCGTTCAAACCATACACAACTATAGTTTTGAATCTGAAATCTCATGCTCAGAATATAGGGTTCCTATAGGATTTTCAACGCAATTTATCATAGTGACCTTTGTTTTCTGTGTTTTCACCATATCTACGTTGAAAAATATGTTGTCCCCGAAATTCTTCCAAATTGTGACGTCCTTGTTGTGACGACGATTGTGGCAGTCCTGGGAGGGATAGAGGGGAAATTTGAAGATCCAATGTAAGCCGGAATTAAAATAAGCAAATAGATCATTCAGATATGAGAAAAGCACGTTATTCCTTGTCTTATTGCATATTTCCTGTCTAGATTCAACTGTTTTGTGACTTATTGCTCCATGAAACTCTGTTTTTCTTGGTTTTCCTTCGACCTGACGCAAAAACTGACTGAAAGAGCGCAAAAAAGCATGCAGGAACCGCAAAAACCCGAAAATTGATTTGGTGCCGCTCGTAATCTGACGATAATATACTTCTAGGACGATGCCACGGGAAATTACGTAATAACTGTCATCTCGGTGATCATCTAAAATACGAGAGCAACCGCAGCGTACGTTCGTGCTCTTTTCAAATTGGAAGACCTTATGAAGATGAGGCCGAGGTGAAAGGATTCTCCCCAATCGCCGTCAAGGACCCGAGGAGATCCGCATTGCCGGTTTTCAGATTCGTGCCGCGTGATTATTTCATCAAGGAGGCCTCAAGGGCCTGTCTCCAGCCCTTCACCGCCGAGCGTATGAAGTCAAACATCAGCTTTGAGTTCCCACTGCCTTCGATGAGCATTAACTACTGACGTATTGATCAACACCTGAAAACTTCATATAACGCTAAAGCTCCATTTAGACGTGCGACTTTTCACGGCAACTGTCGCTGAAACGAAAGTTGTGGCGTCATATTGAAAGTTGAAAATCAACTATTTCCCTGTTTTTGGCTACTTTTTCCATGCGTCTTTCAACCTTTTCCGTGTTCTAAAGTTGCTAAATGTGGCCGACAACAAGTATTGTCCGAATAGATTTGTATCACCTTCGCCCGGTGGTGATACCACGAAGCAGTCCTGACGAGATGCCCAACTCGAGCAACTCCGCGGCATTTTTTCCGTACCACACTCCACGACATGATACGGTTGCAGTCATAACCTTGATGTTATTAGGCACTAATCCTTTGGACGGAGATATCGCTCGATGCAGGTGATTCCTATCATATTTACTTTTCTTAGCTCTCCAGGTCGTAGAGATGGGATGCTGGCTGAGAGAGAGAGACAATGCCAAGCCCACCGGCCTTGACCGGTGCATGGATGTAGGCACTTGGGACACCAGGTGTAAAGCCTAGCCAAGAGCGAACAGCAGAGCGAACTTCACGGTCTAATTGGAGTAGCCTCCCGGCAGTAAACAATATACCAAAGACTAGCCCATAGGTTAGCTTTGGCATTAAATACGTGCGAAGGAGGCGCAGCTTCTGCTGTGGTTTCAATGAAGCCTTGGTTACACGAGCTAGTGCTCTACCAAGGTCCACACGGCTTGCGGCTATGGTAGGAACACCCATGAAGTTGACCCCAAGGTACCGCCAGAACTCCGACGTATGTTCACACAAACCCATGCATGCACATAAATACAAACACCTATCTTAGTGTCGGGGGAATTTAAGTTGAGTGAACACTCGGTGAGTTATTATGTGATATCATATAATTATCGTACTTACTTAGCTTTAATAGGATGGACCATCCCGTAATAGAAGTATCAATTCCAATTCATATTATAGCTAAGGAAGTAAAATAATTTTATGATATCTCATAATAACTTAGCATATCTTCACCCAACTAACATGCTCCCACACACAAATAAGTGTATGTATGCACATGCATGGATGTGTGTACACACTTTCTTGTTGGGTACTTATACGGATTTATGTGTGAATGTGTGCATACTTAAACTATAGTACCCTTGTATTTTTATTACAGATCTCCGACGAGCCCAAGAAGCTCGAAAGCGGTTAGATAAACCAAAACAAAAGAGGAGATGCCTATTAATTGGCTTCCCTCAAGACCAGTGAGCGTATTACTTAAATGGCAATCAGCATTTCAATTATTCACAGTTTGGTGGTTCCTGCCTTGATTTACTAATCAGTCGCTATCATTAGAAAAGCGCTGAATACTTGCTGGATGCTGAGTATTTCGGAGCGATGTGTTAAGGGGAGGGAGGCAACTGATGCGGCCGCAAGAGCGAACGGCCAAACAATGAGGTGATTTCAGGTTTATTACTTCTAGGGAGCCCGAGGGGCCTGCAGGTCCTGGCCAATGACCTCCGTCCTGCTGCCAGTGCTTCACACCGCCTTCTCCGCTGTCCTGCTAACAAGGTTTTGGCTCGTGAATAATCTACGTGTAAAGCTTCTAGGAAATATCGCGTTTTCGGGCGCTCAGACCTCAGGTTTGTTCGTATTTTAGCACCTCATGCGAGGCACAAACTGGATACTAAGATGAAATACAAACAACAAATCCATCAAGAACGAAACCACCTATTGGGAGGTCAAGCAACTCAAATTCAACAAAGTTTGTCATGAAATCTACGGAGCGTTAGAAGCAAAGAGAATGTAAAATATTTTAAGACCGTAATACTGAGTCATGCGCTTCACCAAGCAGATGCTGCATGTTGGAACTATAGGGTTCTCTGCCACTCAAGTTTGCTCAACTTAACAACGGACTGCTACGAAGAAATTTGAACGGTGAGTTCATCAACATCAAAACTTCCATTAATGGGATCGACCAACTGAACTTAAGCAGGATTTTGTAGTTGAAGGTTGAAATTTGGAAAGAATCACTATAATGTGAATCACATGACCTCACTTGACCACTTTTGCTCAAGGAACCCTAATAAAGATTTCTCATCCCTTGGTATAGATGACTCATTATGAGCAAAATCCGACTTGATCAATTATTCACTGGGGTTGCAGGTTTAAATTGTTGCTGATGGTATTGCACGAACACCTGTAGTTGGTATTTTGTTGATGAACCTGTTCATCATTCGAGGGTCACAATTGAAAATTGATTCTTTACTTTTTCGGTCATTTTACGATCACTTTACTTTACTTTTTACGATCACACTTAATTATTGAATAGTAAGAAGAAAGTTTGATTCTACATAAAATATTCGTCAACGCTCTCGTGACTGGTCCCTGCGAATCCAACGTTGGAAGGATGCGTGCTCCTATTCGATCGGACTCCGTAACAGAGTGTGGGCAGACATTGTTTTCGTCTTCCCTCATGAAACTCCAGCTGATGACCTTTAAAGAGCACGAGGTGCTCGACCCGAGGGTAATATCGTTATGATCTTCCAGCTCAATCCTAGAGGATCCCACGGTGTCCCCTCGGTCTTGTTTCGGCTTCTGAGGTAATTCACCAATTCGTACTCTTTTAATCTCATCTGCCGGTGCCTCACGACGATAACGCCAACTTTTGGAATTCAATTTATAGTATTTATTAGAGCTTCCTGCATTTAACTCATAATTATAGCGATTCAAACAAGAAAAAACGCTGCAAATTCTTTCACCGGGGTTTATTATTCAATGATTCATGATTTGAATTTCTACTAAGCTTTGGAGTGTTGGTGTTTCACAGGTGATAGAGCGATTATTGAATTTCAGGAGGCACACAAATATGATCAACTGATCAATCCAAATAGGTATTTTGGTTGAGAACCGATTTAAGATGCATATCTCCTGAAATTCAATAATCGCTCTATCACCTGTGAAACACGCACACTCAAAAGCTTAGTAGATATTCAAATCATGAATGCAAGTCAAATGAATGAAATTGAATAATAAACCCCAGTGATTTTGAAAATGACTGAGAGAAACAATACGACAATGCAATTGAAAATAAATCAAAATTTTATGTGCTACCGGTTTATCACTTGTTGGAAACTTTATTCATCACAGATCTCACTGACACGTTACCTTGCACGCTGTCTACTGATGGGATTAGGATGGAGAGTTGCCACATTGTTTGAAGCTTGTTGAAGCTAAGCTATAAACGTATTAGGAGTTCACTCCAGTATCCACATGCCCTACATCACTAGTAACTGCGATCAAAACAAAACAAAACAAAAAAATCTTGTGTTTGTTTTGGTTGCAGTAACCTGGTGATGTAGTGAATGCGGATGCAAATGTTGGCACCATAAATCGGGCAATACATCGGGAATGGTTTGAGCAACGGACCTGGGGAACGGCTCATTCGATTCCTCATGGAAAGTTCTTGAAAAAAAAGTCCAAATTTATGCCGCCTTGACTTTTTTTGAGGTTTTTAGGGATTTTACAAAACTTTGACAACCCTTAAAGGGCACTTTAAATTGAGTGAGAGTGCTGGATAAAGGATTGGGGCGTTGCCGGACCAATATTGATTTTCCCTGAAAATTTCAGATTTTTCGCTCCAGCCGTTTGGGAGAAATCGTTCGTACGGCATACGGCGGACGGACGGAAAAATTTTATTGCAGATTTGGATTCTACAACCTTTGAAACGTAAACCATGAAAATTTCAGGGGGGGTTAGAATCTTTTTTTTTCAAGAGCGATAACAATGGTTTATTATTAAATAATAAACCAAAAACAATAATCCTGACTACCACGTTCGCCTTCTTTCCACTCTTGGATGATAAATACACCCGATCAAGTTCATATGCCAGAAGTATTGATTATAGCGCAAAATCACATTGCACGTACCTCAAATATTTCTATTTTCGGAGCATTTTATACCATAAAATGAGTAATTAGATATTTCCCTCTAGAGGTACTAGATTTAAGTACATTTCCCTAATGATGGATCTATTCTAAGCAGAAATCATAAGAAACACTTTATCATTACCACTCAACCAACTTTGATAATTTTGTTGATGGGTAAACTTTCTGGTGTAGGAATGTTTGGAAAGACTCGCCGTGGGCTAAGGAGGAAATTTGGCACACAAAAAAATCAAAATTAAAATTCTTCTGTACCGTAGTGTTCGTACACTCTATATGTTAAAGCGGTCGCTAAATCGTACGAAACTATTCCTGTGCCTCTAAAATCTCAAGAAATATTCAAGTTCATGTCAAAAATTGGTGGAAAACAAACTTCATTCGACATTTGAAGTCCATACGTGTATATTAACAGTTGGGGTAAACAGAGATCCAGATGGATCCATTACATCAGAATTCTTCCAATTTGGTGAGAGGCAGGGGGGGGGGGGGGGGGTTGTACTGGACCCGTCCTTCGTAAGGGGGCCCGGATTTCCTTGAGACTTTTTTTTTAAGGGCGAGAGGAAAAATTGGATTATTCTCAATTTTCCACAATTGGTATTTCTTCCTTAATTTTCTTCTCTATCTCGAATTGGCTTACAATTTATTACAGTGTAAGATTACTTTAGTTCGAAGTCGCTTGGGTTTTCATTATTATTTTTTTAGGGGCCCCACATGCAGCCCCTGGGACAGGAGTCTCTCTCCACAGCCCTGGGTGTTTCAGGGATATATACACACGAGCTAGGGTTTCCCACTATTTCATCCTTTCTCAGCACTGTAAACTCTAACCATTAGGTAAGTATTTGAACCTGCATGATTCCTCATTTAAATTTCCGTTTTAGAAACGTAACATGAAGTTATTGAAGTTTTAACCATGTACCAGGATCTCAAAGAAAACAAATAATTAAAAGAATGAACTTTTAAACAGGCTAATGAACAACTGAGCTTATTCAATGTAAGAACAAGAGCAGATAGGTGTAAGTTATGGGGGGGGGGGGGGTTCTGTAGGTGAGCCAGCTAAATAATACAAAAGTAAGTATGTTGATGACGGTGTGTGGTCGGGCACGGTAATGGAGATATTGGAGACCTCATAAGATGGGGAGGAACAGTAACCGCAACCCATGATTTGGCATTTCCATAACTCTGCTGATTTGAAAATTGTTTATATTCTCCCAGTAAATGGGACTGCGGGTGGTTCTAACGAGTTGACTAGGTTAGTTTCCCAACATCGTGGCGAGACGTGACGAGGTTCTAGTGGCCGACCTTTAGCTAGGAACCCGCCCCGCCCAGGAGGACGTTACCCCCGGCGCTTCCCGGAGGAGATGCTCGAAGTCCCTCGTAATTACTCTCAAGAGTCCGAAGGCCCTGAGGGATATCGAGTGGATATCGCTTGATATTTTGATCTTTCAGAGCTGCCGACGACCACCTTATGGAGCAGCAGGGCTCGTTGAAGCGGAGTCAACGCCACCGTTGATCAACTGCAGCTCCCGGTCGAACCTATACGTCTCTTAATGGGTAATTTCAAAATTTCGGTCACACTTGGGAGTTGACTTTTCTATTAAAAGAAATTTGAAACTTGATCAATTTTCTCGTTCCTAATCAATCACTGTGGTTCTCTTGACATATCACCCAATTGAGCACATTAAATTGAGCACATTAAGCAAGAAAACATTTTAATCTTGAACGGTACTGCTGATACGCCACTTTGAAAAAATAATTTTTTTTCCCTCCTATTGCGTCTTTATCCTTTCTGGGAATCGCCGCTCAAGTCTTTCAATTTAGGTGAATGGAACAGCACAAATTAGTAAATACTAAGGTTTCCATGCCAAATTTTACAAACTTAGGCAGATGTCATTCCCTACAATCAGTGGCGTGACAGTTTTTTTCGGGCCCCCCGCAACTTCTTCCCCCCCCCCCCCCCAAGTTATTTGTTGATCATTGGAACGCCGATGATCTTATGACCATTAACAGTTTCGTAATTTCAATATAGTATATGGGCAATCATTTATCATCCATCACATTTTAGTGGTGTCATGGCAATTTTTGCAGCAGCTAGCAGTGGCGTCCACTGAACGCGATTTCGCGCGAATACGCACTCGTTCCTAGTCCACTATACGCGAACTCTGAAAAACGCTGTTCATTTTCGGTTTTGGAGTACATAAACAAGAAGGCACAACTGTTGCCACCTTTGCAGATGATACACATAGAAAAGAAGGACCAAGAAGAACTTTTTATTGTGTTGCTGAGTATTGTTCATGCTATGATCTGGAATCGCCCCATTGAATTATCACTTACAACATTCTTTTTATTAATTTTTTACAACATTGTTTCGTCTGAACGAAAAATATATTTTATATACAATTTAATTGTTTTGAAATTTTTTCAATTAATACTTTTGGCGTTCCGCCGCGTTCCGGCACCATGACACCCCTGTGGGCAATTACATTTATCATCATCACATTTCAGTATTTCGATCATAGTGTTACATTACGAAAGTTTGCCACTATTTGGCACGGAATAACAGGGAATCTTTATTGAATCATGTTTGTGAAGCCTGCGCGCAACCACCGAAATACTGAGTTTAAACATTATTCTACTATATTGGGCTGATAAGCCCGTGTTATAAATAAATACATTTCTTACGTTGGCAGCAGCTAGCAGGCATAACATCGCGGCCGTACTCGGTCGGCTCTCTACAACAAAAGCGCTCATTTTTATTATTTGGGAATGGGTTTTGAAACATTGTTGACAGGGATAAGCAGTAATGCCAACATGGGAACATTAAAAGACCCAAAATCAACGATCATTACTCCAGGTAACTTAATATTCCAATTGTTTTGATCTTAGACATTCACAGTCTACTAAACTACAAAGTACGGTCGCGTAAATAACATTAATCACGAATTTAAACAATAGAATTCGTCATGAATGGCCCAAATTTTACCATCCCTCGCACTTCATGCGGGGTGGTTTTCTTAATTAATCTCAAGGTATTTAATCTCGCCATTTCCAGCATCCCCCCCGCCGCATTGCAGGCCCTGCGGGCCCCTCTGTCTTACGCCACTCCCTACAATTCATGAGGCTATGGATATTGAAGGGAGTGAAAGAGTAGGGAGCGAGGTTTTAGCCTTTCACCGCCTTCACAAGCCACAAATCATTTGAAACTGTTGTGCCCAAATGTTGTCAACGAACTTCCAACAACTAGGTACACTAATTAATAATAATTGATTCGAGCCTTTCGATGAGGCTGCCACAGAGGATTCGTCACCTCAGTCCCTGAAGATCCAGATCCTTTCGGATTCCCATCGTCCTTGGAAGGAGCTCATGCTCGCGGCCTGGCGTCATCGCCCACTTCCCCAGCTCAGCGGTCTTCCCGCGAAAATTCGTAATAACACTCGGGGCACCTCGGGACGGCTCCTCTTCGAAGAAAAAACGATCACAACCCGCTCGGAGGCAAAGAAACAAACCCGGGGTTTCACCTTCGGTCTCGAACGGGCCGAAGATTTTTACGACCTGCCTTCTTTTATTTTCTGTGACCCGACTGATGTTTTTTGTTTTTCGTACCCACTATTTTCGTTTTTTTTTCCTTCGACTCGCTCACCTCGCAGACGTGAGTCAGAATCGCAAGAGCTCCCCAGAATGAAATCGTACACAGTAAAACTGCGGCGGAGTGAAACTGAAAACACGTCTCAGTCCAAAACAAAACTTTTATGACCTTCCCCTTTTTTTGCAAGTTGACCATTATAAGTTGGATCTGCCAACTCAAGGTTACCAGCCATCTGCGTGTTTTATATCATTTATTTCATCTTTTAGTAGAGCGGTTTCTTGACCCAACAACCAGAAACATAACACGGGAAAGACCCAAGAAGGGCTCAACGAGATCATGACAACCACAAACATCAACAAACGTCAACTTATGCATGTCTGTTGAGATAGAAAATACATATCAATATAGATATGTACACATACGTTGAATAAATCATTCAGGATTAGGGGTTTATGGAGAAAAATTGATTCCTATTTTACGGGACAATCGCTGTCCTTCATTGATAAATAATTTTCTGTTCAACTTTTTCCAAAAATTATTTTTGTAGATGTTTTGTGGTAACTAGGCCTACTCACGGCTGTCATAAGGTTCGGCTACTCTTCATTTTACATGCCGGTAATTGATCGAAATGTACCTCTAATCATGGTCGGTCCGTGAGTCAGAATTTGAACTAAATCCGAAATTCTAAAGTACGTTTTATCGGAAATATTTCAACTAAGTAGTATTTTTTTTAGAATTAGTTACTGGATGTTAGTGCGCTTACAACTGGGACTAACTTTTAGATAGTCTGTACGAATCAAGTGCTCAAAGTTTGTCCCAAACCTTCTGTCTCATTGTCATGGGTTTGAAGGAAATCGTCGTAGCTCTCTCAAATGAGGACATTTTTTGGCAATTCAAATTTTTTTCAGCGTTGGTAACCCTGCCCTTTGAGGAAACACCATGCTTCCACTATTTCTATACAGTTGGGGCTCAAAAATGAAGTTAGCCGTTTCTAAAACAGGTGTGTACGTTTCATACTTCTCATTGTTATGGGTTTGAAAATCACTCATAATCAATCTTATTGATTCGTTTAGCATTCATTTTGGGATGGAGATGTAAAAACTCTATTTAATGCAAGTTTCAATTTCTATAAGTGTTCATTAGACTCCTAATTGTAGAAGGTTAAAGTTGATTTCTCATTGTCGTGGCGATTTAAACTTCATTGTTGTGGCCACACATTGCATTTTGTGTGGAGAATACTAAAATGCCCTAAAAAGAAGGAAATACATTTTTAATTACAAATTTTAACTGTCTACTAATAGCCTACATACACAATACATAAAATCATAAAATCTTGTCGCGACGTTTGCATAAGTACGTACTAGATCTGTAAGTATTTTCGTAATTAAACTGAAATAAAAAATAAACTTATCGGAATAAATTGGTCAATGAAATAGGTACCTAGGAACTAGTTAATTTACACAAGCCTAAATCTCGCGACAAGCTTTTATGATTTTATGAATTGTGTATATAGGCTATAAGTAGACAGTTAAAATTTGTAAGTAAACATTTATTTCCTTCTTTTTAGTGCATTTAAATAAAAGCTGTCTTAAAGAGGTTTTTTGTTCAATTTATTTATTACTTTTTAGTCATCGCTAGCTAGGTTTCTAAGTCTGTTCATTTTATTCAAAGTCTCATTGTTGCAAGGTCGGTTGCCGGTTAATTTGGAACAGTCTAGCTCTTCAATAAGGAGACCTTCTAATGTTTTTACCTTACATAAGGCCACGTATACTTAGACCAGCAGCAAAGAGCCTCGGACCTAAGTAAACAACGGCGTGGTCGACAGTAATACCCTGCATTTTGTGTACTGTGCAAGCCCAACATGAAACAATTGACAGCATTCATTTTTCAGCCGTTCCGTGACTTTATTTTGCTGGAAATTGCATAGACTTAGGGCTGAATGAGATGAACAGGCGTCCTGAGCTGGTATGTTCATGAAATCATATTACACCCCGATGCCACTTAGTCCTCGGCACAGGCTCACCTTGACTTGGGTGTTTGGAAGAATGCGCCACTTATTTCAGCTAGGAGGGCTTTCATTTGAAGCGAATATTCAACAAGCCCTTTCATTTGATACCCATATTGTAAAAATGCATCAAAAATGACTATTCCGCCACCTTGAATATAGTATGACGTCGCACAACTGTATTGAAGTGTATCGTCATCCAATCTAAACGTGCATACAAAATTTCAGCTTAATCGGTTGAGAGTATCTGCTTCAAAATCGGGTCGCAAGATTCCACCCGACCAAACATTGCAAGTTAAATAAAAGCTTTTAAAAAGTGCCGCGACAAATTCCTTGACTCCCATCCAAATGACATATCCATGTCAAAAAATTACACGCTTGGGTGGAAGTAGACTAAAAAACGCAAAAACGTAAATCTGTTCTCAATCAAAATACCTATTTGGATTGATCAGTTGATCATATTTTTGTGCCTCCTGAAATTCAATGATCGCTCTATCCTGTGCAACGCGCACACTCCAAAGCTTAGTAGAAATTCAAATTATGAACGCAAGCCACTTGAATAATAAACCCCAGTGAAAGAATTTGCAGCGTTTTTTTTTATTGAATCTCAATCCCCCCCCCCCCCCCCCCCCACAATAAAAAAATCCATAATTTATCAAGTCCTTTAGCACTCGTATTGCGTTAAAACTTCCCCAAACCCAAATGTAAACGATGTAGCCAAAGGTAGACTGATGTAGAGGAGGCACACAAATATCATCAACTGATCAATCCAAATAGGTACTTTGGTTGAGAACAGATTTACGTGCTCTATGCATATCTCCTGAAATTCAATAATCGCTCTATCACCTGTGAAACACGCACACTCCGAAGCTCAGTACAGATTCAAATAATGAACGCAAGCCAATTGAATAATAAACCCCAGTGAAAGAATACTCATTTACCCCAGTAATCATATTGAATAATAATCCCCAGTAATAATATTTACCTATATATTATCAGCGTTTCATACATATCAGAATGCTTCAACCCGTGTATCGCCTATAAACTACAAGTATCCACATCGGCTATCACTCCAGTAACCACATTCACTACAACTCGACGCTATCGGCATCCCTAGGTTACAAACAAACAATAATAAACCAAAAAACGAAAATGTTGACACCATAAATCGGGCCATACATCGGGAATGGTTTGACCTACGGACGTGGGGAAGGGCTCATTCGATTCCTCATGGTATGTTCTTCAAATAGGTAAATATTTAGGCCGATTCGACTTGTTCTGAGGTTTTTAGGGATTTTACAAAACTTTTACAGCCCTTAAAGGGCACTTTAAATTGAGTGAGAGAGCTGGCTCAAGAATTGGGGCGTCGTCGGGCCAAGATGGATTTTTCCTGAAAATTTCAGATCTTTTGCTCCAGCCGTTTGGGAGATATCGTGCGTACGGCGTACGGCGGACGGACGGAAAAATTGTTATTGCAGATTCGGATTCTACACCCTTTGAAACGTTACTAAACCATGAAATTTTCCCCGGGGGGGGGGGGGGGTTAGAATTTTTTTTTTTCAGAGCGATTACAATGGTTTATTATTGAATAATAAACCAAAAGCAATTAGTAACCTTTCCAAATATAATACGTACATATATTTAACTCCTAGTCTGTAGTAACCCTAAAATGATTTCAACACAGTCTATATCGGAACGAATCACCCTGCTATACCGATACCGTTTGGCCATGAAAACACTACAAAATACGTAATTATTCACCGTCAGACGCTGAATTCTTCAGTTTTACGTTTATCGTTAAATCTTGGCAAAACTGTTTGAGCTGAAGCTATTTATCCTCTAACTTTGTATATTATACTTATAAATGTCATGATGTTTATATTTTCAATTTTGGTCTATTATTTCCAATTTTTTTATCGCAATTTTTTATGAGATGACTGTCTTTAACAGGTTGTAGTTAGGTACTTACTTACCTGAATCCAGTTGCAGCAAGTGGGATCAGATATTTTACCAACGAAACCGACACTCATCCTCATATTGAGGTTGAAGCTGTGAAATATTCCACTCGTTTCTGAGCCCTTCAGATTCTAAAGAAAACCGACGTCATAAAACCCCAAGTATGTTTACACGAACCAGATAAAGGAATCAGTCGTAAGAACAGATTTACGTCTGAGAGAAGGACCAGGGAAGGAGACCGCTCGAGTAATAGACCGATTCAGTGTGCTCTCCCAATGATGGGAAACTAATGAATCGGGCTCTATAATTTTTTGTCCCGTTTCCAGCCCCTAATGGAGCTTCACATAAAGGGGTTAGTGTTGTGAGGCCACCACATGGCGTCCAGACTGAAAATGTCGGATACTTGTCGCAATCAATGGTTCTTATTGAAACGAGGGTTTGAACTGCAGACCGAACACTCAGCTTGTGTAGAACCCAGAGTACGTAGGTGGGAAGATACCTACTCACTCGAGAGCAATATTCGTAAATCGGTTTACCTATTTTACCATGTGAGATCCATTCTTTCGGCAGAACGCTTAAAACTTGTATATTCATCACTCGTCCAGTCATTGCTCCAATATGGCATATTGGTGTGTGGAGGAGCTCTTCCAAGTTGTTTGCGTAAAGTGTCGGTGCTATACAAGGCAATCCTAACGGTCATGCTTGGCATGCCCAAGCGATATCCTAGCTAGCAAATTTTCCGGGACGCGAAGATATTTAATTTGAGGCAGCTTTTCATTAAAGGATTAGTCCTATTTTACTACTGCAACCCATCAATTGTGAATAGCCCTTACATTCATGTATACTCCACCCGTTTTTAACTCCTCCAACACGTGGTAAATCCAAGAATGAACCTGAAGCTTACATCACGCAGCCCGCAGTACTTGGTATACCTGGTTTATAATCCCTTGCCAACAGATCTGAAGAACCCTACTAACATAACCCGCCGCTAACATAAGGATGATATTTCCCTGGCTAATTAATTTGGGGCCAGCAAGTGCTGTTGCCATTCTCACATGCATTTACATTTGACCGCTTATTTTCTCTCCCACTAGTAATGCTGCAGTCGCGTCGAGGTAGAAAGACGGACGGAAAAATTTTATTGCAGATTTGGATTCTACACCCTTTGAAACGTAAACCATGAAATTTTCAGGGGGGGGGTTAAAATTCAAGAGCGATTACAATAGTTTATTATCGAATAATAAACCAAAATTGTGCAATCTCATCGCTCAATACAGGCTCTGCCTACTGACGGATTATATTATTCAATAATTATTGACTTTCTGTATGTACATTGTATTTATTTGGAATAAATTCTTCTCCTCTCGTGCAGGATATAGAAAGTGTTCTAGACACGTTCACTCTCGTAGAACTGCCTAATAATCTCGTATGAATCAGAGTTTGGCAATACCTAGTTACCACGGTATCAGGATACTTTTTCGTATGCTTCTAGCGACTTTGAGGAGCTCTAGTGGAAAAAATTCCCAAATCATCAAATTCATTGTTTTTACAGTATATTTACTCGAAGGGAATCATAAACAACGAGTTACAGCTACTGTTTTCAATTTTTTATCCAAGATAACTTTATTGTAATGAATAAATACTATGAAGCTGAGATAGTACAAATTACCGGTTAAAACACTAAACTAATCGACGTGTAACTTGTTGGAGGATCATTAACAGTGTCAGTCCTCAAAGTAAGCACTACTGTAAGTGGTTTTGTAATTACGCGATTGTTTTTTATTTTAAATGAAAATAGGCGCTGCATTCTATAAGAAAGTGGTCAGGTAATCAGGAAGTCGACATGACTTTTTCTTTTAAGGAGACGCTCGGTAGATAGCGGCGTAGGGCGATCAATCATTTCCTGGAGCTGCGGGTTTGGCTGTTGGTCAAATGCGGTACACCGTACGGTTTGACGTATGATTGGGTGACTAATTCACTAATCAGTGGCATTCGAAGGTCATTATTGGAAGGTCTGAATTTCGGACGTGCCATGGAGCATTTGTTGTAGTACGGAGAAAACGGTTTCGGACCGCTTACGCTTTATTGCGTTACGACTGGGACGAGGAACTGGAGATAATACACGAGTAATACCATATCGGCCTGACCTAGGGATGGGACATCGGCCCCCCACAATCGATTTTGACATCAATTGTAACATTGGAAGTCAACAATTGATGTCACCGATTAATCGCCCCTCCACAATCGATAATCGTCGATTAATCGATTCCACACGGCAACACAATTTTAAGCAAAAAAGGCGAAAAAATCCAGTTCTCAATGTAATAAATTTGGTATCAATGTGTTCTTCTATATGGTCAAGTGGGTTACCGTAAAATGTGTGTCGTAGGGATACCAGAATGGATCCTTTCCTTTCTAGTATCGCTAGTCGGTTCAAACCTCATTCTCTGTCTCTGCCGCCCAGTTCAAAAATTAACTAATATCCTGCAAAAAACGAGAAAAATGCAAGTTCGTATTTGATCAATCTGGGTATATAAGCGGGGTATCGTAAAATATGTTTTTTTGGGGTGCTAAATCGATTGGGATTGGTTTTTTTTTTTTTTTTTTTCGATTTTCGACCGTGTGTCAACAAGCTTGCAGTTGTGTGCAATCAATCGCCAGTCAAAAACAGTGCACTGGGCTCATCCTGAATCATTTCTAGTGGGTGTGGGTAGTGGAGTGACCACATTCATTCCGAATCTCTTAATTTGGAGCGTTATATCTGTTTATTCACGTCAGAAACGTTTCGTCACGCAGCGGGGACTTCCTCAGTCTAACTATGTATAACTACTGGCATACTTTAGGCATTGACATGGTGGTGCCACCACACATCTCTTGTTTGTTTGTTACTTTTAGTTTTGTAGTTGACGTTAAACTGTTCACTCCTCCCTGTCCATATACTCAAGCTGGTCATATTCTCTATTGCTTATTGTTTGATCTGTTAATTAGTTAAACAACTTTAATTAGTTAAACAAATTTGTTTTGTTATAAATATCAAAAAGGAAGATATAATAATTTCAATTTATGCTGCAGTTCCTCTCTCCCTTTTTGATATTTATAACAAAACAAATTTGTTTAACTAATTAACGCAGTTGAGATCAAACAACTAAGCAACAGAGAATATGACCAGCTTGAGTATATGGACAGGGAGGAGTGAACAGTTTAACGTCAACTACAAAACTAAAAGTAACAAACAAACAAGAGATGTGTGGTGGCACCATCATGTCAATGCCTAAAATATGCCAGTAGGTATACATAGTTAGACTGAGGAAGTCCTCGCTGCGGGACGAAACGTTTCTGACGTGAATAAACAGAAATAACGCTCCAAATTTAGAGATTCGGAATGAATCATTTCTGAGGAAGCTCATTCTCTCTTGATCACTAACAGAATGACAATCGTTTATGGCATTGGTGCATCCTATGTTTTCTTCTGAAATAACCTTACCAAGACTACAAGCATGTAGCGTTGGCAAACAATCGATAATCGAGAAAAATCGGAGGACAACAATCGATAATCGAGAAAAATCGGAGAACAACAATCGATTGTAAAAATCTATAATCGGCAGAGAAAAATCGATTTTTAGCGAAAATCGATTCCCATCCCTAGCCCGACCGACTAACTGCAGAGGAGTCTCTTTAGTTTTAAAGGTGATTTGGAGAATGGCCTAAGCAAAGTTTTCAGAAGTTAGAATCTGGTACGAAGGTGTAACGAGATGAGAAATATGTTGGTTCCAGGTCATGCGTCTATCGGGAATTACGCCCATGTACCGTACAGCCAGTGTACAGGATGGCAACTCCATATAGAGTTAAATGGACCCTCAGTCCTGGAATTTCAACAATTTGGATTTTGAAGGGTTCATAACCAATCACCACTCGCCAAGGCTTACAACATCCATCTACTTTGTTGCGAAATTCCTGCAGCTCATGGGTCGAAGACTCGCATGAACCTTCGCTCAAAACAGCCACATCGATTTATTGATTATCCCGTTGGACAGCTGAGATTCTGAGCCAGTTTTTCCCGTTGAGTGATCAACGAAAGCGCGATTTATTACAGGTAAAACATTAGCCTAAAAAACGGTTGGTAGTTATCGAACAAAATTTTCAGTTTGCCATATTGTTCCAACCGTGACAATTGCTTTAAGGAACGTTTGTTTTCCACGTAAACAGATAGGAAGTTTAACACGCTTTTCAACGATCTCCTCGAATTGTCGTTTATTTTGAGAATCAAGCGAGTTATGACCATTTTAATTTACGCAAAGTTAAACGTGAAAAAAGCTTAAAAGATAAAAAAGTTGGATTTGTAGTTGAGTAAAAAAAACTCTAGGAGGCACTTTTTGATGGAATTCAGTCGTAGAATCGATATTTGAAGTTTGGTTCATCTCAACGGTAGAGTAGATTCGCTTTATTTATAAATCTTCTTCAGTGCTACATCAACAAAGAATTTGGGAAATTCGTCTTCATAGATGTCACTCATTTTGGTTTATTTCAATAATAAACCATTGTGATCGCTCTGGAAAAAAAAAAAAAATTCAAACCCCCCCCCCCCCCCCCCTGAAAATGTCATGGTTTACGTTTCAAAGGGTGTAGAATCCGAGTCTGCAATAAAAATTTTCCATCCGTCCGCCGTACGCACGCATTTCTCCCAAACGGCTGGGGCAAAAGATCTGAAATTTTCAGGAAAACCATCTTGGTCCGACGACGCCCCAATGAGCCAGCTCTCTCACTCAATTTAAAGTGCCCTTTAAGGGCTGTAAAAGTTTAAAAAACCTCAAAACAAGTCAAGGCGGCATAAATGTGTACTTATTTTTAAGAACACCTCGAGGAATCGAATGAGCCCCTCCCCAGGTCCGTAGGTCAAACCATTCCCGATGTATGGCCCGATTTATGGTGTCAGCATTTTCGTTTTTTGGTTTTATTGTTTGTTTGTAACCTAGTCAACAATTGGGTTGAAGCATTCTGATTTTATGTACACGGGTTGAAACGCTGATAATATATAGGTAAATATTATTCAATATTATTACTGGGGTAAATAAGTAATCTTTCACTGATTTATTATTCAATTGGTTTCGTTCAAATTTGAATTTACTAAGCTTCGGAGTGTGCGTGTTTTACAGGTGATAGAGCGATTATTGAATTTCAGGAGATATGCATAGACCACGTAAATCGGTTCTAAACCAAAACACCTATTTGGATTGATCAGTTGATGATATTTGTGTGCCTCCTCTACATCAGTCTACTTTTGGCTAAATCGTTTAAATTTGGATTTGGGGAAGTTTTAACGCAATACGAGTGCTAAAGGATTTGATAAATTATAGATGTTTTTATTGTGGAGAGTATTGAGGTTCAATTGTGCTGCAAATTCTTTCACTGAAATTTATTAGAACTTGCGTTCATGATTTGAATTTCTTAAGCTTTGGAGTGTGCGTTTTCACAGGATGGAGCGATTATTGAATTTCAGGAGATATGCATAGAGAACGTAAATCTGTTCCCAACCAAAATACCTATTTGGATTGATCAGTTGATCAAATTTGTGTGCCTCCTGAAATTCGATAATCGCTCTAACAATCGCCCTTGAAACACGCACACTTCAAAGCTTAGAAGAAATGCAAATCATGAACGCAAGCCAATTGAAATTGAAACAATTTGCAGTGTTTTTTTTCGTTCCGTTCAGAAGAAGCTACTTCAAAACCGCAGAAAAACAGAATCGTTTGACAAGAACTACAAATGATATTTCTCCTCCCTCATGTGTAAATAAATGAATCCTCATCCCTTTCGGTAACGCAAAAATAATTAATTGGTTACCCGTTTATTCATAGCGATCCATTTGTAGGTCAGTCGAATAATCCTTGAATACAAGAACAGGGGCCACTATTGATTCTACGATTCTATTTTACCTTCCACAGGGTACTAAAAGACAAGCGTAATCGTCCCGGAATAAAAGAACAACTCAAAAACAGCTGATTTTCGGGATTGGTCGTTCAAAGTTTTGCTATTTTGGAAATGGGCATACTTCCATGGAACGTGGAATGAAGACACGACCGCACTTTCGTAAATCAAAATTCAGTTAGCTTCTTAGTCATTTTCGACGGATAAATATACACCGCTCCAGCTATCCAATACCGGTGGTAACTCAAGAAATGGCATTTTAAAAGTAGTTTCCGTATTCCAGGACGAGTGCGACATCTATGAGTGAAATTTGAGAGGTTTTGAGGCCATTTTTAAGAATTTTTCGTTTACTCGTTATTCATCAGTTCGAAATGAGTAAAAACCTGATTCTCTGTACAAAATTTTTCAAAAGTGGCTTTCCGGTGAACTTTTCGCAATATAACGATCAACACTGGAACAAATTGAAGTTTATATTATTTTAAATTTAAACTTTCATTGGGTACCTGCGTAAGTAATTTTTTTCTAGTACCTATGTAGTTTCTTTAGTTCTTATGTATTTTTTCCAAAATTTACATGTTTGGGATTGTTGAGTCAAAAGTAGAAACTGGAAGATAATTCCTTCATTTTTGACAGCAAAAATTCGCAATTCTTGTTATCCCAACGATTCCTAACGGGCCTTTAAGGGAAGTAAGTACTCTGAAACTCAAGATATGATGTCTTCAGAAGGTAACAAAAACATATTTGCATCCAGTAACTCTGGATATAATAGATTAAAAATCCGATTTCTAAGCGGTTTTTGGCGATTCTGTACCACTGCGCGTCGGACAGACGACTGGGAACAGGGGGCAGAGCGACAGCGGACGAAGATCGGGTTAGGAGAAGCAGGTTATTAATTCTAATACACCTGTGACAATTGTAATTTGAAGAAGCCTGGTGGTTGATTCATATCCCTAAAAAAGTGTATTTCACAAAAGATTTCAGTGGTGCCAACTCACACAGTGTAGATTTGCAGGAAAACTAACCGTGGTAGATGAAAAATGACAACAGGTTTTATCTCAGCACCAAAAATTTACGAAAATGCTCATTAGTTTTCAATCATCAACAATCCAGCAAACTTGTTCAATCTATAAATAAAGCGACTGCTACTGGAACTTGGAGCTTCTCCAGCACCTGCGTCATGAATATTGAAACGTTGTTGCCTAAAGCTGCGAAAGTTTTTCTAAAAACGCTTACATAACTCGGCCAACGTGCTTCTTTTCCTCAAGGATGCGCGCCCTGAAAAGATGTTAACATTCCCCACTGTGCACCCAGCACTCGAATTACCTACCGCAGGAATTAGGCAAACTTAGCACGGACTCGACAAGTGATCGTTCGTGTTTGACTAACTTCTGCAACCGCCGCCTCAGAAAAACATCCAATCCACAGTTTCGGTGCACTAATTCAAGTAAATTATTCCGAAAACAATTATTTGTCCGTCATTAACAAAATAAGCTAACTTGCCTCATTCGACGAGCTCATCAACAGCATTTATGAATCACTGATGGCATTAAACTCAGGTAGTTTGTGTATCAAAACTTAACTTCGGCACATGTGAAGCTAAACTGTGTTCTTGACCTGGTTTAGCCTAATTGCAGATTGAGTTTCAGTCGTGCTGATGTGGTAAATTGCTTGTACGAAACGATGTTTAGAAAGAAGGAAGTTTTATTAGAGAATTAGAACTAGGGATGAGCATCGATGTTCGATCGATCTAGAACTAGGCATGTCGATGTTCTATGTTTTTGACATCGATGGTAAGGGTACGATATTTATTGTACATCGATGTTTCCGTACATTGATGTTTTATATACGCAAAATTGCCAATTTTTCTTTCAGCACTTGATAAAACTTGGAATTGTTATCATTTTGGTTTATTATTCAATAATAAACCATTGTAATCGCTCTGGAAAAAAAAATTCTAACCCCCCCCCCCCTGAAAATTTCATGGTTTACGTTTCAAAGAGTGTAGAATCCGAATCTGCAATAAACAATTTTCCGTCCGTCCGCCGTACGCCGTACGCACGATATCTCCGAAACGGCTGGAGCAAAAAATCTGAAATTTTCAGGAAAAATCCATCTTGGTCCGACGACGCCCCAATTCTTGAGCCAGCTCCCTCACTCAATTTAAAGTGCCCTTTAAGGGCTGTAAAAGTTTTGTAAAATCCCTGAAAACCTCAAAACTAGTCGAATCGGCCTAAATATTTTCCTATTTGAAGAACATACCATTAGGAATCGAATGAGCCCTTCCCCACGTCCGTAGGTCAAACCATTCCCGATGTATGGCCCGATTTATGGTGACAACATTTGCGTTTTTTGGTTTATTATTGTTTGTTTGTAACCTAGTGATTTCCGGCCGATAGCGTCGAGTTGTAGTGAATGTGGATACTGGAGTGATAGCCGATGTGAATACTTGTAGTGTAGTTAGTAGCCGATACACGGGTTGAAGCATTCTGATATGCATGAAACGCTGATAATAATAGGTAAATATTATTCAATATTATTACTGGGGTAATTCATATTAGTATTTCTTTCAATGGGGTTTATTATTCAATTGGCTTCATGATTTGAATCTTACTAAGCTTCGGAGTGTGCGTGTTTTACAGGTGATAGAGCGATTATTGAATTTCAGGAGATATGCATAGACCACGTAAATCGGTTCTCATCCAAAACACCTATTTGGATTGATCAGTTGATGATATTTGTGTGCCCCCTCTACATCTGTCTACCTTTGGCTACATCGTTTAAATTTGGATTTGGGGAAGTTTTAACGCAAAACGAGTGCCAAAGGACTTGATAAATTATAGATGTTTTTATTGTGGGGGGGGTATTGAGGTTCAATAAAAAAACGCTGCAAATTCTTTCACTGGGGTTTATTATTCAATCGGCTTGCGTTCATGATTTGAATTTCTACTAAGCTTTGGAGTCTGCGTGTTTCACAGGATAGGGCGATTATTGAATTTCAGGAGGCACACAAATATGATCAACTGATCAATCCAAATAGGTATTTTGGTCGAGAACAGATTTACGATGCTCTGTGCATATCTCCTGAAATTCAATAATCGCCCTATCCTGTGAAACACGCACACTCCAAAGCTTAGTAGAAATTCAAATCATGAACGCAAGCCGATTGAATAATAAACCCCAGTGAAAGAATTTGCAGCGTTTTTTTAGTATAAAATTATTTGTGTTGTATTGTATTTTTTCCAAAATTTTGAACAAATTGATCGATGTTTTAGGAAAAAATCAGTTTAAATTGTGAGAATATACTACTTACAATGGAACCTTCAGGTAATTTCATATTTAATATGTAATACTTCCATTGTAAGTAGTATATTCCTACAATTTAAACTGATTTTTTCCTAAAACGTCGATGTTTTGCACCAAAATAAATCGATGTTTAGAGACCGATGTTTTCCACACATCGATGTTTTGGTTCGATGTTAATATCGATGGTCAACATCGATGTTTTCTCATCGATGCTCATCCCTAATTAGAACGACATTAACAACAAGAATCACAAATCTGGTCAAATAGGAAAATCCAATCTGATAACAGCGTGTCTCAACGTGATTGGCTAGTTGAACATATGATGGTTCATAATTTTAAATTGGATGAATGAGTGTGGATCAGTCCCCCACATAGTCATAATGACTCCGGCCCTCATTAAAACTGAACGTAGTACAGAATCTTAGTAAATTGTTGACGATAATTTGTTTTTGGACCTTATTTATTTCAACTTATTCCGAAATTAAAGTACGTGATAGTAGTACGATCGAACAAATGATCGTACAGCAACCCGAGTGGTCTCAATCGATTCAGGGAACTAATTTTCAACTTCATCCAACAAAACACTCCCCTCTCACATCGAAATTATTGAGAATTCGAAGTGAGCCTAGCACCCATGGGGTAAAGGGCAGTATAGTGTGTTGTGTAGACCAAGGGTGTCCAACGTGCAGACAGCTATGAAATGCGGCTCAACTAAGAAATTTTCAAAATGATGTATGAATAATTGTAAGATACAAGAATTAATGAATTCATACATGTTTTCAAAAAATAGTAACTTGCATTTGAATTTTGCGCCAGCTACGATCGCAATCAGCAGTTCAGTATGGTGACATAATTTATTTCGCAGAAGTAAGATGGCTTAGTCGAGGGCAATCGTTGAAAAGATTTTATGATTTGATTAATGAAATTAAATTATTCATGGTATCTCAAGAAAAAGTTATTCCGGAATTTAATAGAGTTATTCCGGGTTTTTTAGTAGATTTGACCGGTCATTTGAACTAATTAATTATGCGTCTTCAAGGTCAAAATTAACTTGGCAATATGCACCGAAATGTAACTGCGTTCAAACGAAACTGAAGTTATGGAAAAATCAAATTAAGGAGAATAGTTTTACACACTTCCAAATGTTGGCTAAAAGTAATGTGATGAACAGTAAAAAATATGTAGTCTTGCTTTCTGATTTGATAGAGGAATTTGAAAACAAGATTTTCGAGAAAATGATCAACTTTATTGTATATTTGCGACTCCTACTACACCAGTCGTGGAACTTCAAATGAGAGAAACTTGCATGCGGGAATAGGCTGAATCATTTCCATTTCCATTGTGAGGCTAAATCATTTCCATACGCATGATAATACCTTTTGCTACTCTATTTCTGATTTACAACATTATTATTATTTAAACGTTCTGCAACATCAAGAACCATTTTTGTCTCGCTCCTTACTCACCATTTTTGAAATTTTGAAATGACCCATATATGACATCATCGTCGGGTTCCGGGTAAAAGTGACCAAGTAACATTTTTTTCAAAATGAGCTTTTTTTGTCATTCCGGTACTAAGGAACGTTGTCCACTGTGTGTTGTTGCTAAGAACGTTATCTTCAAACTGATGTGCAAGAAATACTTGAAAATAAATTTTACCTGCCTGACCCAAAGAGTTTTGTGACCAAATGGCATTTGAACTCAACCACAAAACACGAGATGGATTATAAATGGTCTCGCTGGTGCATGTAAATGTTATCAATTGCCATTTGATCACTTTTACTGTGTAAGATTTGTAAGATTGCATAGTGGGCAGGTGAAAATGACCAATTACAGTGATAGGTAATGGATAACCTTTTCTAACAGAAATAGGTAAATCATTGTTATTAGATGCTTGGCAACACGATAAATTAACGAAAAAACTATTCAATCCCTCAATTTCATGTAACTATGCGACAGATTTTCGAAGAATTGAATTGACCAAATGAGTAAAGCTTGAAACTCCAGGCAGGTAAAAATGATCAAACAGAGTTTTCCGGAAAACAGATCTTATTTAATCTGAAGTGAATTTTGAAGCACGATATCATAGGCGGGCACTAGCTAACTACCTACAGGATAAAGAAAAATCGAAACATAGTCTGATGAGACATCACACAACCATTGTTCGTAAGAAGAAAATAGGTGAAACTTCAGATCGCTCCCCTCTAAAATTTTGCAAATGTTACTTGGTCACTTTTACTCGGAACCCCACGATACCAAATGATAAATATTGCTCTTTACTATACAAAGTGGCTCTTAATGAACGAACCACTCTTCCTATTTCTGTTGATTGTGGAGAAATCAAAAAACTTGTCGAAGTAACCTCCCCTTATTTTTTGCAAAGAATTTAACCATTGCATTTTTGCGCATCGCGCATGCGGGCAAATGCGCGCTGCGCACACCATCTTTGTTTTTTCAGATGGAACCCTTTTTTTATACTTTTTTGTTATTGCAGAATCGGATTGTACATCCAATTTTATGAACATTTAACTTCGACAACTTTTTTTTGGACGCACCCAAGAGCGTCCAGAAGCGCCCAAAATTTGCCTACGCCTGAAACGTGGTGGTTTAAAAAAATGAAGAATCACCTTATCCTGGCCCTTGATCGTTTTTGTTTTAGCTAGATGAGTTTTTAGGCAGGTGGGTTAGTATCTAAATTATCTTATCGCGACGATTCCGTGATAAATCCAAGTTGTTTACCTCTAGTGGATCAATTTCATTCAAACGTGTTTGGCACCATAACATTCCTGTTTTCTCCGAGTATCCTTCTGGGCGCAGGAACCGAACCGCTTGCCTAAAAACTTATCTAACTAAAACAAAAGTGATAAAGAGCCAGGATAAGGTGATTTTTCATTTTTTTTTTTCAAACCACCACGTTTCAGGCGTAGGCATTTTTGGGCGCTTCTGGACGCTCCTAGGTGCATCCAAAAAAAAAAAAAAAAAAAAAAAAAAAAAAAAAAAAAAGTTGTCGAAGTAAAATGTTCATAAAATTGAATGTAGAATCCGATTCTGCAATAAAAATTGCGGGGTTCCATTTGAAAAAACAAAGTTGGTGCGCGCAGCGCGCAAAAATGCAATGGTTGAATTCTTTGCAAAAAAATAAGGGGAGGTGACTTCGACAAGTTTTTTGATTTCTCCACAATCAACGGAAATAGAAAGGGTGGTTCGTTCATTAAGAGCCACCCTGTATATTGTAGTGTCTGTATTTTTTTTCTGCTATCGATTCGCCTATTTCCCTTCAACCTCTCTTTAAAAGGTGACGTAAATGTGGGATTTGTCAGTGTAACATTGTCATCTTCTTTTGATCTACCCAGTTTCTGAGCTAGATGAGTCGAGAGTCTTGGAGGATTTCATTGTAGTCAGTCGACGTTATTAGCTGCCCTCTCCTGACCGGGGTGAGCCTGACAGATCATCGTCACGGTCAATCAGTTAAAGGCGCCGAAGGCAAAAAAAAAAAAAAAGTTGCCAAACATATTTTTCTCAGCGGGCTCGCGCAGACGGTCTCACTCCCCGAAGTTGACCAACGTTAAGAATTGGTAATGGAGGGAGTCGTTCACAATACCACGTTTAATCAAAGTGGTATCAAAGCATACGGACCTTGGTCGAGGCGACGGGTGTGGAGAAGTGTGGAGGCCGATGCGAGTTGCACAATCTGCTGGGGATCAAGGGTGCAGCCCTCGCTCGACTTTCTCGTTCCTTTGAACTCAAACCTCGAGTATTATCGCCTACCAGCTCGCCCCAGCTACCAACCGACTACTGGCTAAGTGAAACATATCGTACGCCACGATGCTCCATGCCAAGCAATGTTCGCTTAATGATAACAAAGACCTAGTATTAAAAATAATAAAGCAGAAAATATACAGGGTGCCCCACGAGTTGTGCCCGACCCGACTCCTAGTGTTTTAAGCCGCGTTTCCACGAGGGCAGCTGGAAGTTCAGCTGACTGGCTCCAGTAACCGTTTAGACGAATCCAGATTACTGCCGCCAGTTGAGGAAGAACGATGGAGGAGAGTGCATCTGCAAGCCTCACCCACGTTGAGTTAAATAACATTTTTCGAGATTTGTGACGAGATTTTGTGAGGGAATCCGGTAAGGTGTTGCAAGAAGAACTTAACAAGAAACGAGAGTGGACAAGGAAATGGATTTTGCGGAGAGATTCACCTGGAGCCTCATCTCAGCTGTTAACAGAATTGCGATTAGAAAATCCCATTGAATATAGATCTCTGTTGAGAATTGGCCTTACTATGTTCGATGAACTACTGCATCGAGTATCACACTTGATCGCCAGACAACACACTGTTATGAGAGAAGCACTAGCTCCCCAGTTAAAGCTGGAAGTAACATTGACATATTTAGCTACGGGAGCAAGTTATAGAGTTCTGCAGGCTATGTTTCGAGTGTCGAAAACCGCAATTGCAGTACGAGATATTTTGAATAAAACGCAACAGAAAAGCGCACTACAGCAGGGATGTTCCATGCAGACAGGTCTGTACTGGACTGACATGAGGCCTGAGTCGTTCATACGCTTCCAGTAGGACGCGCCATTCTCGGTTTTTGGTGGTGAGGGGAACTGGACTCGCGTCAAATCTACTCCTCAAGCCAGTGCACTGGATAGGCTTTTGTCCACTGAACTGGAATGTCAGTGTTTACACGAAGCCAGCTTGCAGTTCAGCTGACTGGCGCCCGTTTGCTGGACTAACTGCTGGCCTTTTGTAAACGGGCCTTTACAACTCATTTCCGACCAAAAGCTTTTTAGCAATTATTGGTTTATTATTCAATAATAAACCATTGTAATCGCTTTTGAAGAAAAAAATTGTAACCCCCCCTGAAAATTTCATGGTTTACATTTCAAAGGATGTAGAATCCAAATCTGCAATACAATTTTTCCGTCCGTCCGCCGTACGAAGTACGATTTCTCCCAAACGGCGGGAGCAAAAAATCTGAAATTTTCAGGAAAAATCAATATTAGTCCGACAACGCCCCAATCTTTAGCCAGCACTCTCACTTAATTTAAAGTGCCCTTTAAGGGTTGTCCAAGTTTTGTAAAATCCCTAAAAACCTCAAAAAAGTCTAGGCGGCCTAAATTTGTACTTTTTTTTTAAGAACTTTCCATGAGGAATCGAATAAGCCCTTCCCCAGGTCCGTAGCTCAAACCATTCCCGATGTATGGTGCCAACATTTGCGTTATCCTGGTTTATTATTGTTTTTGTTTTAATTGGAGTAACCTAGTGATGTAGTGAAAATGGAAACTGGAGTGAACTCCCAAAAGAGTTTATAGCCGACACACGGGTTGAAGCATTCTGATATGCATGAAACGCTGCAAATTCTTTCACTGGGGTTTATTATTCAATTTCATTCATTTGGCTTGCATTCATAATTTGAATTTCTACTAAGCTTTGGAGTGTGCGTGTTTCACAGGTGATAGAGCGATTGTTGAATTTCAGGAGGCACACAAATATGATCAACTGATCAATCCAAATAGGTATTTTGGTTGAAAACCGATTTACGTGCTCTATGCATATCTCCTGAAATTCAATAGTCGCTCTATCACCTGTGAAACACGCACACTCCACAGCTTAGTAGGAATTCAAATCATGAATCATTGAATAACAAACCCCAGGGAAAGAATTTGCAGCATTTTGTTAGAGGCCTCGTTTCTGAGTTATTCGCGATATAAGATTTCGTTCGTGTTTCCGATCTCACGTCACTAAAACTGTCATAATTCCCACAATTTTGGAAATAGCTCAAATTTCAAGACACCGTTGGAAAGAGCGTTAAATTCTTCATCTATTTGAGGAATCGATTTGAAGAGCTGAGTGGAACTTATACTAGTTTTTATTTTTTCATAGGAAACGTTTCATCCCACTACGGGGACTTCCTCAGTCCTGTTCCTTTTTATTTCAATAATTTAACAGATCTATCAGGTGCAGCTAGATATTAGCTTTGTCATGCCTTCTCATCTTCACATATTGTGTAGGAGGTCCTGTTATTCATTTCTCAATCATACCTCCGGTAGTCGGACGAAAATCCAAGTTGAAATTCCTTGTTTACTTTACTTTACTTACTTTACTAACTCTGTACTTTGTGTTTGCAAGTACATTTTTTCAACCCTCGTGTCGTCATTCTTTACACCGTTGTGTTTTGCCCACTTCTGTTTATCAGAATACCCTTCATACAGCACCTTTCTAGAAAGGTCAGGTCGATACGTTTGAGTTGATTCAATTAAACTGAAGAAATCGCCTAACGTAATATTGGATAGGGCGAAATCGAGTTTGTCCTATAATTGAGTATCGACACCTGAAGATAAGCGCTCAGGTACAGTAGGTCCCACGGATACTAGAAAACTGTAGTCTAGTATCTGTGGTAGGTCCTACGTGTTACTCGTCGAGAGTTTGGGAAAGGTTGTTCGTGGGATCGTCGCCTTTAAAATTGGCTGTAGGAAGAACTGAACAGCCCGTTGTAATATCATCGCTTGCGAAAACAAGAAGTTCAAGTAAAAGGGAAAAGAGATTAGGAAAGAGAATCCGTAGCTATGTAATTAGCTTGGGCGTTCTCACAGTCATCGCTTCTCTCGGCAGAGCTGCCGACACCGGGCACACGACCGCATTCTATTCCGCTAAGTAGGTACCCAATGTCTACGTGTACACAATGAGGTTTCACAATCCTCTCAGATGAACATCGCTACTGCCGTTCTGCGCAATTTTCGCAATTCGCGTACAATTTTAGCGAATTTTTTTTTCTGCATCGTTTATACAGGGTGTATCAAATACGTACTTCACTCATGTATTTTACAACCAATTTCCAACAAAAAACGCCACGTAGCAATTTCTTTTATCTCGCTTAGTTTTTGAGTTATTTCATGTCAAAGATTTTTATCGTGTTTTCGACCTTATCTCAGCAGAACACATACAGTATTACGTAAAGTAAAAGTTGAGGATACCGTTGGAAAGTACGTTAAATTTCCTATCTATCAAGCGCCAGTCCGATTTTTTTTTCTCAAATTAAAATTGGCAAAAAATCACTCTACAAAGCAAATTTCAAAAAAATTTGATAAAAGAAGGTTTTTCAAACGTTTAGTGCTCCACTCTAATCCGCATCTCTCCATTCACCCCTTCCATAATTAAATTTAAAAGATCTGAAATAGGATTCTGTCATATATTATTTATTAACTGTTGGCAACACTGGCCACTTTATGTATTGTGACGCCAACCTATAAAATACAGTTCAGTTTCGCTCAATGGCTACGCTTTTATTGAGATTTCCTTTTTATCCATTTTTATCCTTCTTCATTTTTATTAATCATTAATTTACCCCAGATTCAAATTTGGATTAAAGTTCTCGATTGAACGAAAAATATGCATGAAAATCGGCAGTGTATAAGCTTGAATGGGTTCCCTATTACATTAAACCAAAATCGATTAATAAAAAATTAAAAAAAAAAAAACAATAAAAAGAATCCGTCGTCCGATCTCATTAAAAAATTTACATATATCATCCCATACTTCAACATTTTTTCTCCTTCGTAGGGTCTGACCACAACAAAGCCAAGTGATCTATACAGCCATGGGATCGATACAGTCAACGAATTTACCCCAGATTCAAATTTGGACTAAAGTTCTCGATTGAACGAAATAAATATGCATGAAAATCGGCAGTGTATAAGCTTGAATGGGTTCCCTATTACATTGAACCAAAATCGATTAATAAAAAATCATTAAAAAAAAAAACAATAAAAATCCGTCGTCCGATCTCATTAAAAAATTTACATATATCATCCCATACTTCAACATTTTTTCTCCTTCGTAGGGTCTGACCACAACAAAGCCAAGTGATCTATACAGCCATGGGATCGATGACAGTCAACGAATCTGTTGCTAGAGAGCTGAACTAATTAGTTCCACTAATTGCTAACAGAGCGCATTGTTCATCGATCAATAATTACTCATTCCCGTACCAGATATGTGACTTGTAATCACATGTCACATTGAACGTGTTCGCACTTTGAGGGAATAGTCTAGTTGGAATATATACGTATGATCAGTGAACTATTTTCGATATGTTGGCTGTTTCAAAGTGTTACTTCTGTGAGTTCGAATAAGGATAATCGTTGAACTCATAGGTAGCATGTTTGCACATTGTGGGAATAGTCTAGTTGGAATATATATCTATAATCAGGGAACTATTTTTGATATGCTGCCTGTTCCGGAGTGTTATGAGTGTGTATTCAATTACGGATAATCGTTCCGTAACTCATAGGTAGTGTAAGCTACAATCACAATATCGAATTTATACGTGCATAATAAATTAATAAAAAATACTTGGTACTTACCAATGTATTGGCGTGTTCCCGCATTCCATTGCACCAATCCATGAAGATTCGTGTTCCGAATAGATGGAAGATGAAGATGGAACACTTTTTGCGCGAACACGGAACGGAGTAAACTGCCGGAGACCGCCACGCCCGAACGCGGACCGAAGACTGGTCGAGACCGCCCGCCCGAACAAGGACCGGAGAAGACAGGTCGAGACCTGCCGCTCTCCGATACGAGCAGGCAGGCGGAGGGAAACACAGGCGGTCGCCGCGGTGCCCGGAAAGTTCGTGTTTTCGAAGTTTTAGGAGCCAGAAAACTTCGAAAACACTAAATTCTTGGCGCAACTTCACAAAACACACTTTAAGATAAACGTGAAAACAGAGTACCATGTCCTACTCATCAAAAATAGCCACTTTTTTGGAATAGGTAATAATTCCCTCGAAAAATAGATTAATATTAATTAGATAATTAAAAATAACGTTTTTCCTAAATGTGCTGGCCCGTATGAACGACCACCGGAGAACAATGATACTGATCATATTCCTAAAGACATCAAGTGGTTTACATAGCGTAAGAATGTGATCCTATTGAAATTGATTTGATAGTTTTAAACCGTGGTAGTTAATCGGGTTCACTCAAATTCTTCTATGTGTTCTTCTTAACATAGTTTCTCTGGCAGTATTAAAGAAGAAGAAGAAGATTTATTTGTGTAAAAACATCACGTTTTTCACAAGATTTCGGAGTGTACATACCATGATACCATGCACGTCTCACTGCTGTCCCACACGTAACTATTCATTCTGTGATAAAACCGTACAGTTTCGCAGTAATCGCAATTGATGGGGGTCATTCGCAGTTGGGCAAGGATACGCTCTCTATGGATGTTATTAGAGGCTCCCAGGTAAGTCTAACGGCCATTGAAATCCACAATTGACAGATAAAGGTTGCTATAGCCAGAGCCAATGTCCCTCTCTATGTCCTGGCTGCTGCACTGGTTGGAGAATTTGGCGATCAGCTCCTTATATATTCCCTTTATCTGATCGGCTCCCACAGTCTGCCAGTCCAGGAACACTCCAAGTGGCAAAAAATGGACTGATCCAATTCAGGTCTCTACCTCTGCTTCCCAACACATGGATGCTTGCCACCTCTCTTAGGCATATCTTTGGACAACGCTCATCAGAAAGCAGATAAGATCCACTAGAGTAGCTAATATCTTTCTACCACAGGGGTTTGTACAAAATGTTTGCAATAATACTAAAGGCAAATTATTGAAAATAAATTAACAGTTTTCGAACTTGCAACTTCCATACAAACTGAGACGGACACGAATACAGAAGGAGAGCAATGGAATATGTGACATTACATTATAGCAGAAGGCCGAAGTGGGCCGTCATGTCCACCCACTTCAAACCGCGTTCTCCTCTTCCGCGCAGATCAAGTGGTTGTCCTCGAGGTCTTGCACCGCCTACCATCCCCGCATCCAGTCATTATGTTATGGGTGTTACCGGAACAGTTTGCAGGGGCCCGGGACACCCGAGCCGAGGACCTTCGCCGATTCATCGAACGCACTATTATAACAAATACGTGGTATTACGAAAACCGGGGCAATTCCCCCTTCACTTCACATTTTTGATCCTACACAAATTATTGTGATGCTGCGCGGAAAATCATTCCTTTTTTGAGGTAGCGTTCTTTGATGGGGGTTACATGAGCATCAGTTGAAATTCTTTCGAATTTTCAACCCTTTTACATAACACAGCTATTGACTTCAACAATTTACTTTTCGAAACTTTGGGACATCCTATTATTCCGATTTATTAGTAGAGCGCTTGAGAATTATACGAAACATACTGAAAGATACATTAGAACAAATTACAAAAGAACACATTTTGCATTTAGGAAAAGTGGTAGGGAGTTGAGAAATCGTGTTAAGCATTTGTGTACAGTAATTGTTAAGGAATGATCTTCTTTTAAATTTAACTTTTGAATTTCAAGTTATGGTCAAATATAATCCTAAATATACCATGAAAACGAGAAAATTGATGAAAAGGCACGCCTGATGGCCTTGAGCGATCTAAGAACAAGATATAAGAGAGCGATATAAGAATTTAATACAGATGTTGTCGAAGAGCAGGACACCAGACGCGCATTAGGCGGGGAAAACCTAAGAAGGGTTAGCGACATCCTTAATGGGACGAGCCCATGGTGTAAAAAAAAAATTATTATTATTATTATTATACCATTCGGAAGCTGAGGCTTTTGCGAATTTTTTAGTCTTACAGGCTCAAACGTATCGTTAAAATTAAGAAGGACTAATTAGCCATTAAAAAAGCGTTTCTTCAAAATTTGACAAAATTTACTTTTCAGGCTATCTTTTAACCTTTTAGTTTCCTTTAAAAAATCACTGTTAAGGACTAAGACGATCGGAAATTTACTGCTCTTTCCAACGGTATCCTTAGATTTGCAAATACTTCAAAAACACCAGAGTTACGTTTTAGTGACGTAAAGTCGAAAACACGGAAAAAAAAGTCATTAAAGTGAAAACACTTTTTACAGAAAATCTAAAAAAATAAAATTTTTCAGGGGTTTATTTTCAATATGCTTGCGTTCATGACTTATTTCTACGAAGATTTGGAGTCACGGACTTTTACACAGGTGATAGAAGCGATTATTGAATTTCATTGCAAGTAAAACGTAACAAGTGTTTAAATAGATAATTGTTCAGTTGATCATATTTGTGTGCAAATTCAATAATCACCAATGGAGTATCGGATTAAAAAACGTAATCCAAAGCTTAAAAATTCAAATCGAATTAACGCAGCCAATTGAATAACTAAACATGGTAGTGAAAGACGATTAGCGTTTTTCACAGGTGATAGAGCAGTTATTGAATTTCAAGAGGCACGCAAATATGATCAACTGATCAATCGAAATAGGTATTTTGGTTAACAACCGATTTACGTGCTATAATAATAATAAACCCCAGTAATGATATTGAATAATATTTACCTATATATTTTCTGCGTTTCTTGCATATCAGACGCGCATTATCGGCTAAAACCTACAAGGGTATCGACACCTTAATGGGATTAGCTCCAGGTGTAAAAAAAAAATTATTACGCTATTATACCATTCGGAAGCTGAGGCTTTTGCGCATTTTTTAGGCTTACAGGCTGAAACGTTTCATTAAAATTTAAAAAACTAATGAGCCATTAAAAAAAGCGTTTTTTCAAAATTTGACCAAATTTACTTTTCAGGCTATCTTTTAACCTTTTAGTTCCCTTTAAAAAATCACTGTTAAGGACTATGACGATGGGAAATTCAATGCTCTTTCCAATGGTATCCTTAGATTTGCAAATACTTCAAAAACGCCAGGGTTACGACCGTTTTAGTGACGTAAGGTCGAAAACACGAAAAAAATCTTTAAAGTGAAATAACTTGAAAACGAGGCCTCTAAAAAAAAAAATTCTAGGAGGCACTTTTTTTGGAAATTAGTTGTAGAACACGTGTGCGACGTTTTTCGGATCATATGCTGGACACCCTGTATAAGAACCAGCAGACAGTCTGTCAGGTGGAAGCTCTAGTTAAGGTGTTACTCGGAAAAAACTCATACAAGTATCTTAAACTTTATCAACTAGCGTATACGCTACGGTGGGTTTTGGTATACCACGACTAATCCGGTAACGCTGGTCAACATAAACTACCTCTCAACTTTTCCAAATTTATTCCGATACCTGTTGACTTGGTGGGCAGGACGCCACGGTTATTCTGGCAACACTGGCGATCGTTCAAATATGAACATCGTAAAACCAAATTGACTTCCTTTAAAAACCACTCACTCGGATTACGAGCCAGTACCTCTCCTAAACAGGGAATGTTAAAGACGTTAGGGCCAGTGGCAGATCCAGGATTTATGTAAAGTAAGGGGGGGCAACCCAGGGGGGGGGGGGTCTGGGGGTTTCGAAAAAAACCACAGTAAAGCTGGGTAAAATTTTAAGAAAAGTGAAGGCAGAATGATGCGTCGTATGCCTATATTTTTATATGTATTCCCGTACGCCATATACCAAAGCCTACGACGGCGGCACGAGTTTGGCGTCCATAAAGCGGCTTAGGATTTATAAAATGTCCTTAGTTATTGTGAAATAAAACCAGTATAGCTATTTAAGTATTTGAGAGTCAACTATCAATTCAAATTTCAAAATCTCTAAAACATATTAAAATATTGCTATTACATCTAGTGTATTTTTGATCCGCCTGGGGGGGGGGGCACGTGCCCCTGTGCCCCACCACTGAATCCGCGCCTGGTTAGGGCTAGGCCCAATCCGGTCCTTCCAGCCATGTGTATCTCTAAATGTGTCAACATAATTGTATAATTACAATTTAGCTGTTCCGAGACAAATTAAGGTCCTAGAGTTGCGGTAAAACAGCTTAGCTCTGGGCTGATTGTTGAATGGCCGCATCCTCAATCACCGGGGTTGTCTAGTTGGCCTTTTCACCCGAGTCACTGACCCCTCCAAGACGAGTGCACTGAATAGAGCGGTCGGTGCTCGGGAACACAATGCAGCCGGTCGCGGCCTCCACTCAGCAGAGCGAGTGTGAAGCTGCGAAGACGTTCAACGGAAGCCCAAGGAAAAACTCGCACAATGAACTCGCGGCGGTTCCACCTCCGCCGAGGATCAGCTCCCCGGAAAACCCCGTACGATCTCCTCTCGATCTGACCCTTCGAGTTGCATTGTGCATCCGTTCGTCAACCGCTCATGCCGATCAATCCTGTTTTGGTTTATTATTTCAAAAGTAAACCTTTGTAGTCGACCCACACAAATTTGTTTCATCAACACAAAATTAGAGTTTATTTAGATTCAAGGATGTGCAGGATCCGAAAATTGAAAAAATGCAGCCGATTCTAACTTATGGGTTTATTATTTTTCGATAATGCGTGATTTTAACGTCATTGTGAGGCTCACTTTTAGGTTCAGAAATTGCGGTGTTTTGCAAGAATGATTTTCTATGGATCTGAAACCTATCCCAGTCAATTTCGGGTCCAGAATTCCGTCAGAGTATGACACTCCAATTGGATATGTCGGTAAAAACCTCGAAAAAACACGTTTTCGCCCAGTTTTTTCCTATAGCATTTATCCGTATGTGGCTAAATGTTAGACAATCAAAGTTCTGAACTATTAAAAAATCAGAATATCGAGTGAATCCATTGGAACACTCCACCTTCAACGATTCGTTCGTCATAAGAACTAGAACTTTGACTGGATAAAATAAATTCAACACGAATTTGAAAGTGAACGTCTTTGAACGTAGTAGAAATAGCTTGGTAAATTAAACAACCAAGAATTCTCGACAAATACGTGTCATTCTTTCTTTGTCCAGTTAAGATGTTGGTTTAGTATTCAAATATATTGCAACACTGCTACAATCCTATTTCACCTTTCATTTTTAACCCTGTAAGTATGTGACACTAACATAGTATGTGACACTTTTACCCTATGTGACACTAACATAGTATGCTAGTATAACCTTCTCAAATTAAATTTTACATATCATTACGGCTACTCCATAAAACTACTTCACCTTCTTAGGTTGATCCAGCACTAACCAACCTTGGTGACTTGGAAGGTAACCCTCGGCGACTCTCTCTAACCCTGGGGCTACCCGCGGGCACCCTCGAAAAGTCAGTGGTTCTGCAACCTGAACAGACTTGGGAGCGATATCTCGGCCTTCTCGCTGGGTTTTCCTCTCGTAAGAGTTTGGTGCCGTGAAACAATAAATAATGCTCGTATCCTACAGCGGAGATAACCTTAAGGAAGGTTAGTGCAACTTTAGAAGGTTAATTGAGTGATGACGGTTTGTCTTGGGGGCAGATCCGACCTCGCCTTGAGTCATTGGACGAACATTAGCACTCAAGTAACCTCATTGACTAAGTCAGTCTCTCTATTCGGCCAGCACTGTTTCTCTGTTATTAACTTACTCGTACAGCTACCAATATTCAATGAGTAGGTTCGCCTTTTCAGCATGAGGGAATGGTCACCTACACCTGTGACTAAAAAAGCGAATATTCTTGTTCGCCCTTAGTTAAAATAGCTGTAGCAGCCCCAGCCACCATGTTAAGCATTATAGTTACTGAACCGCTTAAAGAATAATGAAGATCCAACCATTTGAAGTCAAAACCCCATTTTCGGAGAAATATGGAATTCGCCTTTTTTATACTATAACGACGATATACATTTTCTGAGCCGCGCCCTGGAGTTTAAAACAGGACACTTAACCAGAACCGTTCCTATTATTATGGACGAGAACTTGAGAATCTTGAAACTTCATTTCAGCTCTTTTCCAATGTTAGAGGAATTCAATTGATGTACAGTTTGATAATCAACATCTATGCTCAGTGCTTAACAATTGTTCGGGAGGCTGTAAACGCTTTTCAAATCAGGTTTATAGATGGCGCAAAATTTTACTTTGGTCCTGGAGGCCGGTGATCCCTCTTACAATCCGTTTTATACCTAGGAGAACAAAACCTTGAAATTAACCTTTTCTCGTATGAAGGTACATTTTATTTATTTGTTTATAGACCACATCCGTGCTCACCTCTGAACTGCACAGAGAATCAGAAATGTTTCATAGTACAGTGTCACCCAGAAATTGAAAATTTCGAAATAGCACAGAACGGTGATGAATACCACTCGGTCCTCTTTACATTCATCTGTTCACTCTTCCTAAAGGTATCAACACACATTCGGCGTTCAAACCGAGCAAGTGATCGGCAGCTTCCTAGTAGAGTTGTAGGGGTGATTGGTGTTCGCCGAATGCTTGGGGATGCTCCGGCTGGTGTCTCCTTTGAAAAGGCTTCTTTGGTAGAGGAGCATCTACTGAAATTGATCCAGGAGGTGTGGGCAATGAGCCCTAATCTCCTGCAGAATCCACACCTCCAACTCGCCAATCCTGCAGGATCTTTTATCATCCCAACAGCGCAAATTAGACATTTACTAATTAAATTATTATTTATTAATTAGTGATTAAAGGAAGGTGGAATCGTGAATCGCTGGACAGCACTCATATGGACACGAAGACCTTTTATTGATCTGTTGTTTAACTCCAAGGTCTTTTTGGAAATATCACATGGAGCACTCACCCCATCTTAAAATTCCGATAAATGATCCCAAATGGCAGTACTATCCATAGCTTTAAATCAGCTCACAAGTTAATAGTACTACCATGTTGTAAATAGATATGAAAATGGTAGAAGGAGTTTCCAGGAGTGCAGGATCCACAAACAAATCCAGTAGGATCCGCAGCGCCCAAGAAGCGGCAAGATCTTGCATTTGCCTCAAGATTCAACGTTGGGATCCCCAGTGGGGGTCAACCCAAACTCACTACGTTGATGAACGGGACTTAGGGCTCACGAACGATAAGTCTTGTAGCTTTTCACTCTTTTCGTTCAATAAATCGTTTTTGATACTAATCCAGTACTAAATCATGATGCAGATCGTAGATAATGAAAACTAGGGTTGGTACTATTACACGGTCGGATCAACGTGTAATTCAGCGGTAAAAAAATTCCGTTTGTGTTTTTCGCTTTTCAAAGGAGACAAATGTTCACCAAGCAGCGAGCATCTGCTCTGATATACACATGCGACTTCTAATTGCTTTCTTATTGCCACATCTGTGAAATGTTATAATCAATCACGGGCAAACTATCACCCATATCAACGAATATAAATGTTTCATAAAGCATACCAAAACGCATTTTCGATCTTACTTCGCATCCGCGCAATACGTTCATTTAGCTCCTCAATGTGCGTTAAAAGAAAAAGAACCGGCTGGATTGGATTATAATATTTGCAAATGTTGGAACAGAAACAAGAGACTTCCGCGGACAGACTCGATTGAGTTTCGTACAATATTTTCCGCCTGATTGCCATAATTTTGAAAAACAAGTAGTATTACTTGGTCTTGGAGGGCTGGCAATTCCACTCTCCCAGTTTCAAGTATCGGCTTGCAATTAGCTTACAGGCGGCTTTTAGTTTTTCCGTGTGTGGGACGCGGGTGTTTCATTCCAGAATGGCAGCTCCGCCACTCGTTTCGACGAAGGCGGTGGCTCTCAACGGTAATGATAGGTGGTCGTCTCTCGGAAACCGAACAATGAGGACGTGAAACCACGAATGTCTGTTTCAAAAGGTGCTGCACAGTGCAGACGGGATACAGCCCTGGACCACTCAATAAGGCCTTCTGGTGACTCATCCCCCGCCCGACTATTCAAGGGAGCGCGAACGTTTCGACCAATTCCGTTACCTCGCCGCTGGTACTGGGGACATCACGGACTTTGTCACACCGTGGTTCATCATCCCTATTTAGCGAGACAATAGTCGAATTTTTTGCTTACTATTTTCAATATTGAATCTTTTATTTTTATTGAATTCTTTTTGGTTTATTATTCAATAATAAACCATTGTAATCGCTTTGGAAAAAAATTCTAACCCCCCCTGCAAATTTCATGGTTTACGTTTCAAAGGGTGTAGAATCCAAATCTGCAATTAACATTTTTCCGTCCGTCCGCCGTACGCCATGCGCACGATTTCTCCCAAATGGGTGGAGCAAAAAATCTGAAATTTTCAGGAAAAATCCATGTTGGTCCGACAAAGCCCCAATTCTTTAGCCAGCTCTCTCACTTAATTTAAAGTGCCCTTTAAGGGTTGTCAAAATTTTGTAGAATCCCTAAAAACCTCAAAAAAAGTCAAGGCGGCCTAAATTTGGACTTATTTTGAAGAACTTTTCATGAGGAATCGAATGAGACCCTCCCCAGGTCCGTAGCTCAAACCATTCCCGATGTATGGCACGATTTATGGTGCCAACATTTGCATCCACATTCACTAGGTTACTGCGATCAAAACAAACACAAGAGTTTTTTTTTTTTTTTTTTTTTTTTAATTGCAGTAACCTAGTGATGTAGTGAATGTGGATATTTAACCTGTTCCAAATTAACCGGCAACGACCTTGCAACAATGATGCTTTGAATGAGATGAACAGATTCAGAAACCTAGCTAGCGATGACTAAAAAGTAATAAATAAATTAAACAAAAAACCTTTTTAAGAAAGCTTTTATTTAAATGCCCTAAAAAGAAAAGATCTGTAAGTATTTACCTAATTAAACTTTATTTACCTAAAAAAATAAATTTATCGGAATAAGTTGGTCAATGAAATAGGTACCTAGGAACTAGTTAATTTACACAAGTCTAAATCTCGAGATAATCTTTTATGATTTAATGAATTGTGTATATAGGCTATAAGCGGACAGTTAAAGTGTGTAGGTAAAAATGTATTTCCTTCTTTTTAGGGCTTTTAAATAAAAGCTGTCTTGAAAAGGTTTTTTGTTTAATTTATTTTGGAAAGCAGTTTTGATATCTTTCAGCTGATTCGATCAAAAAGGTGAACTTTCACATTGCAGATAAACCTCTTGTCATAATTTTTGCTTAATGCAACAGCCTCAAACGTGCCAAATTAATTAAAAGGGATTACATTTTATAAATTAGTACGTTGTAAATCATCCATGTCTTTGAAGTGATCCACAGAATTATATAGCAGGTAGGAAGCTGTCCGGCACATCTATCTAGGACAACTTATCCTCCCTCCGCTGACCTTCCCCAATGTTGAGGTTCTCAGTGAAGAAGTTGAACGATGAGTGGAAATGCTCAAGACTCGAGACACCTAAAGCGCAAAAGCTGTTGAGGCTTCAGAAAGATAAGGTTATATGAAGGGAGGCTGGCTGTGCGTCGAGAGCTATAACTTTTATCTTTTATGACTCCTTCTCTCCACAAAACAAGCAGGATCACGAGTTCTTCCCAGGCCATCTCCGCCTTGACTCATTTTCAACGTTGGACGATGAAATATTTCATTATAACCATCTGTAAATCGTTAAAAGACATGTTCGTCTTACAGCGTTTTTTAAATCAACCGGAATCCAAAAATTATTATTTCAAGAATTTGTGGGATGATGGTGATTCGCTGGAAAATGGACCCTACGCACACTATCAACAAATCCCGCACGACAGATTGTGGGAATACAAGCGAAAATTCTCAGCGGTTTTCTCGATAGATTTCCAAATGAAACTACTATAGGAAAAATTAAAGTTCCTCCCTTCGAACTAGGGATGGCCATCGAAACATGAAATATCGATATATCGATGTTTGATAGTATCGGCGTTAAAATATCGATGCCGATATATATCGTAGGCTAATCATCGCTAGTAAGCACTACCAAAAAATATCGATAAAATGTTTTTGGAAAATAAAAAAAAGTTCAAATTTGTTGAATAAAATGTATGCATTTAATGCACATAGTAGACCAGATTCCACAATTGAGTTTGCAGAAGTTCAAATTTGATTTAAAAAAAAGGTAATTAATACTAATCAATAAATTAGAAATATCCGCCTTTTCTGATTTAAAATAAAATATGTTTAAATTGAAACTATGTTCAGTTTAATGTATTATCGTTTTACATTTGATTTAAAAAAAAGGTAATTAATACTAATCAATAAATTAGAAACATGTTTTACCAATAATTTTGTAACAAATTATATTGTTTGATAAGCTACCCAAGTTCTCATATAGGGGTTGTAGCACTCATGTCCTTCCTTGAATGAATGTAAATACCTATGTTTCGAACCTATGGTTCAAACAACTGAGAATAAACAAAAAAGAAGAAAAAAATAATCAACCGTGAACAAGATACAATCTCAAAAAGAACAACACAACACTTGCTGAAAAATCTCAACAACAAGTTATTGTCAACAACCTCAATCTTTCAATTTTCCTATGGAACCTCAAATCACTACTCTTCTTCGTCTATTTTTATCGTCGTGGGCCAAGACCCTTGGCAGCAGCCAAAACCACTACTTGATATCCTATGGATATTATCCATGGATAGATATCGTATTCCAGCCAGGCGAACTCATTTTTGTGGGCATAATATTTTTCAAACTCGTTTAATGTGAAAAAAATGGAACTTACGATCGATATTATTTTATGAGTCAACATAATATGTGATATTATCAGACGAAGCCGATATATCGGTTAAAAAATATGAGGCCTATACTAAAAGTTTATGTGAATATTGATAAATCTAAGGAAAATAGCATAACTGAGGAAAAGCTCATATTTTGAGAAATGATTATCTTAGGTCTGGTTGGTTGCTAATTATTTGGCTAGCCAGTCGTTAAGTTTTGAAGATATTGCTTTGGAAAAATGTCCATATTTTTCTGAAACAGCTTTTGTACAAGTACGCAGCCACGAGGAATATTTTATGTCTTCGCACCCCCTCCTGCACACACACCGCGTACTTCGTACCACTGTGGGTACTTAATTGAATTCGCGATCGTGTTGACTCATTGTTCCGACACCCGTGGGTACTTTGGTCACTGAGTTTCCGAATGTCCAGGGGTTAACCTAACAAGTTTAAGTAAATCAACAGCTTTCAAATGAGTGGTGAACGAGTTTTGTACGATCACAAATGTCGAAGATAATGATTCGTAGCAACGAATCGATTGTAAGCGAAAACGATCAGAAATATTTTCGTGACGATGTCCGCGTTACATTTTTGAGTTTATGTAGCAAAGTAAAGACATAAAATGTCAAAAAAAAATATCCGATACTATTGGCCCTTGCATCATCGATAGAAAAATATCGATATTTCGATACTATCGACTATCGATGGCCATCACTACTTCGAATCAGGCAAATCTAACCCGAAGGTTTCTCACATGCGAGATGGTATGCCATGATAGGAACCCTTCGAGGTTCGCGCTTGCAATGCCTCACTAAAGAACAAGAGGACAATATCATAGGTAGGTGTGTGGTTCCCGAATTATAAGTGAACGAAACGTGGATGTAAAAGGAATTTCAATCCCTTTGAAAATTTTCATTTCGCTTCCGAGTCTACCAAGGTAGCGGAAGCATTGTTTTCACTTTCGGAATGTGAACATTTTTTTGTCTACAAAATCAAAAATTCCACTCGCATTTTGCGTTTTAGACCTTTCTGAACAACTTTGGTTCCGTGTCTGTCTGTCTGTCAGCAAATCCTTGTTAAGGGCAAAACTACACGAAGTTATAGTCCGATTTTGATGAAATTTTCAGGTATTGCGCGGGTTGGGGTGTAGATGGTCCCCTATAGGTTTCATGACCCCCGGATTAATAATAGCCTCTGCGCATGCGCAAACGTGAAATCTTTGTTACGCGCATAACTCCGGGAGGTCTTGACCAATTTGGATAAAATTTTCAGGGATTGTTCGGTTTGATGTGTAGATGGTCCCCTATAGGTTTCATGACCCCCGGATCAATAGTAGCCTCTGCGCATGCGCAAACGTGAAATCCTTGCCACAAGCATAACTCCGGAAGTTCTTGACCGATTTCGATGAAATTTTCAGGGATTGTTCGGTTTGATGTGTAGATGATCCCCTATAAGTTTCATGACCCCCGGATCAATAGTAGTCTCTGCGCATCCGCAAACGTGAAATCCTTGTTACACGCATAACTCCGGGAGTTCATGACTGATTTCGATGAAATTTTCAGGGATTGTTCGGACTGATGTAAAGATGGTCCTCGTGAGTAATAAAGAGAAAATAAAGTTTTAGTCAATAATAATTTTCGATGATCTATACAGTCATGTTATGGATACGAGGAAGCTATGTGCCACACCCACTTGTTGTTTTTTTTTTTATTACCAACCCTCACTAACCCTGACTTGAGTGACAAAAGCGGTTGACTAAAACAACTACATTACATTTAGCGTGATTGTTGTTGTCGGTAAAGCAGATGGTCAGACAGGTCAGGTCCGCCTTCTTCCTCCTCAGCGAGGACCGTGACCCGCCCTGACAGTGAGGGGCAATCAATCATTTGCCTCGGAGGTCCGAGATCCTTTGACAGGCTGACGGGCCGAAATAATACCGGCGTCCTTGGGCCACCGAGCTTGCATGGTATTTCCAACTCGACAATAGTACGTGGCAACAGTCGCGGATGCGTATAACAGTGATTGAAATGATAAATGACTCGCATTCAAGTTGGGAATTATGATGAAAGGCGAAGTTAAGTGATTTCCGCGACAGGTAACAGACAAATGAAGACCCTGAGTTGATTTTAGGTTGACCGTGAACTATGAACTTTCCATAAAATGTTCTTAACGTCAGCTATGTGTCAAAATTGAAATTTTGGTGTCCTCATGAAATGAATAGGTATGTACTAATTCCACTCAAATATTGTCGTGTGATAATTATACCTCTAAGGTAGAGTTGAGTGATTTTTGGTTTATTATTCAATAATAAGGGCTGTCAAAGTTTTGTAAAATCCCTAAAAACCTCAAAACAAGTCGAAGCAGCCTAAATTTATACCTATTTGAAGAACATACCATGAGGAATCGAATGAGCCCCTCCCCAGGTCCGTTGGTCAAACCATTCCCGATGTATGGCCCCATTTATGGTGACAACATTCGCGTTTTCTGGTTTATTATTGTTTGTTTGCAACCTAGTGATGCCGATAGCGTCGAGTTGTAGTAATGTGGATACTGGAGTGATAGCCGATGTGGATACTTGTAGTTTATAGCCGATACACGGGTTGAAGCATTCTGATATGCATGAAACGCTGATAGTATATAGGTAAATATTATTCAATATTATTACTGGGGTAAATAAGTATTCTTTAACTGGGGTTTTTTATTCAATTGGCTTGCGTTCATGATTTGAATTTCTACTAAGCTTTGGAGTGTGCGTGTTTCACAGGATAGAGCGATTATTGAATTATGCATAGAGCATCTTAAATCGGTTCTCAACCAAAATACATTTGAATTGATCAGTTGATCATATTTGTGAAATGCAATGTTCACCTGTGAAACACGCACCTGCAAAATTATTCAATTTTATTCATCGATTTGGTTTAATTATTTGAATTTCTAGTAAGCTTTGGAGTGTGCTTGTTTTACAGGTGATAGAGTGATTATTGAATTTCAGGAGATTGCATAGACCACGTAAATCGGTTCTCAACCAAAACACCTATTTGGATTGATCAGATCAGTCTACCTTTCGCTACATCGTTTAAATTTGGATTTGGGGAAGTTTTAAGGCAATACGAGTGCTAAAGGACTTGATAAATTATAGATGTTTTTATTGTGGGGGGGGTATTGAGGTTCAATAAAAAAACGCTGCAAATTCTTTCACTGGGGTTTATTATTCAATTGGCTTGCGTTCATGATTTAAATTTCTACTAAGCTTTGGAGTGTGCGTGTTTCCACAGGATAGGGCGATTATTGAATTTCAAATATACATGGAGCACGTGAATCTGTTCTCATACCTATTTGGATTGATCAGTTGATGATATTTGTGTGCCTCCTGAAATTCAATAATCGCTCTACCCTGTCAAACACGCACACTCCAAAGCTTAGTAGAAATTCAAATAATGAACGCAAGCCAATTGAATAATAAACCCCAGTGAAAGAATTTGCAGCGTTTTTTACAGCTCTTTGAAACATACAAATGAAGACCCTAAAGTAGGGGTGCTCAAACGGTTGATCGCGAGTGCTTTTTGAGTAGATCTCGAGAAGAAAACATTTTTTAATAAGTAAGTAACTAAACTGCGAAAATTTGCGCAGTAAACGCATTCAAAAGTAAACTGCAACTTATGATAGATCAAGGATCTGAAACATTTTCCGTCTTTGAAAGCAAGGATTCCTCAGTTGAATTATGATACTTATGAGGCTGAATTATCAAATATTTTGGGACAATTCGAAATGCGTTTTTATGATTGCAGTAAATTGGTAAATGTAGCATCATTTATGAGTTATCCTTTTTCATGTAAAAGCATTGAGGAATTAGCTACTGAAGTAACAAGTCAGTTCAATATGAACTCATGTTCTGTTGAAAATGAATTGGTGCAGATTATGTCAGATATACATCTCAAAGCTACAGCATCTGATACAAATTTCTGGTGTTTTATATCTGAAAATAAATATTCGAATTTAAGACAAATCGCCCTTCAACTGGCGGCAATGTTTGGGTCAACTTACTTGTCTGTATTTTCTGAAATGAAGATAATCAAGTCAAAATATCGCAATCGACTAACTGATGATCATACGTCATCATGCTTGCGATGGTTGGACTTGTCAGTGGTTACGCACCATCTTATGAAAAAGTATGCCGTGGACATGCAGTGCCACGTTTCAACATCCAAAGTCACTCCTTAGTTAAGTTTAACACCATAACTCTTTTGTTTTGTAACAACGAATAAACTCGCGATTTTGAATAACTAGGAGTTTTTTCATTGATATTGTAGAGAAGAACTTAAGTAAACCTAACCCAAACCTTGACTAAAATAATGTAAATTGTGCGGAAAGCTAATATCTATATAGCTACCTATATCTACCTAGGTAGGTAGGGTGTATCGCGTATATTCGACAACCCTGCATCACACGTAGGTACTTTCAGCTTCTCAGAGTCGATCGTAAGTAGTCTAAAAATATTGAGGTAGATCTCCAGCAGTTTAAGTTTGAGCACCCCTGGTCTACATAAATGGTGGCCAGGGATTGTTGGTGACACAGGTGGGTTTTTATGGAAAACTGGATAGTTCCAAACTTTCGTTGAGTTTGGAAAAATCACACTATATAAAGACGAGCATATCAGAGTATATCCTCCTTTCAGGGGGTGGTAACGCTGGCCGGGTGGAATTCTCCCCCCGTCTCCCAGGGCAACCGACCTGCTCCCCCCCTCCCCCGAACCCCGCCAGTGAAGGAAGGAGGGCCCCAGCAAGCGGAAGCCACGTGGTCCTCTCCTCGGGGATTTGGGATATACGTTTTTTTTTACTTCACATATTGTTATTGTACTCCCTCATTGTGTTATTCGCCTATTTCTTTTCAACCTGCGTAGCAGGGCCATTAAACTAGTTGTGAACATAAATGTTAAAAATAACCCTCCCTCACTATTAACAGAAGACTTTTCGTTAAATAGTCGATCGTAAGTAGTCTAAAAATATTGAGGTAGATCGCCAGCAGTTCAAGTTTGAGCACCTCTGCCCTAAAGTGAATTTAGATTGACCGTGATCTTCCAAAAAATCACATTACTTAAATTCAAGTAGATACATTTTTCACCATAGGTTACTGTAGCAGGTTCGTCCCGCCATTTTCAACGTGGCTGAGTTTGAAAAAAGTGCTCTTGTCGAAAGTCAATTGTACGAAGAGGTTTCTCCAGTCACATGACCGGTGGGGTTCCTCAGGATCGTCACCAAATTGGTTACATCAACACTCGTCTCGGTTTTTGGACTAACTGCCCTCTTCTCCAGGACCTACCGGAGTGTCTTATTCCGATCCTTCATTGTCCGGCCTGTTGTTCATTGTTCGAGTAAAAGCCAGGAATGTTCATTTTCCGATGGAAAGCGAAAGTTCTTCTCATCCGCCGATGGCTTATTCAAAACATAAAAGTTGAGGACGCTCGGCCAGTAACAAAGGAATGAGCGAAGAACGCGCGTGTGTGTGAATATCACAGCTAAACACCGTTGCGACATGCGAAGGACAGTCCGCGCAATTACGCCGTATAAATATGATCTAATCTATGCAATCATGTTTTTTTGTTTTTTCCTCCTTTTCTTATAGGTATTTGTTTACCTTTATCCCGAGAGCATGAGAGGCCCCGAGAGTTGATAATATAATATATTATGTATTATATATGGTTGCATTGCTTGGTTCTTATGATTTTAGTAAGAATATGGAATAGATCATGATTTTTCCAAGTGGATTATTTTTAAGTAAACCTCTCTCACTACCATGATGAAATATCAACTGCATTCGCATTGTAAAATGGAAGGAAGAAATGTTCATGAGCTGGGCGCCTTGGGATTCCTCCTCAGAAGTTCATTAACTGGAGGATGATGGTGGATCCCTCTGACTCAGCTCTTCCTTGGAATCCCAAATAGGGGAATGGGTAGGGAAGATGGACCTTAGAATTCCACCCATGTTCTAGATGATATTCTACACGTCAAATTAGCTAAGTACAATCCTGCTACCAACATATCATATGACATTTCACTGTTTAATTTGGTAAATAGAACCTCCCTGCCTCCTGAAGTACCTATTATTAATCTACCTAGCGCATGGAACATTCCTCATGGCAAAGTTGCCAAGTACCAATCACCTACACTTGGCTTTTCACATTTGAAGTTGGAACATAGAACCTCCATATCTACTCAAGTACCTGTCACCAACCTGCTCACCTTCTAGATAATTCTACACGTCGAAGTAGCCAACTACCTCTCTACCACTAACCTATCATATGACATTTCACTGTATAAATTGGAACAGAACTTTCTTACCAATTCAAGTACCTATCTCTAACGTCCCTGTTTCATAGGTAACATTCCACTTTTCAAAGCAGGGGGGGCTATGACGCAGACTGCGTCATTGAAATTCTTGGGGGTTCCAACAAAAATGTTAGGAAGGAGGGGGGGGGGGGGCTGAAGTTGATCGAAACATTGTTTAACGTGACGGCATTCAAAAATATATTACATCACTAGATAATAATAAACTGGTCTGAAAGTGGTTTATACAACTTTACTCTCCTTAGCAATTAATAGTTGTTCCGTGGAAAGATAAGCAATAAGTAGTGTTGACATTATCAAAAACAGACTCATATCAGCTATGGGAGACTCATGGTTGTCCAATCTAATGGTTCTAGCTGCAGAAAACGTTGTACTCAAGTCTATTTCTAATGAAGAAATAATCGGAAGATTTTCTGTTTCCTCATTCCAAAGACAAAAACTGCTATGAAGGGTTTAAAGAGGTATATTTAACAAGCTTAGAAGGTGCCTAGATAACTTGCAGTTGGTCTCAGACTACAACTTCAACATTTTTTACTTCAAACTGTTAATGTTTTTATGTATTTTACGATATTATTGATATTTGTTTTGGGTACCACCTCACCAGGGGGGGGGGGGGCTGTTTCGTTATGAAGCTTAGGAGGGTGGGCACCTCTGAAATAGAACCTCCATACCTCCTCAAGAACCTATTACCTTCAACCAATCTTCTAGATGATATTCCACACGTTGAAGAGCCGTGTAACAATCTACTATGACATTTCACATTATAAGTGACAGCATAGAACCTCCCAACCTACTCAAGTTCCAATCACCAGTTTACCTAGCACACGAAACACATACCACTTGTCAAAGTTGCCAACTGCCAATCGCCAACATATTCACATATGACTTTTCGCATCATTTCTAGGAAAATATAAACTCCCTATCAATGCAGTACCTATCACATCTATGACATTCCACATATCGAATGACGCAACCTCCCAGGCTGCCAAGATCGGAGTGGGGTGTCCGAACAGAAGGTCTCCGTGAACCTTCGGTCGACCTTCCGACGCACGCACGTGCTTCGCACCACCTGTCGGCATCACGAGACAGGATCTCTCGGACTGGGACATGAATATGCAACTAAACAGATAACAACATTCTGAAGAACTGACCTTGCACACTCTAAGAATAATAACGAAATCAGAATTGTACAGGGGATATTGGTAGGCGATTCTAAGAGCTGTAATACTTGAATCGGCTATCACAGAGCAATTACAGTTAAAAACTACGATTAGATGGGTGTTACATGTCTTTCAAACGTGAGAAACCTTTCTACACAAAGGTTCTTTGAATATATGTATTCTACAACTCTTCTACTTGGATCTCCGGACTACTAGAACTGGACTGGACATCCAGGGATAATTCTTCTTAGGTGCACTGGGATACAATGAAAATTGCAGGCAAAAATAATGTTTCCGTTTGTTTCTCTCAACTGCAATGAAGCCTGGGAGATTGCGTAATGGACAGTATACTCGTAAGGCATCAACTATGTATTTGGTGTGTCGTCAGCCACACGTAACGCCAGCCATTCTTTAAGGAACTTTAAGGCTCCGCCTTACAATATTCTGAAGAATACATCCTCGACTCGTCTGTACAACAGAAGGGTTTCCGAATGATCCAGCTTTACAATAAGTATGAGGGAGTATTTACAACAGCAAGAGATAGGTACAGCAAGCAGAGCAGCTACGACACCTGTGAAATCCGGGCTACATTTTAAAAACAGAGTGTCAGATTGAAGAGAGACGATCTGAATGAATCCCCTTGGGCTGGTCCGGGCTTATTTATACAGGCGTTCTGAATCCCCGCGTGGAATTTTCCTTCCCTTACGCCTCGATTTATTGTTAATCACATATTATATTACAATTGATGTCTCCTAACAAAAACTCATTTCTATGTAAACCACTATTCAAAAAACTACCCTCTTAATTTGAAAATTTTTGACGGCGGACGGACGGATTTTTGATTTTGCAAATTTTCAAAAACATACGTAGGATCTTTTTTTTTCGTGTTCGATTACAAAAGTTAATTATTGAAAATAACAAACACAAATATGCTATCTGGATATTGGTCATCTAAAAGTCAACAACGAGCCCCTTTCTTCTCGAGGACAACACACGAATCTTTCCATGAGCAGACCACAAATATGAGGTGTATCCACAATTATCAACAGACGCTAATCTCACGGCTGAAGAAGACAAGTTGCTCCGCTGGTTTCCCAGGCAGTTCGGCCGCTTAAAAGTCCCCTCTTAAAACGACCGGTTCTTTAACCCTTTTTATGTCGTTGAAACTGAGTCCAAAGCGTTTAAATTTTACCGCTCTACTAATTATTCACATGTCAACTATTTCGAAATAGTGCAACTTTTTGTCCAGGGAGAACGACATACTGCGTCGTAGTTTAAAATCGTCGTAAATTAGGTTTAATGATCAACGAAAGTTGGGAGCAAGTCTGTGATCATCACAGTGGTGCAGATGTTTCTCAAAATAGCTTCTGGTCAGGTGACGTGTTTTTTGACCTCACTCCCGAAGGTTGAGAGGAAGAATATCTCATTTTGGTTTAATATTTTCAGTTATGAAGTTTTGTAATAGACCAAGAAATGGCTATTCATAACACATATAGTTCAAGGACATAGTACGAGTCTAAAAGCGCCTACGACGCCAAAAGCCACAAACAGCAACGATTTGAGGATTTGATACAAATCGGTCTATTTGAAACAAATCAATTTCAGGTTTCCGTAGTAGTAATCGTTACCGGAACCACAGGAGACCAATCAGACACTTCTTCTCTCCGAGCTTGAGCGATATCAGATAGGCAGGTCGTTTGAAATGAAAAATTTAAATTTGCGCAGGAATGAATGAAATTTATAGATCTCTGTACATCAGTGAACATTCAGAATCTCTGGAAGTATCATCTAAATTGATCTGAAGCGTTGTATTGCTTGGCGTGGTCGTGTGGAACAGGCGTGAAATAACAAATGATTAGCAAGGTCTCGAAAAGCCAAATCGAAATTTGGCGAAAAACAACTTGAATTGTTATGCTTTTGAAGAATTCCACTGAGAAAAAGACAAATCAAATATTGCTCCTTTCATGGAATGCTGGTAATTGATTAAAATGAATGATTTTTCTTCTTTTTATTGTTTTATTCAACATATTTAATGACTCAAAAAATGCATGTCAGCAAATGCTTGGTTTTTCGAGATTTTTACTGATTTAGGCAAATGAGGCTTCATTTTCTTGTGGTTTTGGACGAAAAATCGGATGGAATGGATCCCAGACCAGTCCAAGCTTATCTAACTTGCAAAATCTCATTTTCGATAGTAAAACTTGGAGAATGGAACTTAATGAATCTAAGTCAGTGCACAAATTTAACAAATCGCGATTTCACTCCTTTGGAAATTCAAATCAATTCTAACACAATTCCATATGCCGAAACAGTTAAGTATTTGGGAATAACCCACGACTCCAAGCTCACGTGGAAACGCCACATTGAAAAGAAAAAAGAAGAACTTAAAATTAAATTCAGAAGAATGTACTGGTTGATGGGTAGCAAATCCCAACTTTCATTGCATGATAAAGTACTCATTTACAAGCAAATTCTCAAACCTATTTGGACTTACGGAATTCAGCTCTAGGGTTGTGCCAAGAAATCAAATATTAAGATGATACAAACTTCCCAGAACAAGATACTAAGAAGTATGGTGAATGTAACTTGGTAAATGCGTAACGACGATATTCACAAAGATTTGAGAATGGAAACCATTCAAGAAAGTGCACTAAAATTTGCAAAGAAGCACGAAAAACGACTTCACAGACATGAGAACCTGGAGATGCTCCACGTTTTGGACAACGGAGGAAAAGTTCGGCGTCTCAAGCCAAACAAACCATCGGATCTCGTATTGTAGGGCTGGACCGATATTAGTGCACATAAGAACATTCTGTGCATGTCTGGTATATGTTATAAATAGGGTATGGCTCGGTATGAGAACTACCCTTCAAAGTGAACTTTTAATTTTATGAAAGAAAATACTGATAAATGAACGTATTTTGTAAATTTTATCCAGTCGGAGTAATAAAATCACGAAAAAAAAGAAAAATTTGATGTTGAAAATGTTGAAAATGGTTGTGAAAGTTCAATTTTGGTTTATTATTCAATAATAAACCATTGTAATCGCTCTGAAAAAAAAAATTCTAACCCCCCTGAAAATTTCATGGTTTACGTTTCAAAGGGTGTAGAATCCGAATCTGCAATAAAAATTTGTCCGTCCGTCCGCCGTACGCACGATTTCTCCCAAACGGCTGGAGCAAAAAATCTGAAATTTTCAGGAAAAATCCATCTTGGTCCGACGACGCCCCAATTCTTGAGCCAGCTCTCACTCAATTTAAAGTGCCCTTTAAGGGCTGTCAAAGTTTTGTAAAATCAGTAGAAACCTCAAAACAAGTCCAAGCGGCATGAATGTAAACTTATTTTAAGAACATACCGTCAGGAATCGAATGAGCCCTTCCCCAGGTCCGTAGGTCAAACCATTCCCGATGTATGGCCCGATTTATGGTGCCAAAATTTGCGTTTTTTGGTTTATCATTGTTTGTTTGTAACCTAGTGATGTCTGGCCGATAGCGTCGAGTTGTAGTGAATGTGGATACTGGAGTGATAGCCGATGTGAATACGTGTAGTGTAGTTAGTAGCCGATACACGGGTTGAAGCATTCTGATATGCATGAAACGCTGATAATATATAGGTAAATATTATTCAATATTATTACTGGGGTTTATTATTCAATATTATTACTGGGGTAAATAAGTATTCTTATTCAATATTATTCTGGGGTAAATAAGTATTCTTTCACTGGGGTTTATTATTCAATTGGCTTGCGTTCATGATTTGAATCTTAGTAAGCTCATTGGAGTGTGCGTGTTTTACAGGTGATAGAGCGATTATTGAATTTCAGGAGATATGCATAGACCACGTAAATCGGTTCTCATCCAAAACACCTATTTGGATGGATATTTGTGTGCCTCCTCTACATCTGTCTACCTTTGGCTACATCGTTCAAATTTGGATTTGGGGAAGTTTTAACGCAATACGAGTGCTAAAGGACTTGATAAATTATAGATGTTTTTATTGTGGGGGGGTATTGAGGTTCAATAAAAAAACGCTGCAAATTCTTTCACTGGGGTTTATTATTCAATTGGCTTGCGTTCATGATTTGAATTTCTACTAAGCTTTGGAGTGTGCGTGTTTCACAGGATAGGGCGATTATTGAATTTCAGGAGGCACACAAATATGATCAACTGATCAATCCAAATAGGTATTTTGGTTGACAACAGATCTACGTGCTCCGTGCATATCTCCTGAAATTAATAATCGCTCTATCCTGTGAAACACGCACACTCCAAAGCTCAGTAGAAATTCAAATCATGAACGCAAGCCAATTGAATAATAAACCCCAGTGAAAGAATTTGCAGCGTTTTTTATAACTCAATTGTTTTTATTTTCTCGTTTTGAAGACTTCGCAGTCAGGTACAGTCGTGGCAAGGGTATACAAAAATGAATCTTTGTGTAATCATTTGCGGTCAAATTTCTAGCCTTTAGGGTGAGTGAAGGGATATAGACTATATCATAAGTAATTTTCGCGAAAGATTCTCGTGAATTTTGTGACTTTTATAGAAAGAACGTACCCAGAAGTGTAGGTTGCTTTGAAACTATAACATCTGACGGTGCAGTATTCCTTGCAATGTCACCGCCCTCGCTTTCCTGTAGAAGCGTGAACATTACACCGAAATAGTTATGGAAATGGGATTCGCTATGGCTATTTTCAAGGCTTCCTGCCCCAGGAGAGAAAGGACCCAGAAAGCTTCTGGAGGCGGTAGAAGGCATAACGTGAGGAGGTACGAGGTGGGGGGGAGGGTGTCCTTCTTCGCCAATTAAAGCGATAGACGATAGAAAGGTAGCAAGGTGAAGTAGACACACAAGGTAGGTAGGTAGACACCTACATAAGGGAATCTGTGGAGACGTATATCATTCAAAACATATTTATTTATTTAATATAATAAGGGCAAAACCCAATACAGAAAATTTTCAAATATTCAGGATAAAAGGATCAAGCAAAATAATATCAAGTAAATATAAATTATTCAACTGAGTCAGTCCAACGTATTACACAAGACACTGTCAGTGCCGGATATAGGGTATTTCCAAGTTTCAAAAGAAGGCGTGGATTTTCAATTATATCCCTTTTTATTTTACAGCCTTTTTAAATAAATCTAACTCTAACTTATTCTACCCTATTTTTGCTAATGTCTCTCCTCTATACCTTATTTGCATATCGATGCGTCGATGTCCGATGTCAGAGGTAAGGGGTGAAACCGCGGGGTGCTGGTTACTAGAACTGGCCAATTTGTAGCAGTAGTTTGAATCACAACTGGGGTCCTGCGACGGGAGCTATTCGTCTTGATCCGCTGCTGAGTTGAGACTGAAGTCCTTTTGTTCTCCCGGAAAAGTCATCGGCTCGGACGCTCGACTTTTCCTCCTTTCAGCCGTGGGAGACGAGGCGAAGGTAGAAGTTTTCCTCCCAAAGCGTTACGACCTTGCATTGGGTCTCACAACACTCACTGTAGTGAGTCACCGCACCTCATCCTAACTACGACTGGTGAATGTGAGAAGATGTCCAACTCGGGGCATTTACGAAATAATTTGCAAGCCGAGGCATTCTGCAGAAAGGCCTGTTAACGAGGTAGTTCGTCGGGGAGAAGGGAACCAGAAAAAGGATGCTTGATCGGGAGCTGAGCCGAAGGGCAACTAAGCCAACCCTGGCCAGGAGGGAAGGAGAGACCAACATTCGGTAGTAGGGTCATCTCTGTGACAGGTGACAAACGAAACGGTGACTCTTCAGTAATAGGTTATTTTAAGTAGTGACGTGATTGTCAACCCCTACCGATTGTAATCCCTACCGAAAATACTGGATGGTCCCACCAGTATTGTTTGTTGCAAGACCAGGCCAACATTCAACTATAAAAACCCAACAGGAGCCTTGATACAGTTCCTAGGAACCAAACCACAATCCAATCACTTCCCAGAACTGCACATTAGGCTGCCATGAGACTGGAATGCAAGGCTCGTTCATTTATCCTGGTCTAATTTTAAAACAGTGGTGCAACATGGATATTGAGCTATTTTCAGTTGTGTAAGCCTCGGAGTTTTCTATCAAACTATTTCACTTATGCACAATCGCAAAACCTATTACTTCGTAAGTACCTAATGTAATTGTTATTAACTCATTAATCATTAAATGAATTATTATTATTTTAATTTCTTAATGCTATTAAAATCATTGGGCACTTTCCTGACACTCGTGTGAGTATGAATAAAATCAGATCGCTAGATCATGAAAAGTCCACGTACTAATAGAAAATTCACGTTAGCGCCTGCGTTCACGCTATTATAAAATCGACAATTAAATCTTTTGTATAGAGGGAGAACTACTAGCAAACGCGAAAAAATGTTGAAATTTAGAAACTTTTGCAACGAAAATGATCTTAATTTTCAACAGTCATTCCAATATTCTTTAGGTAGACAGATTTGGTCCGTAGTTTCTTTAAAACTGTTTATTCCGTTGAAGCCTTCTACAATCTTCTAATTGTCATCGTCAGCTATATCAACAGCAACAAGATGTCCCAGCTGATCGCCAACCGAACACCACTAAGCAGTAGGAAGGTCCTCACCAAAGAAGTCATTAATAGTTTCGTTTTCTTTAAATATTTGCTAACATTACAGATCCCTGCTATCTTTTAGACGCAAACTATCAAATTTACTGGGAGTTTAGTGGTCGTCTTGCCCAATTGTAGTACGTTCTTTAGTACGTTTCTTCGTAGGGAAAGTTGGGGGTTGGTTGCACTTTCAGGGTCGTAGCTGTAGTTTTGTTTTGTTGGAAAATTTACAAAGTGTTATACTCGGAAACTGTCAAGTTTACTGGGTACTGATAGTTCTGCCCTACTGTAAAAGGAACTTTCACATTCTGACGCCTACAAAATTATTATAAGTTGTTTTGAATCCATGGAACCCCATTATTTTCTTACTCGCACTCATTACTTTCTCATCAACTTTTCTACCGAATACATCAAATGTATTTTTATAATATTGAACCGCGCACTCAATAGTTTTCATTTATTCTGTCCTTTTTATTAGAATTCCTCAATTATGCCATAGTTCTAGCTGTAAGTAAAAGGGAAAATTAAGGGTCGGTTACAGTTTTAGGAGTTAACTGGTAGCTCTGGCAAACTGTAATAGGTACTGCCTCATGCCACTGTTCTAGCGGGAAATAAAGGGAAAGTTGGGGATTGGTTACAGTTTTAGAGTCCTTGCATTAGTTCTGTTTTGTTGGAAAATTCACTAAATATTTCAGATCTCTGCTACCTTACATGGAAACAATCAAATCAAACAATCAATACTGGGTACTGATAGTTCTGCCCTAATGTAAAAGGAACTTTCTGATTCTGACGCCTACAAAATTTTTATTAGTTTTGAATCCATGGAACCCTTTTATTTCTTTACTCGCAAACATTACTTTCTCGGATTCCTAAATGTCAACTTTTCTACAGAATACATTTTATAATATTGAACCGCACACTCTTTAGTTTTCATTTATTATGTCCTTTTTATTTTAATCCCTCACTTATACCATCGTTCTAGCTGTATGTAAAAGGGAAAATTAGGGGTTGGTTACATTTTTAAACTATTGACACTTAGTTTCTGGTTGTTAACGCTAGATCAGCACAGTGTTTTTCCATCACTTTCATGCGTAGTGGGGTGGTACACACCCCAATTCCTTTAAAATAAAATAAAAAAATGTATTTTGATTTCTTTAATTTTAGTCACTCCTATGCCAATGGAAAAGATTCCTGTATCAACTCCAACACCAGTCAACAACGCTCAACCGGATCTGCAATCATATGAATACGTTAAAATATCAAAGAACTCCTTATTAGATCAACCATTCACACGAAAAGAGCTTGATGCAGCATTAAGAACACGAAGTAATTCAGCCCCTGGAATATATGAGATAAATTACGAAATGATCAAAGCTTTAGCGGAAATTGGAGCTGAAAAACTGTTGGGAGCATCCAACATAATCTGGGACAACGAAAGTTATCCTGAACCTTGGAAAATTGCATTGCTTCGGCCAATTCTGAAACCAGGTTCACATGTTCACCAAACCTTTTAAATTTAATGATCAAAGAAAGATTGCAACGGTTCGTGGAGTACAACCAACTTTTGAGCCCCAATAGCATAGGGTTTAGGAGGGGATATAGTATGTCCAACAACCTTGAGTTTATAACTGGGGAAATCAGGGATACCTTCAAGAAAAAAGAGTATGTATCAGCCGTTTTTTATGGGTATTTCTAGAGCGTGTGAATCAGTAGGTAAATGTATCACGACTAATACAGATATTGGATCATCTACAAGTTCCAATCAAATTTATCAATTGGATTAAAAGCTATCTTTTTAGACGAGCGGTAAGTATCCGAACAACCGAAGGCAGGTATAAATCAAACATACATGACAGTCTTGGACAAGGATGCGTACTATCGCCATTACTTTTTTTGTTATACACTTGCCTATTTACTTGTATCCTTGTTTCCTTCAATATAATATTACGAATTACTGGTAAGTCTCGTTTTGAGCAACATCAACAAATCAGGGGGGGAGGGGCTATGACGCAGGCTGCGTCATTGAAATTCTTGGGGGGGGGGGGGGGGGGGTTCCAAAAAAAGTTTATTGGAACGGTTTTTAACGTGACGACGTTAAAAAATATAACACTTCACTAGACAAGACGTGATACCCGTACATTCACTCTCTTGTGCGTTCTATAGGATTATGAATTTGGTAAAATTGGTACCTAAATTGAAATATTCAAGCAGCATGCAGGGAAGTACTTACCTTGTAGATGAATGTTGTTCAACAAATGATGAACGAGATGAGCGTAGGAGAAGAAATCATGATGATGATATAAAACTGCACATTACACAGCGTGAACTGCCTTTTACGTAAACATCCGACCGCGAAAACCCGTACCGAATTCGGAGTAAAATCACTTTGGAAGCACTTTGCAGTGAACACTAAACACCTCACAACCTAACACGAGCGCTAGAGAAGACTGAGGAATTTTATCTCGAAGAAGGCACATACCTACCGAAAATGTTACTGCGCAGAACCGTCTAGGCAGCTACGGTACGTGGACTTGGGTCGAGTTACGATTCCTGGAGTTTGGGCTCTGCCTGGCCTACAAGCCCATGTTTGCTTCCAAGAAGATCCCAGGCAGGCTCCCTCTTCAGATGAAAAGACAAAAGGGATTATGGTTACCTACCTATCCGGTATTATTTTCACTTGAACATGGAATGTTTCTTACCTCCAAATCAAAATATTCACTCACAATTTTTTTTTTTTAGACCATTCTATTCAAGGAACAACTTCATCAATTGTGTCTGTCCCTTGTAACCCGCCTAATTCCCACAATTCTCATTCCATACAGGTGGCATTTACAGGGAATGTGCGGGTTAAACCCTTTAAGCAGGGGTGCCCACAGGGGAGGAGGCTATGACGCAGACTGCGTCATTGAAATTCTAGGGGGGTTCCAAAGAAAGTTTATTAGAACAGTGTTTCACGTGACTGGGTTTGAATTTTTTCAATCTCCACCCTATCCATCGGGATGTCAAGAAAATACCGATACATCGCAATATCTATATTCGTCCGTCGATTTATCGAGATTTTCCGGCGATATTTTCTGTACCTATGGACATTAAATATACACCATCGGATCCAATATTTTCCAGCCGTAAATCATCATATCAACCAAAATATGATGTAGGATATTATCCTACATCTTATTGCTCAAAAATAATTGTATAATTTCCATAGAAGAATAGGGGAATTTTATCATATGAGGTAGGCAAATCGTAGGTAAAAAAGGTAGGGACATCTTGGAGACTTGGGTTCTACCCAGTTCGAGACTTAATGGAGAGCATTCAATCAGAGGGTTTTCCTCACCGCTATCCCAACCAATATTGGTCTGATTGCAATTTTTTTTTACCATTTTCCTATTATTCACTATATAAAATTGATTTGGGAACTTTTATTTCAAGGTAAATGCGAGAATATGCAAAAATATCATTGTTTGGGACATACTTTTCACAACACGTTTGGGTAATCAGAAAAAAATCAACCAATTATAACAGTTTGGGTAAAATGTCTTGAATCACTGAAAAAAACAATTAATTATATTAACAGGTGAAGTGTAGGTGTTTATTGATTGATTATACGTTGCAATACCTAATACTTTCACCGATAATTGTCATAAAAACGTATTATGTAAAAAATATGTAGCCATTACCGTAGTGGTAGTTGTTGTCAAAAAAATGCAAGTTACATGAACAAAAATCAAACAGTTGTTTTTTCAACAATTCGTACTTTTAACATTTTTGTCTGTGGTCAACATAACTTGGCATTACGATTACCACATCGACCGCTAGACAGTTTATTGACCTCAGATCACATTCAATCAGACGGCTGTGTTTTGTTTACCTCTATCCCAACCAATATTGCTCTTTGCTTTTCACCCATTTACCTAAACGAATTCACCTCATTGATTTTACAACCCTACATATGATAATTTATTTCCCTGGATCATGTAGGTACATAACTATTATCATGAATAAAGTTTCATCGAATTTTAGAGTGGTTGAATTCTTTACCTGTAGTAGAATGGCATTAAAAAATGGCATAATATTAACTTGACTTATACGTAATTCGGATTAGTTTGAAAAAAATATCGATATTTTTCTTCGATATTGACATCAATAGTTCAAATCGTCCCACGATTTCTATAATGACTACATCCATGTAAAGATGAGGGATGGTGGTTCGGGAATACCCAAATCGATTGAACTCATTCCACAACTCGGGAAAAAAATACGGATGCAAGTAAAAGGTTTTCTTAGGTCAAGCGATACATTCAGCAACATGATCCATCGCAGCAGAATTGCAAATGCAGAGTGCTGAGAATCTGCACTCAACAACAAATAGGTGTGAACTAAAGAGATCACATAAGGTGAGGGAATCAACCGATTCTCTCGGCTATGGAAATGGACCTATGTGTCGACTCAATTATTGTTTATCAATTATCTAGTTGTTCGATTTCGTGTTCGCGTTGTCAACAACGATTACTATCTTATTTTAAATATCAGATTTAAATATGCACACGTACTTCACAGATACAACTCACCTCATTTCCAATTGATCGAAGCCATGTACCTTCGATGAACAGCACTGGTTTATAAGATGAAGAGTTTATACTAATGATGGTTTATACTAATAAACAGAAAGATGGTTTATACTAAAAACTGTTCGAAAAACAGTAATCACAAGGGTTGAGCGCACAGGACGAAGTGAGACAAGTGCAGTATTGCCAATCTAACAATACGAAATTATGCCAACAAAGCCATGACACAGAATTAGCACCTACTTAAGTGATAATTTCAGTTTTTTTTTTTTTTCAATTTTTATTCTCATGATACAAAATGGAAACAGTCTTCTATTCGCTAAAATACAAATACATCTTGATTCGCATATCCATTTGTGTCGTGTAGCCAAACTAATGATTTTAGGCCAAACTAGGCACACAACGAAGACATGGTAAATGGATGCTAGAAGTTACATGGAACTATTTCTGAAACAAACAGGTAACGTAGATGTTAAAAATGAGAGTTAAGACCACATCTGCAAGGTGTATCCCAGAAGTGTTGTTGCCAAGGGCCTTCTGAGCAGCCTTTAGTCCAGTCCTTTAGGATTCCGAGAGTTCGGGCTGTGCAAGGCCCATCACCCGATATGCGCTTCCAAGAACGTGGGGAGAGCAGGCAGTAACAAGCGACTGGTAGACGAGGAGGATTCAAGGTATTTTGTCTTCTTCTACGATTTTCCTTTCTTTGATTGACACTTAACGTTGAATTTTACCGAAAAACAATTCCTGGAGACAAGGGCTGCCGGAAGTAGATTGTCTCCCAACTTATGACACAGAAGGCAGTAATAAAGAAATTCGTGGTATTGGTAATTTTGCTTCCGAGTCTACTAAGGTAGCGGAAGCATTGTTTTCACTTACGGAATGTGAAAATTTTTTGTCTCCAAAATCAAAAATTCCACTCGCATTTTGCGTTTTGGACCTTTCCGAACAATTTTGGTTCCGTGTCTGTCTGTGTGTCTGTCTGTCTGTCAGCAAATCCTTGTTACGGGCAAAACTACACGAAGTTACAGTCCGATTTTGATGAAATTTTCAGGGATTGTGCGGGTTGGGGTGTAGATGGTCCCCTATAGGTTTCATGACCCCCGGATCACATGTAGGCTCTGCGCATGCGCAAACGTGAAATCCTTGTTACGCGCATAACTCCAGGAGTTCTTGACCAATTTCGATGAAATTTTCAGGGATTGTTCGGTTTGATGTGTAAATGGTCCCCTATGAGTTTCGTGACCCCCGGATCAATAGTAGCCTCTGCGCATGCGCAAACGTGAAATCCTTGTTACGCCATTAACTCCTGTAGTTCTTGACCGATTTCGATGAAATTTTCAATGATCTATACAGTCATGTTATGGATACTAGGAAGCTATGTGCCACACCCACTTGGCAGACGTTTTTTTCTCCTTCAAGTTTGTAAGCAGATTATCTGGCCCACCCTATGTTCTTAGAAAGGACTACTGAAAGTGTAAACCATGTACATATACGGTTTTCAAGAAAATGTCAAAATAGTCAATTGCTATTCTTGATTTCCCCCAATGATTCTTGAAGTTGAGCGTTGTTCTTCAGACAGAAGTACTTTTTGGAGCTCTCGTGCCTTGAACGTAAGAATTCAATTTCAAGAAGTTGGGGAGAGCATTTGACATTCAGGTTTGTGCAAAGACGCAACTTATTCTCCGTAAAAAATATTCCCTTACACTTACTTTGCTTTTCAGAAATATTGTAGCTGCACTCACAAACCTTGAAAAATGGGGGGATAGTAATCGTGAGAATATGTTCATGGAGGTCTTCAATAATGTTTTTCAAGTCAACAAATTTTTCAACTGATCAAACCGAGCCAAATTGTCAATAACTTACACAAATCCATTTTTATAAGGGCGAAAACAGCTTTCGTACATTTCCATACGCACACACACACACACACACACACACCATTTGCATGGCTGGAACATTTTAACATTTCGGTTTTTTAATCTCAAGAGAATGTATGGTCCCCTTAGAATTGCATCTCTCTTTAATCAACACATCAATCTTCACATAGGGAAACGATAAGTATCTTCTCAAATTCAATTGGTTCGATCCCCCTAAAATTGTCAAGGGAGCAATCCGCAGTACATGAATACTAACGTGTTGAAGGCATTATGTGTGCTAGAACGTGTCCCTCGGCACTTCCATTCCGTGAATGATTGTAAGAAGTAGAGGTGTGTAAACCCAGGTCACCTGAGGGAATAGACTCCCTGCAGGTCACTCAGTTCATAGACAAGGTCGTGGGAGAAGTTCACCAGTTCACTCCATGAATGAATGGGACCTGCAGTTTGCTCCGCAATTCACTTTGTGAATGAATGGGACCTCTATTATCTTCGTGTTACAGTCAGGGTTCGGTAGATGACTGACGTCTACTGTACTCCTTACATGAGTACCTCTGAGTAAAACAATGATAGGAAAACGAGGTCATTTTCCGAGTCCTTATGAATAATTTTTATTTGAATAGTAGAATCTGCTGTAAAGGAACGGCGACCTGCCCAGGCTGTTAGGTGGGGAGAGTCAACGGTTATCTTGAACCAAGACTCCTCAGTAAGAGACGTTTGCGACCTGCAGGTTTCGAACTTCACTTGCCACGAAATGTTCGCGACCGTCCTAGTAGTTCGAATGTCGGCCACGGGGAGCCATGCTGTCGCTAACGTCTTGAAATGAACTGCAGGTCTTCCTTCCGCAGGTCATTTGGGACAAGCTCACTTGAAAGGGAAGTTCTTTGAGACAAGGTCACTCACTCACTACCCACCTCCAGCAAGAAGCTTATATTCTACTTCGTTCCAGTTCATCTGTAACAGTTTCAAAATTTCTATTTGGTCATGTTATCTAGCCTTCAAACCGTACAACCCTCTTTTCAACGTAAACTGTACGCTCCGGTATTTTTTACGGGGGTCTCATTTTTCTTCTAAAGCGCTCATTCCCGTTTTTTTGTGTGTCTATTTTAGCTTCTTAATGTTCTGCTCTCATGCTTAATGCTCTAAATTTTGAATCATTTCATAACATTACGTAACAAATTCACCACTGCGACATAAAAACAATATAAACAATGTTACTTGCTATCAGCATTTCATTTATGTTGAGTGAATCACTTTAGCTCATCGAAGCTTAGCAGTTTTTAGAAATTGATCAAAAATAAAAGTAGTAGGTGTTGATCGGTCATTCAATCTTCTAGTTGCTACTTTCGGGATTGTGAAAACAGATTTCTGAACATGGAATTTCAAAACGTTTTGCATACATGACAGCTCGAAAAATTGGTCTTTCTGAAATCCTAGATGAAAATTGGGTATCTGGCTGATTCCTATTTTACGGGACAATCGCTGTCCTTCATTGATGAATAATTTTCTGTTCGACTTCTTCCAAAAATTATTTTCGTTGATTTTACGTGGTAACTAACCCTACTTATGGCTGTCATAAAGTTCGGCTACTCTTCCTTGTACATGCCGGTAATTGACGAAATGTACCTCTAATCTCATTGTCATGGTCTGTCCGTGAGTCAGAATTTGAACTTAATTCGAAATTTTATCCGCTCAAAGTACGTTTTACCGGAAATATTTCAACTAGTATTTTTTCAGAATTAGTTACTGGATGTTAGTGCGCTTACAAGTGGGACTAACTTTTAGATAGTCTGTATGAATCAAGTGCTCAAAGTTTGTCCCAAACCTTCTGTCTCATTGTCATGGGTTTGAAGGAAATCATCGTAGCTCTCTCAAATGATTGCATTTTTTGGCAATTCAATGTTTTTTCAGCGTTGGTAACCAAACCAACAAGCTTCCGCCATTTCTATAATGTTGAGGCTCAAAAATTAAGTTAGCCGTTTCTAAAACAGGTATTACTAATGTACGTTTCGTACTTCTCATTTTTATGGGTTCGAGAATCACTCTTAATCAATCTTATTGATTTGTTTAGCATTCATTTCGGGATAGAGGTGTAAGAACTCTATTTAATGCAAGTTTCAATTTCTATAAGTGTTCATTAGACTCCTAATTGCAGAAGGTTAATGTTGATTTCTCATTGTCGTGGCTCCTTCTGCAATTAGGAGTCCAATGAACACTTATAGAAAAGTTTAGCTTCGTTGTTGTGGCTACCACGAAAGCCGTCATGGCTATTTGAAACAATTTATCTTTTCAAGTTTGGTATTTGATACTAAATAAATACCAATAATAAAATGTGATACTTGTTCTAGCACAACGTCAGGAAAAACTTTTGTGAACCGTGATATTTTGATACTTTTAATATTGGGAGTTAGTAACTAACTGAATAAGTCATCTTGCTTCAACTAGGAATTGAAATGTTTTTGGTTTAAATATCTGTCTCATTTAACCGATACTACACAAAAATAAGAAAGAAAAAAAATCACGAAAAAATATGGATTCATTTCAGAAATATGGAGCTTTGCTGTTGAGGCCGAAGCTCATTGGAAAAGTGGTTGATGACAGGTACCACAGATCGACTTCGTTTTGCGGTCCCGACTGCAAACACACAATCCACATCTTGTGTACTTTTCAAGCTGACGTGGAACCTCTTGGTGAGTCTCATTTTCATTTTGGTCGGACAATATACTTGATGATGACCGCCAGGCTCCTGGGATACCCTCTGTGTCTTGGAGCTGTCGAGGCGATGCCCATCAATCCAGTTGAGGCAAACAATCCGACAAAAAATCTTTCCTTTTCATTTGGTTTCTGCCTGTCCGTTTAAAAAACCTTTTTGAAATCCATACTTGCTCAAAACTTCACTCCCAAAAAAAGGAATATGGCAAAATTTGTCTAGCTATTGCACGTACAGTGTGGTTTTGTACACCCCAATCAAACTTTGAAACCGTTTACTGTGATTTCCGGACCAGAATTATTGGTTTTGGTGGTTGAGGCAAGCAGTGAAAGAGTGGGATGGATTTTACTTTTCTGTTGATGGAAACCACAAAAGTCAACTGCGTCCAAAGAAATTTTGTTTGGGGTGTCAGACACCCCACTGTGCTGTTCTAGGGTTAACTGGTAGTTCTGGACAACTGTAATGCGTACTTCCTTATGCCACGGTTCTTTTTCAATATTGGCTGGCTATGATGAATTAGGTTACTACCTCAGTAGAATGTAGGTTCCCACCTCTACTTTTTAGTGAATAAAAAATGTCAGTTGATTCTTTCACTTCGTGTTTAACTTCCACCTTTCACCTTGTTTAAACTATGAGCATATTAACTAAAAGCTCTAGACGTAGGTAAATGGAAAAATCGGGGGTTCGTTGTGTAAGTGGTGCGGTTAGAACAAACCTCCCCAACCCGCTTGTTCTAACTGTATCGAGTATTTTCTTTTCGGGTTCGGGGAAGGAGCACATTAGAATTTCAAAGGCCTCGGAGAACAGGAATGAGGGGTGGTCGTTACGTGATGAGGTAACACGGCCAATAGGTGAGCTCGCAACTGGTTTGCCCCTGACGTCATACGCCAGATCGGTTTCTGACCCAAACTCGGCTCGAAAGTACATGTGCCCCGAACCTTCTCTCTCGCTGAGGGACCTAATTACGTGCGAGGAATCGACCCCAAAACACGGTGTTCGGTCACTCAAGAACTGCCCGTTGACATCCCATATTCTACAAGTTACAGCAGTACATATGGGCTTCAATTGCCCATATTGAAGACTGAAGCGTACCAAACCACTTGATCTTGCCTATTTGTGAAGCAGTTGAGTGGAACCATCAGTCAGAAAGGACAAAACTCAGTGATGTATCTTAGTTTTGAATATTCATCCCTATTTTCAGTATAATATTGTTAATAAGTTACTACTTGGTACAATAAAATTTCTTTTAAAAATCTCATTTGGTGGTGCCAGGGCACCACCCATCCGCACGATAATGCCTGGATAGACCCTAATTTCCAGATCCAAGGCTTCCACCATTTTCCATTAAAGAGCCTTCACTGGTTGGGTATTTTCACTTACTCTAATCTTCTCCCTGGGGTATTCCTGCTGTTAAACGTTATTCTAGGGTCCTACTGAACGATTTGATTTGAAATTCCAGAATCTAAAATTTAGGCAAATTCCCCGTTAATATACATCGTAATTGTTGAACTTGGAAGTTTCACCCTAATACGGAAATAATAAACTTAAAAAAATTAATTTGTATCGACTTGGTTTTATAATTGAGAGCGGATGCTGTTTGTCCTTATCAAATGAAACAAACTAATGGATGAGAAGTCGGTAGCTAGCAGTAGGCACATTATGACGGATGATGCGCACGAACGATTCTTGAAAACACCTCCGTCTGGAAGCTCCTCAAATGGTTTCCAGTGGTCAGCTAAAGGGCCCCATCCCAGAATGACGAGCCCGGGGCGGGGGACTGAGAGGCCCTAAATGTATAATAAATGGAGATGATCCATCTGGAGGAGGAGATTTCCGTGGGAGGCGCCCATTAGAGGAAGCTCAAGACGGGTAGGGCCAGAAGGGCTCTGCCCACGGTCCCCTGCGCCCCTTGCAGCTGATGGCTATCTTTTCCACATCTTTGTTCAATGTCTTCTCCATTCAGGTAGCTGTTGAGTACTTTGAGTCTGAACAAGGTTATTTGTAGATACAAATTCTGGTAAATGTTTGGTAGCCGAGCAATAGGCTATCTACCTTGTCTTGTTTATCTACCCCGAGAATAGTGGTGCAGTAGGCTATCTACCTCGGATTTCGCGGTGCCGAGTATCTATACCATTGCAACGAATTGAAAATATTTTGAAAATCTTAGGGCGGAATTCATAGACGGGAATTGAGTGTGAGTGGGTCCCTAAGTGTAGCATTGAGGGGAACCACGCACTCAAAGCGATTCATAGTCGTGATTTGAGGGCGACCCTGAGGGCGCACTGAGTGGGCACCCGAAACGCACACTCAACGGAATTCATAAACCAAAAATGGCGCTGAGCTGGGGGTCACCCCCAGCTCAACGGTGCAATATCCTGAGTGATGGCGGGAGGTCACTTAAGTGCATCAGCTGCTATCGTATTCTGTTAATAATTCGTTCATTTTTCCCTAATATCATGTATTCTGAGTGGAATGAGTTGTTTGAGATGGATGAGGTGAACGAGTCGGACGATTATGTAGTTGAAGAACGGCGACAAAGACGAATACCGAAAAGATACATAAGAGATTGTGTTCGTTCGTGTGTCTTGTGATTGTGTTGTGTTCGTATAGGCCTCTAAACTCAGTTTTCTCGAAACAGGTAACTGTGCACCTTGCATGAGAATTTTACCGTTGATGGTTTATCCTTTCCCTTCACTGATCCTGCTATTGTCCTTCTATCCCGTTACCCTCTGCTCCAAACCACCCCGAATCGCTAAAAACCCTGGTCATGAACCCTTCCGGAACATCCCTAGTCCCGCGTTCAGTTCAGGAACACCCCGTATGCCTATGCGGTATTTTACTGATCAGGTGTGAAAAACATTTTGTTATATAGTTTTATATTCTATCACTCTTGTTAATTAATACACGAATTTATAACAAGTGTTGAGTATGGGCTCCGCTAGTGGGGTCGATGAAGTTTTCAGAGTGGTTGACTGCTTTATGCGTGTAGCCATGATTTCTCACCGGTAGATAACCACTAGTCTCGGGGTAGATAAACAAGACAAGGTAGATAGCCTATTGCTCGGCTACCAAATGTTTTGGGTTTCGGTTCTCTTTTTTAACGTTATTGTGAGTTCCATCAAACATTTCCGAATCTGTTATGACACCCCCTTTGAAATGCCTGACGTAGGGAGGCAAAAAAGTATCAATTCTCTAAGGAATCTATTTTTTCTATAAAAAAAAGTATCGACACTTTTAGATACTTTTATTCCCCCTAATTATCGAAGAATCGATTCAAAATTTTGAGAATCGGCCCGATTCTTTTCATTTTGAGGGAAATTTTTGACAATTCCAACAACTAACAATGGAAAAGGAGCAAGAAGTTAAAATACCTCAAGAATCAAGAACACTCATCACTGCTTATTACAATCTAATGACCAACAGTTGTTACTAATCTAAATCAACTATTATCTCCCCATACACATTACTTATGTCTGCCATGACTGCGGTCAAGACGTTGACATATGAAGAAGACCCTGTCCAGTATGGGTGATTCTCATTTAACGGGACAATCGAGGTTTTGATTCTGACTAAAAAATTTTGTTCTCCTAAATTTATGATTTTTTTATTGTACAATCTAGATGTTACTCTAATGGTATAGTGATGTACAAGCACGCATGATTTTCGTTTGTTTCCTCAAAATTCAGGTTTTAAAATTTTATAGGTTACGAGAATGGTATGTATCCATGACAATGAGCTTTGTCAACCAAAAAACGATAGAATTACGTAAACGATGTGTAAGTAAGGTTGAATGAGACAGATATCTGATTTCAGTTTTTTCTGACTTTGTGCTAGAACAAGTATCACATTTTACTATTAGTATTTATTTAGTATCAAATACCAAACTTGGAAAAAAAAATTGTTTCAAATAGCTATGACGGCTTTTGTGTAGCCACAACAATGAAGTTTAAAATCGCCACGACAATGAGAAATCAATATTAAACCTTCTGCAATTAGGAGTCTAATGAGCACTTATAGAAGTTGAAACTTGCATTAAATAGAGTTTTTACATCTCTATCCCAAAATGAATGCTAAACGGATCAATAAGATTTTGTTAAGAGTGATTTTCAAACCCATAACAATGAGAAGTATGAAACGTACACACCTGTTTTACAAACGGCTAACTTCATTTTTGAGCCCCAACTGTATAGAAATGGCGGAAGCCAACAAAGGGCAGGGTTACCAACGCTGAAAAAACGTTTAATTGCCAAAAAATGCCCTCATTTGATGATTCGATGATTTCCTTCAAACCCATGACAATGAGACAGAAGGTGTGGGACAAACTTCGAGCACTTGATTCGTACAGACTATCTAAAAGTTAGTCCCTCTTGTAAGCGCACTACATCCAGTAACTAATTCTAAAAAAATACTAGTTAAAATATTTCAGGTAAAACGTACTTTGAGCGGATAAAATTTCGGAGTAAGTTCAAATTCTGACTCACGGACAGACCATGACAATGAGATTAGAGGTACATTTCGATCAATTACCGGCATGTACAATGAAGAGTAGCCGAACTTTATGACAGCCATAAGTAGGCCTGGTTACCACATAATAATTGCAAAAATAATTTTTGGGAAAAGTTGAACAGAAAATTATTTATCAACGAAGGACAGCGATTGTCCCGTTAAATGAGAATCACCCTTATCCATGGGCGGTCAAAAAATGTGAAAGAAGTTGTTTCCAAGTTGTGCTCATAAGGAATGAACAAGTTTGCTCTGTGCACCTTCAGTGAGTACCATCTCATCTGGGGGTACCTCTTGATGAACAAGCCAATAATTTATGCCACGAATTAAACTCAATACAAAAGATATAGTTAGTGGGGTATTGAAAGAAACTATTACAGTTTAAATAGGTACATTTTTGAGAAGTCATTAGAAGTAACTTTTACTTTTAATGCACTCTGACTCGTTCCGAAATTCAAAGACGTATCCTTTTTTTTTCTTTTTTTTAAGCGTATATTTATATATTTATTATATATTATATATTGAACATAACAACTAGTTACATCATACATACATACAGTAAGTAACTATCAAGTTATTTAGCTATAACATAATTACGCAATTTTATGGTGAGAGTTCACTAACTAGCACCACACTACACTATCACATCGGTATCAGCATCCCAAGTCTAAGGGTTTGGTCCTCTTCAGGCGCCGAATAGTACTGGAGTTGTCAAGAAGCTGAATGGCTTCCAAATTAGTATGAGCGTGAAGCCGCTGTTCATATCTTCGAGCTAATTTTTTCGCAGTATCTCTTACGGTTTCCACTCTGAGATCTTTATGGAGGTCGTCATTTCTGATGTACCAGGGAGCGTTTACTGCACACCTCAGTACTTTATTTTGGAAAGTTTGAATCATTTGCATGTTGGATTTTGCTGTGCAGCCCCATAGTTGGATGCCATAAGTCCAAATAGGCATTAGCAATGTCTTATACAGAAGAATTTTGTTATAAACGTTGAGTTGTGAGTATCACCCCATAATCCAATAAAGTTTGCGAAATTTTATTTGCAGCTCTTGCTTTTTTTTTCTTTACGTGTTCCTTCCATTTCAACTTTGCGTCCAGGGTCATACCCAAATATTTGGCAGAGTTGGCATGTGGGATAATGCACTGGTTTAAGAACAATGGTACATGGGGTATCCTTTTGTAGGTAAAATTCACGTGAGTGGACTTTGCTTCATTCAATTTAAGACGCCATTTTTGAGTCCATTTTTGAAAAAATCGATGCTTTCATGAAAGATTATAATTTATCGATCATAAATGTTCTCATTCTAATAAGACTCATTTAAAAATTACATAAAAGTATCAATTCTAAAAAAAAAAATCGATTCTTTAAAAAAAATCGGTACGATATTTTTCGATTCTTCCTAAAAAGATCGATTCGATTTAAATCGATTCTTTTTCAAGAATCTTGCATCCCTAGCCTGACGAGGTAAAACGAGAACCTCTATCATGTGGTGCAGGATCATGAACGAATTTCTGAAGAGAATATTTAATCCCCTGAATATTTTTGCACACTCGTGCATCTATTAGCCTACGCCCAGTCTACTAGCTAAACTCTCGGTAAAATCTCTTTTTGGGCCTCGGAGAGCCGGTGAGCCCTGGGAGACGGGTCCCTGCCTTCATGTCTGCGGGAGCCACCGCTACAAAACTCGACGATTATAAGCCGCTTTCGACTGGGAACTTCGCTGAAGATTCCGACAGACCATTGGACGTTTCCGCGGCTTTTTTTCAATCTCGCACTTTCTACCGTCTACGGTAATTTGGGCATCTTTCATTTACGACAGGATAACAGCCATCGTTTCGCTCACCCACATGTTCGTGTGGAAATTCGAAAAACATTTTTGAGTTTTTTTTTAAGTAGAATTTTGCTTTCAAGTTGTTCCTCCAATGTACGAGGACAAGGATAAACTAATAGAACATTTGGAATGTTCAGTAAATATATGTAAAGAAAATAGTCGTCACTGCGCCACTCAGGACATGGTTTCTTTCCGATGTGAACATCCCTATAATTTAAAAACCGTAACAACGAGATATCACGACGGGCAACACGTAAACCGGTTGGGAAAAAACTTTAAATATATAATTAGAATACTTAAGATATCCGGAATAAGGGCTGTAATTTTTGTTTCTTTTGTTGTTACAGGTTCGTAAACCCTTTTATAAACTAAATAGTTGAATTTACTGCTTTCAAAATGAAACATATTATAAATAAAACTTTCGTTTTTACAGAGAAACACAATATCGTGTTTGTTCCTATTCTTGAAGGAATGCACTAAGTATAAAACAACAATTTTATTGACGATTTCACGGAATATGAAGAAGTTGCAGTTAAGTTTGTAGTGAACGAAGCGATGGAATGAATGAATAAAAACATACTGCATTGTGCGTTACAGGGGGTGTCATTCGACGTACAATAATTAATTATTTATAGTTCAAAAGCAGAAACGAAGCCATGTGGTGATAATAGTTCAATAAATTGACCAACATAAATTTAACGTACAATCGGAGAACATAGGTAATATTGTGACTATTTGATTGAACACAATATTATGTTCTCAGATTGTACGTTCTGTAATATTATTACAACTACTGTTGTTTGGAAACTTTTATTTTATCTCCATTAAGGAGAAAGAAATACATCTCCCTGAATTCTGACAATTTTTCATCCTTTAATCATTACAGCAACACGAGAAAAAAAAACAAGAATAACTGTGCACAATATTAATTATTTACTTAATTACATTATTAGGATTGCTTTGAACTACTCAGTTTGCTGACTTTTCGACAACCAATCCCTCCTTCCTCCGACGCAATATAAAAATTTAGGTCAACCACTTCTGTCGTCTTGAAACGGCAAATCCCTAACAACGCTGCTCGAGAAAATATCTCCATATTAAAAAAAAATAATAATAAATTCATGAGCTACTCATTCCGTAAGAATGATCTAATCTTCAGGGCCGTTATGGTATAACAATACAAATCATTTATTTTTTCGACATTGTTGCAGTTTAACGATTTGGAAGGAAGATGGATTCAAATTCGATCTCAGGGACCCTAAAAACATAGAAATCCATACCCCACTCGACTTGGCGTGGGAACTTAAATTTCAACCCCTAGGAGGGGATGGCGGGGGTGATTGAAGGTGAGGTAGTTTCCCCAAGTACTCTCCTTGTCTGAAGTAAAAAAATGAATGTAGAAATTCACTTAAAAAGATGTATTAGTTCATCCCAATCACATGACTCAAAAAGAAGGTTCTGACACCAATTTAAGAGTAGTTTTTGGCCATAGCTCAAAATTTTGGGGGTCAGGGATTTTTTGAACCTTGGATTCGAATTCACCATCGAAAAATACATAGGGATACCCTAGTCTACTTTACGGATCTTGACTTTTTTTATGGGGCTGTGTAATCGAAAACTCCACGTGGAGCATCGAGAATAATGAGAGGAAAAAAATTACAAAACAATACTCAGAATTACCAGTTTGCACTAGATTTTACTAGCAGGATCCGACTTGGGGTTGCAAATGTCTAGGAAATGGGTTACGACATGAACAGAGTGGCGTGATTTCTGGGAATTCTATTTCACGGAGAACTCGGATCGCAGGTAAAACCCGCAGGGAGGTTCGAGGTTGAGGAGCTCAATTCCTCTAATTTCCTTTGTTCACAAATTTGAGTGACAGCCAGCCCTCCTCATTTTCCCAGAATCGTATTGTAACACGTGTTGCCCAGGCTTCAGTTCTTGAAATAGAACCCACAAGATTTGACTTCTCGGACCTCCGCAGTTACAGCCTGTTGTCGAACTCCGTATGGCAATTTCGGTTTATAATTTTCAATAACGAACTTTCTTTCCTTCAGTCTTTTCCGATCGTGGTTGGTGTAGGGACGGCACGATACTCCAAAATATCAATACTGCTTTCGATACGATATTTTTCAGAAAGTATCGGTATACGATATTTTCCGATACCGAAATTTAAAAAGTATCGATCCTTTGACATATATCGGCTCAAAGTATCGATACCACCGGTACTATCGATACCGAGCAATATTTTAAAAACCGTCCAAAAAAATTTTCATGGAAAAAATATATGATTTTTCTTGTACTGCAAAGGGAAAGGATCACATCAATCAATCATTTTTGGTACGTACTTAATTTTGCAACTGCAACTGTTGCATACTGCCTCTTTCGAATCACGGACGAAAAATCCCCGGATCTGTTCCTTTTTATGAAAATGTTTCCATATGTTACTTGGCGGTGGCATTTTGAGAACGTACAAACTAGTAAGAAAAGAACAGCAAAATCACACTGGGCACTTCTTCAACAAGATAGACAAAGACAAACAAAAGAGTAAACAATGTGATGGTTTCAGTCAGCTAACATGTTGTAGAAGAAGTAGATATCGATGAAGAACATTACAAGCGATACATTGTTTTTATTGAGTGTATGTATTTTTTCGAGGGGACAAAACTTCAGATCTCGTATTAGCATCATAGGTAATGCAGGGCCGAATCTATACATTTTGGGCCACCCTGAAAAATCTATCCTGGGCCCCCTTAACAGCACTTATGGAATAGCCCCAACTCCCAGAAAGTGTATGTATTTTTTCGAGGGGACAAAACTTCAGATCTCGTATTAGCATCATAGGCAATGCAGGGCCGAATCTATACATTTTGGGCCCCCCCTGCAAAATCTATCCTGGCATCATAATGGAATATACATTTTGGCCCCCCTGCAACAGCACGAATGGAATAGCCCCCCCCCCCCCCTTTACATTTTGGGCCCCCCTGCAAAATCTATCCTGGGGCCCCTTAACAGTACGCTCCGAAAACTTTAAGGAAAAGAATAAATAACAAAATATTGCATTTATATTAATGTACAACAAAAAATCTTTATTAGATATCTTTTGAGTTTTACATTTCACTACAGTTTTCAAATCTTAACTTGAGCTTCCATACACAGAAACATTAAATGAAACTAAAGAAAGTCTTTCCTTCTACATTTTAATGCAGCAAAACTCTTGATTAGGGTTTTCTTGTCGAGTTTAGAAGCTCTTTTGTGATTTATAGCTAATAGGCCGAGATCATTCAATCGTTCTTGCCCCATAGATGTTCTTAAATAATTTTTTATTCTTCTTAAGACAGAAAACGACCTCTCAGTAGTAGCTACTGAAACGGGCAAAGTCAAAAATAATCTCAGTGCTGTTAGAAGCTCAGGATAACTTGAAGCTAATGTGTCCAACTGAAGAAGACTTTTAACCAGCTCAGAAACGGTTTTCATTTTTGAGAGTTCATGCTTAAGCCCCTCACGAAGAGAAATCAATTCCAGGACCAAAGACGGACCAATATCATTTTGATATAGTTGTTGTAACTTTGTGGCCTTTTCTACTATTTCATCCTCTGTAAGTGTTAGCAGTATTTTGGGAAATATAACTGAAAATGTTTCATCTAACATTGGGTAGAAAACCTTAACTTTGAATGAGGTTTCTCCATCACAAAATTTGTGGTCCTCTGCCAACTCATCGAAGTGTCTCTTGACTTTTGCCTGCCAAACTTCTGGGAATACTGGATCTACCTTCCATTTTCAGCAAGAGCTACAGCTTCTTATTCCAAATGAACTTCGCGACTTAAGTTATTGGATATAACATATATATGGGAATTAACAAAAACCGATTGTAGGGTCGAGTTTCACGTTACATTTTGATCATGTGGCTATGAGCTGCGGCTCCGTCGCGAAGATCGTTTTGTGGTTTGAACGCCGGCGATCCGTGAAACCGCCGAGCCCACAAAATCTTAGATGAACCAGCCCGTACTACCCGTCGCTCTTGATTACTGGGGCGTTTTATTCAATTTTAATGAAAAATGTTGACATCAAAACAAACTTATTGGTAAGTAAAGCTGGGACGCCCCTATGTCTGGTTGTTGTAAGATCATTATCGTTCGGATCTAGGTTTCTAGAAGCAATTTTTTGCCAATTTCACGGAGCGAGATGTCTCCCATTGTAAATGTATACAGGGTGGAAGCGGATAAGTGACGAAAAATTGTTTTTCGAACGAGTGTCCTATCACTTTCTGTTTGTATGTTATGATTTTTTCAGTAATTTTTCTACTGAACCCGACCTCACATCATAAAACCACTATTTCTCACTTGTGCGTCCATTATTTCCATTTTTCACCTCGTTTTCGGATTCAGCATTAAATTTTCTATAAGAATGGATCATTTTCGGAGTTATTCCACTTGACTTAGACTCAATTATTACAATACAAACGTTAATTTTTTCAGGAATCTAGAATTATCATTTGGATCAAAAATTAGCCTCTCCGACAAAATTGGTCCTAGAGGTTGTCAAATTTCATAAAAACTGTTGCGTCCAATACTCTTTCCAATGGTATAATCAGTTTCAATAATAGCTGTTTTCTTTGGTCTACTATTACTGAGCGAGAGATGAAAAACACGATATTAGTGAAGGAAGCGAAGGTGATAAGATGAAGCGTACTCGCATAATGAGGAAGATTCTGAAGGAGAATAGGCAAATCGTGCTCGAGAGACTGTAAATAGGTAGTGTCCCCATTTAAATTGGCTGGAAGAAAATGTGGCCCTATCAACTAGTCGCCAACTATCCCTGCCCAAACATTTACTTAGAACTTGCGTTGGAATGATGACTGTCGAGATGCATGGGGATCCTCCGTAGCCCAGTGGTGCATATTGTGAGTATTAAATACACCTTCGCGAGTAAACAAAGACTTGTCTGTCCACAATATGCGTTTGAAAAAATGATATTGTTCGTTGTTGGTGATATTGTTGTTGATGATGTTGTTGAAAATCGTTTTCTTCCAAAGCCTGCACCTGTGTGAAATGGTAAGGATGAAAATGGTTTTTTATTCAATCATTTCAAAACGTAATCGGGAAACACCGATCTCTGAGGCTAAGTCCCGAGAGCTCACGTTAGGATCAGTTGTGGCACGGTCAATGATGTAACCCTCATGATTATTACAATATTATAATGGTTGTTGAATCATATTTGGCATCATATTTCTAAATTATGATTCATTTTCCAAAACTTGTAAATTTTGTTAAAGTTTTATGAGACAATACGGGAGAAAGGAATCAATTTTCAATCAATTAAGTGACTTTTACTTGTAAACATTGCTAGTCAACATAAAAACCTAACGTCATTGAGGGGTTTGCATCAGGATACGGTACACTACAATAGTATTGCTTGTATTATACAAGAGTGAACGAACAACATAAAGCATATTACAGTACAGTAGGCAAGACAAGCTACACAGTTTTCAAGCCTCGGTTTAAACCATCCGTTTTTCATTTTCCGATAAATGACCAACACGTTATCCGGATACCCATTTCCGATGGTCGGTAGCTGGTGTCCCTATCGCTGATACCTTCGCAGTATACTAGATAACACCAGTGTGGCTCGGAGTTTTGGGTAATTTCTGGGATCTCGATCTTGGAATGGTCTGAAATGGATTCGTCTGCAGTTATTGTTTTCTCAGGTTTGCTTAATATCACCCCCCCCCCCCCCCTCTCTCTCTCTCTCTCTCTCTCTCTCTCTCTCTCTCTCTCTCTCTCTCTCTCTCTCTCTCTCTCTCTCTCTCTCTCTCTCTCTCTCTCTCTCTCTCTCTCTCTCTCTCTCTCTCTCTCTCTCTCTCTCTCTCTCTCCCTTCTCTCTCCTTTTCTGATGGATCAATTCTAATTGGCCTTCCACTTCCACCAGTGATTAAGAGCCCCCTCCCCCTCTGTTTCGGTCTTACCCCTTGAACTGGGTGATTTTATTAGGACGACCTCGTAACTACTTTAAACACAGCGCTGAAGACACAACGTTCGTATTTTCCATGCACTCTACACTCCCCATCCGACCACTCATTGACTGGACTAACTTGCGTGAACGAGAGAACAGTATTGCACCCGAACATGGAACGTGCAGAAAGAAAGGGATCTATGACCAACGGCATTGTCGAGCCCCCGCTGGACTCTTTGTTCCAGAGATTTCGTGAAAATTGAAAGACCCGAAGGCCGAAACGATCCATCGATTGGCGCCGGTTCATTTTCCCAGTTGCATTTTTGAAGTTGATATACCGAGGTGCCGGGTTGCACTTTTCATAAAAAGAACGGACTTGCCACTTCGTAACGGGCCACTGCGACGGCTGAAGTCCTTGAAAGACCTCGGCCGATAATTGTGAAATGCTGAAGTGAAAATAGCTCAAAGCCAACCACGCCTATACAATAAGAATCCCTACCTTCGTAGCTACTTGGTTCTGGAGGCGAGTTACATAAGGGAGCCGGTCACGCGGACGACGTTTGAAGCGTAGAATCCTTAACTAACTTGTCACCAGATAGCATCGCCATCACCCTCTGACTGCCTGCATTTTAATATTCCGAGAGAAATCTCGGATTCGTTTCCGTCAACAAAGTCGCGTTCGGTTCTGTAACCCTTGAGGACAAACAAACACAGAAGTTAGCGATGAGTAAACCTACATTTATCGAATTTTCTGAAAAACCTAAGCTATTCTAAAGACTCCAAATATTGTTTTCTTTCAATTCGCCTCGTTTTCGTTTATTGTTTCGATAACAAGCTATTGTGCTTCAATGAAAAACAATTTGTATTACCCCTCAAATGTTGTATATGTCTAGTAAAATTATGGGACAAACTCAGGGAATCCATTCAACGTTTAATTTGCAATCGAAAGTGTCTGCAATCGAAGTGATGTATCTTGGATTTCTTAATTTCAAGTTTTTCCCGAGGAGTGCCCGACGAAAAACCTCCCTACAGATAGCGAAAAAACGAAAGAAAAACGATGATTTTTAAGAAATTTTCAAAGTTTGAATTTTGGCCATTTTTTTCACCAATAAGGTCTGGCTAAAAAAAATTTAATTTTATATCAGGGCAATAGAAAATTTTATGCTCTTTCCAATGGTCACCTTATTTTCTCGTTTAGACCAAAATAAGGGAGCTACGGCTGTTTTAGTGAGACAAGGTCTGAAAAGTAAAAAAAATCTTGGAAATTAAATTGCGGGAAAACGAAGCCTCTAAACGAAAAATGCTATGAGACACTTTCGATTGCAAATTAAACGTAGAATCGATTCCCTGAGTTTGTCCCATAATTTTACTAGACACCCTGTATATTTACATTATAAAAGGTTTTCAAGATTTAAAAATATGCTTAATAAAAGTAGATTTTTTTAAATTTGTTTTATTGCACTTACAACTTATAGCAACATTATTCTAATATATAGTTGGCGTACATTAAGAAATCTAAGATAGATCACTTAGTCCTTATTGTCCTGATATTTGCACTTTATGATGCTCACATCAAGTGAATTAAATCGTGTGGCTTGGTTCTCTTCAGTCTTCTAAGCAGATCCTCTGTGTTGAGAAGCTGGACGACATCCTCATTTACATGATCTTGTAACCTCAAGGGGTGATGCACGACTTGGCTTCGAATGACCTCATTGACAGATTCAATCTGCAGCTCGTAGTGAAATCTGTCATTTCTAAAATATGTGTATGCATCTACGCAACATCATAAGGCCGTGCAAGCCCACAGTTGCGCACCATAAGTCCAGACAGGCTTTAGGACTTGCTTGTACAGTAACAACTTATTGTGGACTGACAGTTTTGACCGTCAGCCCATCAGCCAGTACATTTTTCTGTATTTGATCATAAGCTCAGCTTTTTTTTCTTGACGTGGGGGCTTCCACCTTAGTTTGGCATGCAGTGTCATTCCAAAGGATTTCGCTTCATTGGCATATGGTAGAATGGATATGGCTTGTTATGGAGAAAGGCTGGCACATAGTTGATCCCTTTGTTAATAAAAGTAGAATGAATGTAAAAAAATCTCAATAGCTTGATGAGCACTTTGAAAAAAATCAATAACAAATAAATTTTTTTAAACGCTGCTAATTCTAACACATGGTTTTTTTTTCATTTCCAGTCAGCCCTTTTTTGCGCAGATCGCTGGCTGTAGATAATGATTAAATGTAGTATGCGGTTATTATCCAAATATAACGTAATAGGTACAAACCTATGAGGGAATGGGTACAACGGTTGGTTATGGCAAAAACTAATTGCACAGCTGTGCTCCATCAGACCCCATCAGATTTCAGACGTCCACAGAAACTCCCACTCAACTTTCAGCTTTTTGGGTTGAAAAATCGCTTGGGCTCACTCAGCTAAAAATAGCTACTTCTGCTGTATTCTTCTATACTTCTGAACCCCGATTCAGCTCCCCTAAAATCCTTTTACTCAGAAATCCACCGAATGGACCGGAAATTCATTCGGTTGTTCTGTTTGGTACCTAAATCAGGGGTGCCCAGCTCCCTAAGCTTTATGACAACCCCCCCCCCCTCCCCTGTGGGCACCCCTGAGTAACTACAACATCGTTCTCTCGAATAATCAATGTAAATTCATCAAGTTAAATTCAGAATTTTCCAAACCAATTTTAATATTCAAACCAATTTCAGAAATTTCCAAATGAAATCCAGAATTGTCCATTTCAATTTCAGAATACTTCTCAACGGTGCTGACTGCTAACAAATGCTAATCGCTAATTGCTATTTTTTGGAGATACCCGTCATAAAATGTCAATCAAATTATTACTAGGAAATTTAAAACTTGACCACAAAATTGTGGTGAAATATGTAGTTGAATTTTATAAAAAGAAACCAAAAATCAAAAAATGTAAAAAATCGCAAACACATTGCAAAAATCCATAAGTTTATTTTCGCAGTGGAATTCTTTAGAGATAGTTAATTTGGTGTAAAATATATAATTAACCTATTCAGTTCCCTAAGTGGTCAAATGTCAACACAATTTAACATAATATGTTAAATTTACTCATAATACGTTAAATATATTTTAATATGTATATTTTAATATATATTTAAATATATTTAATATGTTAAATATATTATATTTACTCATAATACGAGAATTAACGAAACTTCGCTTGTACAATCATGCTACATGACTGGTACTTTTTCACAACTCCTGCTATAATGAAAAATCCCTCTTTCCGTTCAGAACTCCATCAATCAACTCACAAAAAGAAATTGATGACATTCTGAGATTGAAATGGACGATTCTGTATTTGACTTGGTAATTTCTGAATGAGGTTTGAAAAATTCTGTACTTTTTGGAAAATTCTGAAATTGGTTTGGAAAATTCTAAAATTTGTTTGGAAAATTTTGAATTTGGTTTGGAGAAGCTATAAACAATGGCGAGTTTGAATTTAGCGATTTGCGATGTAGAGATAATTATCTCTATTATAATAGAGCGTTTGAACGCAGGACGCACAACCCTGTTGTCATACAGTACCGTTCGAATTAATGGAAACAAGGCTGCAAAAACAACAATTTTCAGTAAAACTCGAAATGTATTATTATTATAATGGTAAAACAAATGTTCAATATGGGATATGGCCTCCCTTGTTATCAATGACCAATTGTACTCGTTTTGGCATAGAATCCACTAGGGATTTACAGTTTTCTTTAATTTTATCACTGTGGAACTACAGCTTGATGACGGCACTGATCATTTTCTCGTTCGTGGTGCAGTTCTGTTTTCCCAATGAATCCTTCAGTATAGCCCACAAATTCTGTATTGGGTTCAAATCAGGGGAGTTCCCGGGCCAACCCAGCATCTTGATGTAGTGATCAGCAATGAATTTCTTTGACGCTTAGAATTGTGGCATGGAGCAAGATAAGGCATGAAAATGCCACCCTGCCACCCATTCCTTTGTCAATTATCTCTCTGTCCAGTTGAAGGAATGGTGAACACAGAGAGGCATAAAGAAGTCCTTCAATCCCGAGTGTTACGCCAACTTTCTAAAATCCAGGGTGGCATTTTCATGCCTCATCTTGCTCCATGCCACAATTCTAAAGCGTCAACGAAATTCATTGCTGATCACTACATCAAGATGCTGGATTGGCCCGGGAACTCCCCTGATTTGAACCCAATAGAGAACTAGCAGGCTATACTGAAGCAATCATTGGGAAAACAGGACTGCACCACGAACGAGAAAATGATCTGCCGTCATCAAGCTGTGGTTCCACCGTGATAAAATTAAAGAAAGCTGTAAATCTGTAGTGGATTCCATACCAAAACGAGTACAATTGGTCATTGATAACAAGGGAGGCCATATCCCATATTGAACATTTGTTTTACCATTATAATAATAATAATCATTTCGAGTTTTACTAAAAATTGTTGTTTTTGCAGCCTTGTTTCCATTAATTCGAACGGTACTGTCGACTAGGGATGGGACATCGACATCGATAGTATCGAAATATCGAGGTTTGGCTTCGATATTACGATGTTTTGCCATCTATGCCACACATTCGATAATATCGACATATCGATGTTTTAGCTTCGATAACATCGGTTTGGTTTACTCTTCACTCACTGAGAAAATTCCATCTAGTGTGCTTGCTACCAAACGTGAAAAAAAGAAATATTGAAAATTCTTTCAACTGCTGTAGTATTAGCGAATTTTCGAAGAAAAAAAAAACTATTGTTCTCAGTCAAAAATATTTTCAAAAGATGTTTGCACCAAAATCCGTCTCAAAGCATTCTAAATCCACTGTCAAAAGGCACCAAAACTCATTCCAGACTATAAATCTCGATAGAATAGAAAGAGAAAGCTCAAATTTGCACAAAAAATCTATCTAAGCTTTCAAAAGGCTAAGTTTGAAGATGGGCACAATTGCCTCACTCGAAGGGGAGATTTGGGGCATTTCAAATGGGGGGAAATTACCCGAAAACACCCAAGTAGTTGACTTTCTTTTATATAGGTTTTGTCACGCTAAACACGATGGTGAAATCGGATTGGAGATATCTCAATCCGTCCTAACTAGAGCAGTTTGAAGATAATAAAACAAGGTGGATGGCCAAATTGGAAAAAAAATTACGAGATTCTTCAGCTTTCAAAAATTTTCAAATTAAAATGAGGTACTTACTTATCACAAGTCTGAAAATAAAATTGTTTTTTTGCATAGTTTTTCTTCATGCAAAACTAGGTTGAAAATTTGCTCATTTCGTCATGCTACATGACTGGAACTTTTTACCATCTTCTTCAGCGTTGAAATACCTTTAAAATGAGATTTCATTTGTCACAAAATAAAACTCTTGATTTTGCATCAATATCCCTCATAAAAACCGTGTGATAAGGATGCTGTTAACTGATAAGGACACCGATATCAAAAATCTCGATATCAACACTCAAACATCGACATCGATATCAATATCGATGTTTTGGATGTTTTGTCTCGATGTCCCATCCCTAATTCGAAAGGTACTGTCGACCAGAAATTCGCCCGATCCTAAAAAAAAAAAAAAAAATAAAATAAAATAAATAAACCCACCTGACTTGCTGTTATCGCTTTCCCGGTATTAGTTCCCGCTCACGTAGGACATGGCGAAGGGATTGTAACGAACTCGACCAAACTCCATCCAGAAGGCAGTGCGCGGTAACCCTTCTGCAAACTCGGTCCTCCATAACCTTCAGTGTTCCGTCGCTCGTGAGTGTTGTAGGTTGTGATGTGTTTAGGTTTTTCAGCTTCAAGATGTTTTCAATTTGATTTCACTTCGAATTCGGTTCGCGTTTTCGCGATCGGCTGTGTAGGTTAAAGTCAATCGTTAATCGTTGTGAGATGTGTAAGTGATGTGTTTTATAGCATCATCGTGATTTCCTCTTCTACGCTCACCTCAATAGGTATGTAGAACATCACACACTTGAAAGGTACCTGCATGCTCCATTAATATATTCCACTCACACTTAATTTACAATAAAATAGTCATTATTGAATAATTGTTAGTCCCAAATTTCGGTATTTTCCGCATGAAAATTCTTCAATATGATTGATTGAGCGCGAGAACGTAAATTTCCGTGGCCCAACTAGGAAGTTGGCGTATTATCTGTTACTGAATGAAGTAGATGTAAATTAATGCCTTCAGATTGAAAACTGGAAATTGGGTAGTTACCGAAGAATGTATCAATAAACTTTAATAACCAATAATATAATAACTATACATAGATAGATAGATACATAACTCGAATAATCAATAACAATTCCGTAAAAGTTCCTGTTGAGATGTTTCGAGTGTAAATTACACTTTATCTTCAAGTGAAATGAAATGAAATCAAGATAGTTTTATTTCACAAATAAATCAATATACACAAAATGAACAAGTTTCAAGCTTTACAGAAAGTACTCCCCTATGTGGGCGAATGCCTGCGTTAGGGAGAAGAGCGAGCGAGCTATTTATTTGCGAATCAAGAGGTTGTTGAGGTTTTATGTATTAAATCTTGCAGATTCAGTTCTATGTACTTAGTTATATTTCAAGTAAGTAAAAGCGGAGGCAAAAGGCAAGGGTACGCAGTAGGAACTTTTCCTGTGCTTCACGATTTTGAAGCTTTGTTATTTTCTGTTGGAACAATATGGAGGACCAATAGAAAAGCGTGTTACAAGAGTTCAGGAGGTAGGTACTCATTCTAATTTGAATTCAAATTTATCCTCCAACAGAAGTAAATAATACAAATTTGCCTTATTTTTCTAATTTTTCATGACTGTCATCACAATGCACAATTTCTCATCACACAACATTTGCCAACACAGATATGTAATTTCTTTAATTATTAGTTATACTTTTCCTTCTGTAGATCTTAATTGCTATTCCTATTTTCTTACTAATGAATTAATACAATATTATTATTATCGATTCAGGTTATAAATGAAAAAGGATTTTAACAATTTATTAATTCGGAGAGGATGATCAAATAATTTCTTTTTTAAATTCAGTGGAAGCAAATTATATTCTTTCATCCCCCTATACCTATAGATACTTTGTCCAACAGTTTTGCGGTGTTGCTGAAGCGAAATGTGCCCCGACAATCGAAAACGAGTAGGAATCAAGTGCTGCGGGAAATTGAAAGAGACTTCTTACAGGATCTGTTTGTATTGAAGCACGTTTAATTAATTTGGGTTGGTTAATGATGTTCATTTGTTTGAATAAAGGCGAGGTGTGAGCTAGATAGTTGATTTTGGAAATTATTCTGATAAGGGCTTTTCAAGTCAACGTTATAATTCAAATTATTGTTATTTAGTCAATTAAGGTTTCTTTTGAATAGTATAATTTCTTTATACTCTCGTTGGTTGTAGGGTGTCTCTGTCAATCATGGTTTCGTCTGTAAGAGGGCACCTTTTTGGAATTGATCCTAGGGGGGGTTTGAAGAGAGACAAAAAGTGACTGAATTAAGTAACTGACCTTACCTATGTGCCACACCAAACGTTTCCATCATTTTGTCCCCTACAAACATGTCATCTTGCCAGTGCAGAACGTGAATACTTGGTTGGGTACTCCGGTAAAAGATTAAACAGGAGTTTGTTGGACCCCCTAGGAGAAATATTGACTATCTAAGTATCGATATTTGGATACCGGTATCCCATCCCTGGTAGGTACGAAGGGGAAGACATAACCACCCTCGCTCAACATAGGCGTGGGAGAAGCTTTTCATTAGGTAGTGCCAAATACCCGGGGGGGTTAGGGAGTAGGTATTCCAGTTAAAACTGAACATTTCAAGCCTATTAACCGTAATTTCAAAATGGCAAAGACCTGGGCTATCGAGGTATGAATCATTTCCAGAGGAGGCAAGCACACAAAACATTTATTTACATCAATTTACTCCCAATTACAAACGCATCCTTCTTTTTCTGGGTAAAAGGGCTTTAAACTCTTCTGTTATTTCTGAATATTCAGCGTCTACAGCATAGTTGTTCTCAGTTTTGATTTCACCAAACTTAGTTTTGAAAAACTCCGCTCGGCTGATGCACTGGTTACTGGGATGATTGAAAAGGCCTGTAAAGCTGCATATAACTGAGAAAACAAGATAGCTCGGTTTTCAGCACCAAGCCATTTCAGCCATTTCTTCAAGGCCGTCCTTGTTGTACCTGTCAAACCAAACTCCGAATTAGAACAACACTAATATTGCGCGATTAATTTTAAAGTTTAGCAGAACAAGGAATACAGAAATATAAATTTAAAACGCTGAACAGCTATGCTTGTCCAGTACAAATAAATGTCACAACTGTACATATTCAGCATTTTAAACATATCTTACTTATTAATTATTTATTTGTTAATTACCAGTACTTACCAATATTTACTAACGGTTTGCTTGTATTCAACTATAATTATGTAACTCAGTACCTTTTGGAGGGGTTACATCAGACCTCTTCGAGTTTTCTCGTAGTCGTTGTTCTGATTGGATACCATCAAAATCCACTTCAAATTTTTTTAAGCTATTTTCAAATCTTCCAGTTTCAAAAATTTTTCCAACTTCTACTATAAGATTGCAAGTTTCTTGGTCAAAACGTTCGTCAATGCCCATTGTTAAAGAGTCGAGAAAGGGTTGAAATGTCAAACAGCGGTCTGCTCTTCTTTGCCCTCATACTAGTGAGATGTCTGGGTGTTGTCATCGATACTAGGAGATACTTTTCGCTTTTTCACATCAGGAATCTCCACGCCTATTTTCTCAGAAGTATTTTCAAGCGACATTTTCGAATGAAACCTAAAAAAAACTCATCTCATTAGGTGGTGCACCACCCGTGCGCACGCTAATGTCGCTCAACAGTTAAGAGTGGTTCAAAGTTTAATTTTTTTTCGGTGCTGACGATCCCCTCAATTCCCCTCTGAAGAATCAACATAATTTCAATGTTAAGTCTCTCTTTTGTAGTAAAAGGTTAGTGAGAATACTTCCACTCGGACATGGGGTACTTGTGGGTTCCCAGTTGCTCCCACTTTCCAGCTGCCAGAGGCAGGTCTTCCAGTGCTCTCGGCACCTCATCACTCTTGCCGAATCCGCTAATTAAGGCGGAACGCCTAACGATTTCAAGGCCAACCCGATATCCACAAACTGTGCCGTAATATGATCTAACAGCCGAGTGTGAAGAATGCGTCGGGAGGATCTTATGAACAAAAGATGAGGTGGATAAAACCACTTTCCATTTCTTCGCCGCTCCGTTGCTCAGGAACTATGAGCTCTCGGACGAAAGTGAAGTCCCCGCTAAACCTGCACTATTTGTATTTGACTGCTGACGTGGAAGTAATTGCAAACAAAACAAAACGTTTCACTCCTTATGAGAAACACTACCAACTATTACACACAGATGACACACCTTTATTTCTCCTTATCTCTTTAATACTCATACATATTCGAGAGCAAAGTTGGGTGTATTTTTATTGGTGAATACGGATACGAATATCACTCAGAGCCCCCCCCCCCCCCCCTCAGCCTGCGAATACGAATACTAATATTCGTATTCGTATATAGAAACACAACTTTATTTTTATTTGCAAATTTAAATACGAAAATTCGTCTTTTCGCAGAGAAAATGTACGAATATTCTCATATTTGGATGCCAATTTTGCGAATAATTGTATATTTTGCATCAGAAACACACAAATACTTCATATTACCTCCAAAAAATTCGAATTCACTCATATTCGCGGCCAACATTTACGAACAATCTCTTATTCGCAGACAAAATGTACGAATAATCTCATATTTACTAAGAGAAAATTCGAATTTAATTGCATTATTGAAAATTCATGCGATCCAAGACTTCATTTCTACGTATTTTTTGCGCTGAATCGAATGGTGACACTCTACAACACCTCAACAACCAACGGTTTAGGGTAGAAGCCCCTTTCTTAATATTAGTACGTGGTAAACACATTTTTTAAATATGAAGTAGTATGAAGTACTTATTTGTGTGTTTCTGATGCAAAATACACAATTATTCGCAATATGTCCATCCAAATGTGCAAATATTCGTATATTTTTCTGTGAATAAACAAAAATTTGTATTTATACTTTCGAATAGACGAACATTCGTATTTAAATTTGCGAATAAAAATAAATTCGTATTTCTATATGCAAATACGAATATTTGTATCTCTGTTCGAGAGGTATTCGATTTTGTTTGAAGATTATTCAATTCAAATCTAGGGTAAGCTATGTCTACTCATTACATCAAGCTATTCCTTAACCAAACTGCTGTGAAGAAAAACAGTTGGGAATATTCGTATTTGGGGTCAGAATCACTTTCTACAGCATTTTGTTCTACTCTCGAGACACCTAAACTTACTGAAACATGTGCGAAGAATCATATTTGGGGCCTATTTGGAACTGAGTTTTTCACATGACTCTCAATCAATCCTAAAGAGTGAAATCAAAAGGCTGAAATATAACCAAAGCAAGTTGGCGTTTCAAAGCGACTTCTTGCAGAGAAAGGGAGAACTCCATTTTTCCGGTGAGTCAACGCATCATCGTTCCCGGGTTAATCCGTAACTTATTTTTAAACCTACCGAAGGTCATCTCGGGGCTTTTGCTGCCTTGGTAGACTCGTAAGTGCAGGTTTTTTTTTCTAGAAGGGGAACGTCAGGGGCTGGTGAAAAGGTAATGTAGATCCTCCTACCAAGGCCGAAGACATAAGTGGGGGCTACTGTTCATATCCCCAAATTGAGAAGCCAATGATGGAAAAGAGGAATCGATTATTCTCAATAAAACCGCCGCCTTTGCCTCGCAGCGACTTTAAGTTGGAAAGTGGGCGCTTGGAATATCTAAAAGGAGGAAGGCCGAGTCGAGCGAGCTGAGCTGAGTTATGCAAATATTGCAGCCGTCCGCGACTGGACGTTCAACCCACGCCAGCAACACGGCCAACCGGTCAAGAGGAACAGAAACAAACTGACTGGCTCTCGGTCCTTTCATTTCTTGGAGAACCTCATCACTTTGTCTGACAATTGGGATTTGGCTAGTGAGAAATTGAAAGCGATTGATTGAGTAACGCAGATTGTTCCGAAAAGATAATGATGATGGTTTATTAGGGCGTCTCCCTGAAGTAAGGCTTCGTCACTAGTGGAACGCCTATTAGAATTTGATTGATTGATGATTGACAAAAAAATATATATATTGGTTAGTCATACATGCATTACAGCGACTTCCTATGTTCGGTTTTTATACCACCACATTAAAAACCTGATTATAAACACTTACAAGAATATTAAAAACTGAACAAAATTCTTAATAGAACGAAAAAGAGCAAGAAACTCGGGTGGGTCGTTTCCATAACATTTGACCAATTGATGTCCCCGGCCTTCACATTTGTTTTTAGCATCCGTTTTCAGCCTCCTTATTAAAAAACGAATTACGTACTACTCTGTAGGTTTCCATGAAAGGAATACGACGGTAACAATATAATGCACCTAGGTGCAACCTCAAATATTAAAAAAACCCTGTATTAAAGTCAGAAAACTTTAATGTGTCACGAGCAGGGTTACCAAACGTCCTCTTTTTGGAGGACATGTCCTCCTTCTCTAGGCTTTGTCCTCCGTCCTCCATCCAAAACAAAAAATCCCCAATTGTCCTCCTTTTTCACAGACAAAATGGGTCAAGTTTTTTCAACAATGCCGTTCTCCTGATTACTTCAGTGAACTGTTGAAATTATGTGAATTTTTCTTCTGCCTTCCTGGGTCTAATAGTAACGTTGAACGTGTATTTTCATTGATAAATGTTCAATGGAGCGATGAGAGGAATAGACTTACTGTTGATACCGTTAAGGGCATTGTTCTTACGAAATTCAATTTTAAAGGAATGTCTTGCAAAGAATTTTACGACCATATAAGAAAAGATGAGAAAATTTTGAAAGAAATAGCCTCGCATGAAAAGTATTTCCAATAAATTATGACACCAATTCGATTTTCAATATTTTTTCATTTTTTCCTCCATTTTCCTTAATTGTCCTCCATTTCATCCGAAATTTTCCTCCAAAATGAATATTCCATATGGTAACCCTGGTCACGAGTGTTACTGTCCTCTAGGTGTGAATGTTCTAAGTAAGTCGTGTTTCAAAAAGAAAAACTCTGAATTGATTCAATTTCAATGAACGAAAATTCACTATTATATGAGGGTATTTCAGTGTATATTCATTTTTGAATTTTAACTAATATTTTAGTTAGTTGAAGTTTCGGAGTCCTTAGTTCTTAGTTTTATGATGCTGGAGAGCATCATATGGCTCACCTAAAAACATGGAATGTTCCAAAAATTATCCAACACGAGTGTTACCTGTGTTGCAATAGCACTTGATTAAAATTGAGAATTATGAAGGCAGAAGAAGAAGGTTTAGGAAACTTTTTCGGAGCTATCATCTCATAACCCACCTAACCCAGTGCAATCCTGCCCTAGACTTTTTCCAGGAACGGACCCTGCAGTCCTTTCTTGCGGAGGTTTCGCACTCCCTCCAGTTAAATTAATTGTTTTCTATGCAGTTTCTTCTAATTTTTTCGTTTAAGAACGAACGTTTATTGCACCTCAGCATTCCACAGGAACAATCTTTTTCTCATTTGTAATTGGGCTCCGCCCGTTTTGTAATTGAATAAATATAGATATATGAGATGATATTATTATCATTATGAGAGTTATTATCTGTCCAATTCTTGGTTAGGTTAGGAATAGTGTTTCCATGTGAAAACATCACGAGTGTTACTACTCATAAAGTTTGTCATTTTAAAATTCAACAGGGTCCTTGCAAATTTATTAAAATACTCATTTGTAGTATTTTTCAAGAAAAAATTGCATTAAAAAAAAGCAGTTTGTTATTTAGTTGTTTTTTCATTTGATTTGCACCTGTCGCGAGAATTACCATGGATAGCTCTCCGTAAGGTTTTTGGTACTTTAGATGTGTACAAATCAATTAGCGAGACATGTGATAACATTTTGGATCTAGTTTAGGAACAGGAAGACTTTTTGGGTGGTTTCCTGAGCTTGAAGACGAGTAGAATTTAGCGATTTGCTCCTTGCAGCCTATCTGTTGTACAGTAACACTCGTGACAAAACTCCTCTCAGAGTAAAATGTTAGAAAATCAAAAAACTACTGGAAAAACTGACAACCGCCACTCACGTTTGTTGATTTGAATATCTATACTAATTTTCCACATCCAATTTCGTTCAAAAATCTTTATTTTAACCCGTCTCACGTGGTCTAGAAAAGCCAAAAATTCAAATAATATGAAAATGACCCGGCTGAGAATCCTAGATGGTTTGAAAAGAGTTTGAATAGGATTACGATTACCCCCTTCATTGTCTTCCCCGAATCGTGATATGAAAATAGTGGAGAAATGAAGATTTATTACTATGACACCTGTATTCCCCCCCCCCCCCCTCGTTAATTATATTTGAAAGTTGTGAAATATCATTCGTAACTAGAACATTCTTGATTCATGAAACCAAAACATCAGTGGAATAGCCTGTAAGTGCAGCGTTCGAATGGATTGTCTAGTGACCTCAATAAAAAATTGGAAATTCTTGAGGTTTGTGTCAAAACTGGATTAAAATTACGGTCGAAAGAACAAATGTTTTTAAATTTATAAAATCGGATGAAAATCGTAAAGAAATAAGGATTTTCACTTTGCTCCTCGTTTCGCATTCTTCCAGGAATGAGCTAAAATATTTTCAAATACTAAACCAAAATCTCAATTGGACGTTAAAATAATGGCATGAATCGGTTGAAAATTCTCGCTTAAGCAGGTGTTGGAAGGATTGTCTGTCACACCCTCAATTCCTGTCAACATAAAATAAATTTTAAATGGAAAACCTAAAAGCGACCCAAGAAATCTAGCAATGACACGAACAATCACTAGATTTTTTCGCATTTCTGATCTTGAATCACTAAAATGGCAATCACTCTCTCAATTTTCCCTTTAAAATCAATTTTGAGGTTATCGTTGTGAAGAAAGTTATTTGGATTTCAACAGCACGAGATAAATTAGTCCGAATATAACATTTCTAGGATTAATGGAAACCAAATTATGTTTTCACGTTTTCGCTCGTAACAACCTCATCTTTTCGTTTGGAATGCTTGACTTTTTGGCTCAAGACCGAAATTCGCGTTTGATTTTTCGTGGAATGGCATCGTTTTCTATGAAAATTCGCTAAAAAATGTTGGTTAAAACAGATCCCTGACATTCTGAGAAAGTGTCCCTACAATGTATTCACAACAAAGGAAAATTGAATTTATATTTGATACTTTCAGTTTCAATCATGAAAACCAAATCTCAAGGTGAAATGATTTCCAGTCTGATATACTTTCTCCGATCGCTCTTAATTGTATTAGGTTCCTGATCATTTTCGCATATTTCCATTTCTTGAGATAGCCATCGTCGCGCATGAATATTACTTTTCCCTTAGAAAGCTAGTTTATTCTGTCGTATTAATAAGCAGTTCTGTTCTTCAATAAGCATTGTTTAAGTTTTATTCACGAGAATGAAAAGTGATCAACATTGTGTCGTTAATGAGTGTGTTGAATTCAGTTACAAAATTTATACGCGAAGTCAATTGTACGACGAAAGGAATAATTCCATCTGTCACCGTTAGGTGATTTCATTTGACTCGCAGCAATAGTATAAAGTGATTTACTTATCTTTACGTAGTCGGATGTAGGGGTATCGTATATTTCATTCGATCGGAAATACTGCATCTAAGCGAAGGCATAAAAAGAGCTTCATTTTATTTCAACACCGTACATGTAGTAGGAAAGAAATTAGCCACGAGGGTTACGAAAATTAAGCTGGTAACGAAAATGAAAATTTGTGTTGAATCAAACATGAGGTAATTGTCTCATTCCTGGCTTTATGGAGGTTCCAAAGCCCCATGTAACTAAGTACATTAACCAAAATATGAAATGAAATGAAAAATAACTTTATTCCTTAATTTGCATATATACAATGACGAATGTACTAGAAACAATTTTTGTTACATCGCAGTGCATAATAATAATAAATAAACTGGAACTCCCCACTTCATAGAACTACGTTCCGTGCTGAGTGGGGGAGTCGCTTAAGTTCTTTCCAAAGTAACACACGCGGTCTCTAATTTACCTATTACTTACGTGCTATGTGCAAATTATCAGTATAATTTTGAGTAGATGTTGCTAGATATTCATAGAGAATGACATGATGCGCCTCCTATGCTTATGAAAGTCTTTAATTAGGACACATACAGGCTTGAAAATAGATTTTCCGATTACATGTACCCCCTTTTTATTAGGAAGGTAAACACAGCTTTTTTATATTCCGATCGACTTACGGTCGTGGGAACTTTTAAGTTTAGTGGCAAGTGCCTCAGTAGCAATGGTAGACTAAAATAAATGTGGCGAGTAGTACATTTCAACCTCGAGACCGGGACAGGGACAACTAATTGAGTAGACGAACGAAAGGCATGACTTTTTCGTAATCGAACGCACGAGGGTGCTTATGAAAGTACATGAGTACGGATTTAATATATAGCTGAGTAATTGAAAACACAGGAACTATTGAAAAGAGGTTTTCTGATGAAAAGCGTCGGCTTTTAGAAGCCATGACTTTCATCAATGCTTTCTGAGCAATTTTCAAAGGTTTGGTTACAGATTTTGACGCACCTCCCCATACCAAAATACCAAAACTCAAAACACTCTGAACTAGAGTTTTGTATAAAATTAGGAGACACTTGAAGTTTACCACATTCCTAAGCTTGTAAAATACGTGGATAAAACCCATTACTTTCTCTGCTAATCGTGAGATTTGTGTGTCCCAACGCAAATCCTCGTCTAGCATCACCCCCAAGTACCTGGTGCAAGAGACACTCTCTACCTCGGGGCAAGAACAATCTGCGTTAACCTGGTATCTGCAGCAGTGAAGTTTTATCGTATGGAGAAGATGTTCCCTGCTTTATGAAACTATAAAAAAAATAAATCTCGAAAACACGTTTTCTTCTTAATCTCTTCTCTTCTGAAATTCTTGATCTCTCCATTCTGCTTACCCTGTAAAACCATAAGTTGCGCAGTCACTAACAAGTAGTTGGATTCGTAAGTAGTGGTACACTATAATAATAAGCTTGGTAAAGAAAGTAATTACAAACAAATATTAAAATTTTAAAATTGTTGTGGCACTCTAGCGTTGCCGTAGTTTTTTGGTAATCTGGAATGTCCACGACAATGTTATTTTCAACTTCAAGATCACATTGTGACAGAAGTACTCTTGTCTCAGGGTTTCTCCTATGCTCATTAATTACAGCCTTTAACGAAGTTGTGGAAACACGCATCGGATGGAAGTTTGGTCATTAATATAATAGAACTAGATACAACCACGACAAAGTGAACAATAAACCTACGCACCTGAAATATCATCTCCGAGAGGATCAGTTAGTCACTGAGTGGCCGTTAGGACGTGATGCGCTTGCGGGCGGGATTGGCTGGGATGCCACTTTTCGTGACGAACATCGACTTCTAAATATTCCGAATCCCCTTCCGCTGCATGGGATCTCTTTCAGCCACGATAATGTTAGACAGAAAACAAATTGCAAAACCTATTTTCAAGGCGTAAGATCAACTTGAATGAGAGAAACAAATTGCGTTCATAGAAAATTCATAGGTGCATGAAAATCAACTGCTGAGTCGAGTATCTAACTCTTAGACCAACCACGACAATGTGAACAGGTAGGTAAATTACCTATTTACGATTCTTCAAAAACCAATTGGACTTACTGTTGTCAAATGCTATTGAAGAACCCATCAAAACCTGTAATTTGGGAAAAAGTCGAGAGCGTAAGCCTAACAAGTGAAATTCCGCAGGTGGTATACTCGAAATTGCCCCTAGTTTAGGAATCATCCATAAAGGAACCTCATATGAATATATTAATAGGATATTCCCCTGTAAACAACAATACTGAACTGTACAGAACATCAGCTTTGCGATTCCATACATATTTCATGACGAAATTCCAGTCGGCAGGCAAATAAAAACGTTAGGCACTTAACTAGTAGGCCCTGCTGCTTTATGGTGCTACATCAAGAATGGATTACATAACTGTGAGGTCCATTCTCGTAACGCTGCACTGTTATAAACCATTGCTCCTATAGAAATAATTCTCCGAATTCAATCATTTTCTCAATTTATGCTGTTCGAACTTCAACTCTTGGGATACCTTTGCTGTCTTTGAAGGCGTCCAACATTTTCGCGCCTTCAAACTGAAATGTCCCCATAAAATCGATTTGGAATCTCAACGTTGATGTTTTGTACCGTTCATAAACCGTTTGATACTTTAGACAAAAATATCCCGATTTTACCATTTTTAAAATTTATTGTTTGAAATTTTGCTCCTTTTATCCTTGTGGTTCCTCGTTGGAAAATTTAGAACGTGGAAAATGTTTTTTCCCTTTCAAACTGGAATTTCACCATGATATCGATATGGAACAGCAAAGTTGGCCATACCATCGGAAAACTGATTAAATTTGCAAGTTTTCCTAAAATTTAACAGCTTTCAGCCCGTTTTTTTTTTTTTTTTTTTTTTTGGAGATTAAGCCCAAGTTCAAGTATTTTTAGAAATTTAATTTTTGTTGGAACTGCAAATAAAAATGTTGAAACCTTGAAAAAATCGTGTCTTGGGAACGGGTTAAGAGGAAAAATTGAGATTTTCTGTAGGTATTCCCGGCGTTTTGCTAAATTTTCAGTCTAATTTTACCCAAAAAATTTTTTTGCATCTAGTGCGGGACACCCTGTACAACGCTGCGTTCATTTGTATTTATGTACAAATTTACAAAAATTCCCAAAAACCAATTCCCATGAGTCATTATTTGTCCACAATATTGAAACCTATTGGTTTCCCTGGTTAAACATGGTTGAACCGTCGAATATGGCAAAGTTCCCTTGATGAAGTTCCTTGCCGCGAATATCAATTTTGATGTGATTTGAGATTATTGAAACATTAGCCTACTTTATGCTAACGAACTGTTAATTGTGCGTGGGAAAGACGCTAGCGTAGGTACACACTTAATTTTCTGGCGAACACTTTGCTATCTCATTGTTGTGGAAACGGAAGGTGGCCCGCGAAGAAGTCGAATATTGCTTAGTTCCCTTGATGAAGTTAGTTATTTATGTGGTAATTTGTTGTCCAGAATATAGAAACCTGTTGCTTCCACCGGTTAAACAAGGGTGCATCGCGGAATAGGGCAAAGTTCCCTTGATGAAGTTCCTTGGCGCGAATATAAATGTTCGATGTGATTTGAGTTTATTCAAACATTCGCCTTATTTATACTAAAGAACTGTTGATCGTTCGTGGGAACGACGCTAGCGTAGGTACGTTTGCCATCTAATTTTGTGGAAACGGAAGTTGGCCCGAAGGAGTCGAATAGGACCAAGTTTTGATGATTCCCTAAATGTTCGTGTGAAATACGGAAGTTGATCGTTCGTGGGAACGACGCTAGCGTAGGTACACGCCTAATTTCCTGGCGAACACTTTGCCATCTCCTTGTTGTGGAAACGGAAGTTGGCCCGCGAAGAAGTCGAATAGGACCAAGTTCCCTTGATGAACTTCCTTGCCGCGAATATAAATGTTCGATGTGATTTGAGATTATTCAAACATCAGCCAAACGTTAGCCTTTGTTCAGGTGTATCTGAAATGGTTTTAGATCTTGAAGAATTTTTCGGTATTTAGGTCATTACCTCTTGAAAACCACCCTTGACTCGTATCCGAGGCCCACAGGTAACGGGACCGTACCGTGGCGTCAAGCGCCGCTGTTGGTTACCTCATTGTCCGTTAATCCTGAAACCATGTCTATTTCTGAAAACCTCGTTCCTATGTGAAAATATTTAAAGCCTTTAATGGACTCCAAAGTCCCCAAGCTGCTTTGTGCCGTTGGTTTTTCCCAAGCCACCCCTTGTCTGGCAAACGGTCAGTCACCCGTAGTCTCTCCCCTAGCACCCTGGGGTTTCCTGGGGTAGTTGTCACCCCGCCCCTGATTGGTTTCTACTATCCCCCTCTCTCTGCTCCCCGCGATTCCCCACTCTAAATTTTCTTCACTTCCCCTCCAAACAAAATTTGCCCGTTTTTGGTTAACAGAATCTGGAGTCAGTTCTCTCCTTCGTTTTAGCTGGCTCTTACACTCTTATTAAATTGGCTCTCCTGGGAACTCCCCAATATTGGCTGGGATCCATATATAGTTATCACTTAGACTGACATCATATCATAGTTATCAAAGTGACTTCATTTTTCCTAACAGCATATTTTGTGATAGTGTTGGCCACCCGCGAAACCTCAACTTTGGCAGAAGCGCCCTAAGGTTTTATTCAACAACACCTTCATTTATTTGATTGGTTCACTGTATCGACGAATACGAATTGAATTATGTATTTCCATACTCGTTCATTGAGCATGTACCTACGCATTCATTTGAAATACAGCCTCCATCAGTTAACTGCACAACCGTTTACATCTTCCTTGGGTTCACCTTAACAGCCTTTTTTTGCTAACGAACGGTAAATTGTTCCTGGGAACAACGTAGGTGCACACCTCATTCCCTGGTGGACACTTCGGTATCTCCTTGTTGTGGAAATGGAAGTTTCTCGCAAAGTTAACCGTCGAATAGGACCAAGTTCCCTTGATGAAGTTCCTTGCCGCGAATATCAATGTTCGATGTGATTTGAGATTATTCAAACATTAGCCTTCTTTATACTAACGAACTGCTAATCGTTCGTGGGAACGACGCTAGCGTAGATACACACCTAATTTCCTGGTAAGTACTTTGGTATCTCCTCGTTGTGGAAACGGAAGGTGGCCCGCGAAGAAGCGTCCAATCAAAGTGTGAATGTTAATCGCTTCTATTAGCGTGTGAAGACGAGAAGAGAACGGAAGCTACGAGTAAGATAGGATCCGAGGTCGGAGCAAAAGGCGCGTTCCGGCCTTTGAAACAGGAAAGTTCTGTTGTTTCGGGTTTCAAGGCCGGGAGTGTATTTCATGTTGAATAGTTAGATTGGATCCGATGCATGAGAGATGGATGGAGCGATTTATCACAGTTTTCCTTCTTGGAGCGAGTCAACCGTTTATCACTCTGTTAATAAGGAGCACTTTCACCGTTCGAGTTAACAGACAATCAGCGCTAACACGTCATTAAATTTGAGCTTAATTCCCTCAATTCACGCCCAATCCCGTTGGTTTCAGTAATAATCTAAACTCGTGTAGGCCTGTTCATATCCTATTTCCCAATAATTCTCCAATAATACAGCTATGATTTTAAACAATCCCTATTTAATATACAGGGTGTCCAGCGTACGATCCGAAAAAGTTCGCACACGCATTCTACTACTAGTTTCCAACAAGAAATGCCTGTTAGAGATTTTTCTTTAAAAGCTTTGTTCTTGAGTTACTTCACTTTCAAGATTTTTTTCGTGTTTTCCGGTGTTTCCGAGGTATTTGAAAATCTATGGATACCGTTGGAAAAAGCATTGAATTTCCCATCGTCTCAGCCTTTAAAAGTGATTTTTTACAGCGAACTAAAAGGTTAAAAACTACCCTGAAAAGTCAATTTTTGTCAAATTTTGAAAAAACAATTTTTTTAATGGCTCATTAGGCCCTCTTAATTTTGATGATACGTTTGACGTAAGCCTAAAAAAATGCGCAAAAGTCTTAGCTTTCCAATGGTGTAATCAGTTTTTATTATTTAGAGGAAAACTTTTTGAGAAAATTTCGATTTTTTGCAAAAAACGTGTGTTTTCAAGCACATTTGAGGTGCTGCATAACTAAAACTTTTTTTTCTATTTCTGGTTGTAGAATGTATCATGACCACGGCACTAAGTACTTGGGAAATTTATGTTAGAGTGAGGGCATCCGCGGAATGAATTATTGTGAATCAATTGTTCAATGTCTCCCGTTCTTGCGTGAGGTTTGATTCCGTTGTTTGTTGTCCTCTTCTTCGTTGATTAAAACGTCGTCACGAGGAAAATATTGAGTATAATAATGTGATTCACGGTCAAAGGTAGATCCACACACCCGCTCGATCACATCATTCAGTCTCTTTGGTAGAGTTTACCATCTAATTTAATCCATTCTTCTGTTTCGTTGGAAGGAGTTGACTACTCCTTCATAAAATTTCATCCAATTCATCCCGTTCCGTGGACGTAATATACGCTGGATATCCTGTAATGAGTTCTGACAAGTGAACGTGTTTGTACACCAAGTTGACATGGAGTAGGGCTGGCGAGGTAAAACAAGTAAACCTGACAGAAATGACCCAAGGCAAGCGATATCTGAACTAAAAGAAGTGGTGTCTAGTAGTACCAAAATCTCGGCCGCGGAGTGTGGTGCCAGAAAAGTGCCAGGTTGATTCTCAAGTTACTTACCTCGGCTGGTGCGTTTTGTGCTATCACCACTCGCGTCTTTTGATGCTCTTAAGTGAATTAGGTGGTTATTTCGGAAAGGCACTTCATCCCTCTGTCCCTCATTTATTGGTGTGCCCCCTCCGCTTTTGAGAGGAGTTTATTTTTTAGAATAAAAACGTGCACAACAAATTCAACATACGTACACACAGGTCAAACATGGTATGAATGAGAGCGAAATATCACTTAGTATTTTTATTATGAAATTTTGATCTCGTTGCTAGACCTCTAGGTTGGTAACTAAGCAATCGTTTCATCATTGGCGGGGACTTTAATGCAAAACCTTCTGAGACTCTAGGCTGACAACAGAAAAGGACGAGAACCGTATCAACCAACGTTTTCGTTCATTACTATTACGTATTCAATCATCGCCACTGAGGATTCTTGATGAAGGAAGAAATTGTGTGACATCTAATATCGACGTGACCCTTTTCTAGAACTTGCTGGTCACTGAGGAGCAATCGTTACCAAAATCGGTTCAGGGGTTTGACCGTCGATGGAGGACAAACAGACTAATTTGGAGATTTATATCTAAACGTTACGTGGAAAATCCGAAACTGTACAAACCAAAGTTAGAACCACTGTTTTCGTACAATCTGTTTCACAAGTTTTGTGCTTTGTAAAAGAGAAGATGTGCAAACCCAAGTTACTAAAAAAAAGTACAAAGCGCTTAGCGGGAACTGACACTGAACATCTTTGCTTTGTACAATGTTGATGAATGGGTCAAAATAAGCGGAAATATAAGAAGTACAAAAAAACATTAATATGATACATTTGGTAATTAAAGTTCACTATATTCATCAAGTTGATAAATGATATCATGATTTATATTGTGCAGCCGTGACTAAATTTTTAAGACAACAGAACAGTTGGGGGGGTATTGTGAAGTTCTATTATTGTAATTTAGTCTCCATGTTATTATTACAGGAAATGTACTGCGGTTCCCTTAGCTATATTTTACAAATTCATTATTAATCGGAAATACACGTTCACGGTTCGTTCAAAAGATTACTCAAGCAGCAATTTCAGTTGACTATTTGTTGCATTTTTGAAAAAATTCATAAAAATCTTCTTCGACTGACGTCCTCCATTCTCTTCTCTCATCGTCATAGAACATATTCCCTTAACTAATATTGCCTTTATCATTGATATTGTGACCTACCACTTTATCGTGTTGATGGGGAAACTTTGTGGTTGCGTTTTTACTCGTACCAATATAAATAACCTGAATAAATAAATGAATCTCTTAGCTGATGACGAGGCTAAACTTGATTGAGCGCACTTGTCCAAATCGATCGAACTTGCACTCAGTGTGGGCTCAAATCTCGAGTGGGTTCTTTACACAACGAACGAGTTGATATTGCGGCGACGAATGCTGCCCACGAAGACGACACTGTTTACCAAGAACTGCCCAAGGAGAAGTTCCCTGCAATCTTCGATGTCGATCGTGATAAGCGCGGATGGAAAACATCTGCATACTTTGGATTCAGTCCTTCGGCTCGATCGTAAATTGATCAGGAGTAAAGGTATTTCCGTTTGTGAAGACGCCATAGAGCGCTTTATGCTATCGGTGCAGCAAAACCCACATCATCCGAATCATAGAACAATTAACCCTACGATTCATGGATGGGGTACGATGATGCTGACCATGTTCTTGCTGCACTATTAGTGTCACCGCATTCACACATTGAGGAAATCCTATACTGATGTTTTGATGAATCTGCGATTCATTCCTACATCATTGGATAAAATTCCGCCAAATTGGGTGGGCAGCTTCCTCAAGTATTGTAACATTGACCCACGAATCTGTGGGAATCAATAATCCAGACAATTTATGTTCGCACATGCGAAATTCTATTTAACAGCATTCCGCATCTGAAGAGAAGTTAGTTTTTTCTTTAAAAAAAAATTCAAATTAGCGCAAATGGCTTAACAATTTTGAGTACCACCGTTCACATAAGCAACATTTTGAAAAAAACATCCAAACTAACGTATTTTTTAGGACTATACCTATTCATAACCACAAAATTTTTTTTTTTAAAACGTAGGAAAGAGCAAATTTTAGAAAAATGATAAATTTTTGAGGAATTCAACCTCCTAGGGGTTGAAATTTGATTTTTCGCGCCAAGTCGAATAAGGTAAGAATTTCTGTGTTCCCAGATTCGCTGAAATTGAATGTGATTTTTGGAAAGGCTTTCAAACTTTGTTGGGGTCTCCTCCATTGACTTTTGATTCATTCGAATATCACAAAAAAGAGAATAAAATCTGAAAGAATTAAAAGTCATTGGAGGAGGGGTTAATTAAGGGAAGAAGAGGTGTCTACGGACTCTTGGAAGTCAAATTCGATCTCAGGAACCCCAAAAACATGGAAATCCATACCCCACCCTCAAATCTCAACCCCTAGGAGGGGGTGACGGGGGTTGATTGAGGGGTAGGTAGTTTCTCCAAGTACTCTCCTTGTCTGAAGTTAACAAAAAATGTAGAAATTCACTTAAAAAGATGTTGTAGTTCACCCCAATCTCATGACTCAAAAAGAAGGTTTTGACACCAATTTAAGGGTAGTTTTTTGGCCATAGCTCAAAATTTTGGGAGTTTTTGGACCTTGGATTCTAATTCAGCATCGAAAAATACATAGGGATACCCTAGCCTACTTTAAGGATCTTGACTTTTTTTGGGCTGTGTAATGCGTGTGTCCACGCAATGAAAGTGTCAACAGAGTAATGTAATATGCCCAGTAAGTGTACGATCTGTTTGAGGAAACAGCTAGCTAAGAACTCCTTTACATTTATATCTTTGTTAAATGTTATAATGAAGGTACGTAAAGTCACTTGGTAAATAAAATGCTTTTTGACACCTTCGCAACGAATGAATGATATCTAAGTGCACATGCCGTGTGGGGGATTCCGTCGGCGGAATATGAAAACCAGTTGCGGAACGGAAGGCAGATCATATTCGCGCCCTTGGATCCCGCCAAATGAGGCAGCAACGCCTCGGCACCCGCGAGCATTTCAATAGCGTTGGGCAATGAACCTGGGGACGGACGAGCACACACCTTCGCACCGACCGACCGACGCGCTCGCTTACATAACGACGAAGCTTCACGAGGACCCCGACAGAGCGGAATAATGATAATGACAAGAGTCAAAGGTGAGAGTGGCTGATAAACATCTAGGAGGAGGAGGAGAGCAAGGCAGGTTGGGCAGTACCTACATTCCCGCGCCGGAGATGTTTTGTGGCCAAAAGAAAAGAAAAAGAGAAGGGGGATTGGGCGGCTGGATTGTTCTGTGTGGGATGAAGGATCGAGAAATTTTCAGCCGAAGAGAGATCGCCTTTCAACTTTTGTTCCAATGTCGAGGTCAAATTTGATCAGAATTGTCCATAGGTGTTCCCAGGCTCACTAAAACTACTTCGTGATTGCTGATACATTTGGTTTATCATTTTCCAGGGGAGCTATGACACAGACACAGACTGCTTGGGGGGGGGGGGGGGGTCCAAACAAATTTTATGGGGGGGGGGGGGGGGGTAAAGTTGATTAAAACAGTGTTTAACATAACGACATTCAAAAATGTATTACATCACTAAATAGAACGTATATAATAATGAACCTAGTAATACATTTGAATATGGTTTGTTGGTTTATTATTCAATATTAAACTATTGTAATCGCTCTTGAAAAAAAATGTCTAACCCCCCATGAAAATTTCATGGTTAACGTTTCAAAGAGTGTAGAATAAAAATCTGCAATAACAATTTTTCTGTCCGTCCAAAAATATGGAAAAATCCATGTTGGTCCTTTGACGCCCCAATTCTTGAGCCAGCTCTCTCACTTAATTTAAAGTGCCCTTTAAGGGTTGTCGTTTTCTTCCAAAAAAAAAAGTCTGGAGCCCTAAATTTGTACTCTGAAATTTTCAGGAAAAATCCATATTGGTCCGACAACGCCCCAATTCTTTAGCCAGCTCTCTCACTTAATTTTGAGTGCCACTTAAGGGTTGTCAACGTTTTGTAAAATCCCAAAAAATCTCAAAAAAAATCAAGGCGGCCTAAATATGGACTTTTTTTTGCCTCCTGAAGAACTTTCCATGAGGAATCGAATGAGCCCCTCCCCAGGTCTGTAGCTCAAACCATTCCCGATGTATGGCATGATCTTATGCTGTAAATTCTTTCACTGCGGTTATTATTCAATTTTATAAATAAACTAAGAAAAACAAACCGTAGCGCAAGGGTTTCGTGCTGGACTCCCAATCACAGGTCCTCTGGTTCGTTCCCTGCGTTCGGCAGGAAAATTTTTGCCCCATATGAATATGGTTTACACACTTGGACACAAGAGAAACGTTTTGCCCCGCAGACACACCTAGGCCCAAGACAAAACAAAACGCTGTATGTACGTGTCACAAGTGCCATAAAATAAAATCATAAAAAACGCCGCAAATTCTTTCACTGGGGTTTATTATTCATTTGGCTTGCATTCATGATTTGAATTTCTACTAAGCTTTGGAGTGTGCGTGTTTCACATTGAATTTCAGGAGGCACACACGATTTTTGTATATTTTATTATATTTATATATCTAATATATATATTATATGATATTTAATATTTTAATATATTTAATATGATCAACGGATCAATTCAAATAGGTATTTTGGTTGAGAACCGATTTTTTTGTTTTTCCTCAAAAATTCATCATTTTGGACTTTTTATCTTCTAAAATTTGTTTTCTACTTTTTAACAAATATCTGCTGTTGTGAATAGGTATAGCCCTAAAAAATACAGCAATGTGGATGTTTTCTTTAAAATGTTGCTTATAAGAACGGTGTTATCCAAAATTTTATGGCGTTTGGGCTAATTTGAATTTTGTTTAAACCTACTCAACAGTTGACTTCCAGACAGTTTTTGGTATTACATTTGATAGCAATTCTTGAATGAATGTAAGAAAACATGTTCTTTTGATGGTATGTATGAGGTTTTCTCTACTTCATTTGCAGCCTCATGTTTACAGGAACTTTTATGTTCATCCTGTTCATTTCCCCAATCAGAAGTTTCAAACCTGATACAGATGCCAGCGTGACACTTTCCCTCCCCATGAATTTCAGATTTACCATCCGAAGACGAGCGCAGGGAAAGACGAAGCAGGGGAAGCTGCGAGCTACAAGAAATCGATTTGGACTTTCACTCCAAGTTGTCCCGCCGGCGTCAATCGGGGGCTTCCTCATTCGCCCGATGGGATGGGCAGACGCGCAGTTGCGTCATAATCAACTGCATAATAATATAAACTTCTTCGGCCGATTGCGTCAGCTTCACCAGGATCGAAATCTGTCAGTCTTAATGAAAGATAAACTGAGTCGTTTAGGATCAAAAGTGGATAACTCCACAAGACCAAATTTTACAGGAGAGGAGAGCGAGAAGTCATCGGTCCCTCATCCCTAATGCCTGGTGGCAATTTATAATTGCCTGCAAGTGTGTCATGTTGTCCCAAGATGAGCTATCCGTTCAACAAAGCTATGGTGCAACCCATTGCCATGGAGATATGCTCTGAAAACCAGATCTTGTATCCGATTTTGAAACTAAAATTGGCGCTTGTCTGTTTTTGAACCAACTTTGCACTGAATATCAACAAATCACCAGGAAATCCCCCTGAATCCTTGCAATACATGACGCAATTTTGATAAAATGGTGATTTCCTTTAGTTAGCTGATCAGTGGAGAAAGAGAGGGAAGGCGGGTAAAACTTATTATTCAATAATAAACCATTGTAAACAATTTTTCCGTCCGTCCGCCGTACGCACGTTTTCACCCAAACGGCTGGAGCAAAAAATCTGAAATCTTCAGGAAAAATTCATGTTGGTCCGAAAACGCCCCAATTCTTTATTTATGGTGCCAACATTTGCATTCACATTCACTACTTACATCACTAGGTTACTGCGATCAAAACAAAAACAACAGCTTTTTTTCTTTTTTTTTTTTTACCGCAGTAACCTAGTGATGTAGTGAATGTGGATACTGGAGTGAACTTCTAAAAGGGTTTATAGCCGATACACGGATTGAAGCATTCTGATATACATGCTCCGTCTTAGGAAATTTAAAATTTTCAAATAGAATATTTCTCCATTGTAATCGTTCTTGAAAAAAACGCTGCAAATTATTTCACTGGGGGTTATTATTCAATGGTTCATGATTTGAATTTCTACTAACCTTTGGAGTGTGCGTGTTTCACAGCCTGTGAATCACAGGTGATAGAGCGATTATTGAATTTCAGGAGATATGCATAGAGCACTTAAATCGGTTCTCAACCAGAATACCTATTTGGATTGATCAGTTGATCATATTTGTGTGCCTCCTGAAATTCAATAATCGCTCTATCACCTTGAAACACGCACACTCCAAATCTTGATAGAAATTAAAATCATGAATCTTTGAAAAATAAACTCCAGTGAAAGAATTTGCAGCGTTTTTCTCAAATAAAATGGCCTCAAATTGAATTTTTATCTGGTAATTGGAGTTAAGTCCACCCACATTGGATGTAAAATACTGTGCGGCGGATGGACGGATGTTTTTTATTCGATTTCCGATTCCACATATGTTGAATCTTGAAACAAAACTTCTTGAAAGATCGTAAACAAATATCTTCTGTCGATTACGAAGATTTATTTTTGAAATAATTAACCTGAATAGTTGAGAATGAGTGACTTCGTAGTTGTCATTGCTTGGGAGGGCTACCGTGAGCGTTCAAACAATAGTTCGGACTATTCCAGATCCTTGGTAGTTCTCGAAACTGCTTGTTCTTGACCTTTGAATTCCAGGGACGCGGGGGCATTGACGGCACATGTACGGACACAGGCTTCGCGGCTACTCCCAAAGCTACGAGAGAGGAATTGCATCATTATTGTGTTATTATCGGTGAATGGACGTCAAGCCGCTTCCTCTCCCACGACGAAGATTCCTGTTTAGGAGTTTCCCACCTCGCGAGAGCGAACTCTTTTGTTCGGCTCAAGTTCAAGTTGTTAGTGTTGCGGGTTGGAGATCTCCGCTTCCTTCACGACAATCACAACAAAAGCTGGGAGACAAACAATTTTGTAAGAATATAATCAATGAATATAACAGAATCTCTGTAATACGGACACTCGCTGGTCCGCAACCCTAAAGGCCGATTTACACGAGTCGAGTAAACGGTAGAGTAGAGTGGCCTAATTGCACTCTACCAGGTAAACTCTACTCAGGTAAACGTTTTCACTCTACTGACTAGTAAACGGTAGAGTAGAGTACTCTTCCACTGTGGTAGAGTGACTCTACTCTACTACCTCACCCACCACCAGAAATCAGAATCTCCTGTTCAAAATCGCTGGTCTAGAACTTATGCCCTAAACTTATCCTGTAGGGTACGGAAGTTGCTGCCTGTAGCAAGGTAGTCCAGTGTCACCGCTAACATCACCCTTGGGCTTATGGCATCCTCATTGCAGTGTCCTGACGTTGGATCAAGGGCGAAACAAGTTCCAGCAAGTGTTCAAAAGCCTGGGGAGGAATCCTCATCGCAAGAGTAAACTCTTTTGGGTCTTCAAACAAGAGCTCCTTCAGCAGAGTGGCTGATGCTCCATGGGTTTCTCCATGTGACCGATCCAACTCCTAACCCACATCCTTTTTTCTCTTCTTTCTTCCTCCCTCAACATTTTTTCCAGTTCATCCAACAACAAACCCGACACGTTCAATAAACTTCTGCTCACTTTTCCAACGTTCCTGTTTCTGTTTGCCATTTTTCCTTTCAGACCAAGACCAAATAATATCGACAGAACGAACTTAAAAACAATCACAACGCAACTCTCGACGGTTTGCACTCGACTGCGTCTGAACGACCCAAGTCGAGTTCGCGGTAGGTAGAGTAGGGCGGTAGAGTGAAGAGGACTCTACTCGTGTAAATTAAGCTTTAAGCCTAGTACGCACTGGGATTATTTGAGTCTACACATGTTGCGGGGCTGAGTCCGGGCTGCGTAGACTCATTGTTCGGACGCATCCCCGATTGTGCTCGGACGCAAAGAATCGTGTCCACACCAAGATTCATCGCCCCTCGCTAATCAGTGTTTAAAATGACGGGGGACCTATCAACCGCGGGTATTTCTCTTGCTCTGTCTTGCATTACACGTGGTGCTTCCGCTCGTAATAAGTCATTTAAAAACAGCCGCAAAAAATGGGGAGTTCGGAAATTATTTCAATCCGGGAACCAGCACTCAACAAATCTGTTGGATACATTGAAATTTATTGATGGCCTAGGATTCCGGAATTCATTACGGATGTCCCCAACTGATTTTAAAACCATTCCGTTGAAAGTTGGCATTAAGAAGTGAAGAAAAATACGAACTTTAGCGAGTCAATCTCTCCAGCCAACAGATTGCCAACAGGCCGGCCGCTCACTGGCAACTTTAACATGCTCATTCTAATGCAACTGATTCTGAGTAGGGATGGGACATCGAGACAAAACATCGATATTGATATCGATGTCGATGTTTGAGTGTTGGCATCGATATGTCGTCCAATATCGGGTGAAAACATCGATATTATCGATATTTTCGATATCGGTGTCCTTATCAGTCAACAGCATCCTTATCACACGGTTTTTATGGGGAATATTGACGAAAAATCAACAGTTTTATTCTGTGACAAATGATATCTCATTTTAAAGGTATTTCAATGCTGAAGAAGATGGTAAAAAGTTCTAGTCATGTAGCATGACGAAATGAGTAAATTCTCAACCTAGTTTTGCGCGAGGAAAAATTACGCAAAAAACAATTTTATTTTCTGACTTTTGATACCTCATTTTATTTTGGAAATTTTTGAAAGCTGAAGAATCTCATACTTTTTTTCCAATTTTGCCCATCTACCTTGTTTTATCATCTTCAAACTGCTCTAGTTAGAACGGATTGAGATATCTCCAATCCGATTTCACCATCGTGTGATAGTTCAAAAAACCTATATAAAATAAAGTCACATACTTGGGGGTTTTCGGGTAATCCCCCCCCCCCCCCCCCCCATTGGAAATGCCCCAAATCTCCACTTCGAGTGAGGCGATTGTGCCCATCTTCAAACTTAGCCTTTTGAAAGCTTCGATAGATTTTTTGTGCAAATTTGAGGTTTCTCTCTCAATTCTATCGAGATTTATAGTCTGGAATGAGTTTTGGTGACTTTTGACAGTGGATTTAGAATGCTTTGAGGCGGATTTTGGTGCAAACATTTTTTGAAAATATTTTCGACCGAGAACAATAGTTGTTTTTCTTCGAAAATTCGCTAATACTACCTACAGCAGTTGAAAGAATTTTTAATATTTCTTTTTTTTTCACGTTAGGTAGCAAGCACGCACACAAAATGGAATTTTGTCAGTGAGTGAAGAGTAAACCAAACCGATGTTATCGGAGAGCCAAAGCATCGATATTATCGAACGTGTGGCATCGATGGCAAAACATCGTAATATCGAAGCCAAACATCGATATTTCGATAATATCAATGTCAATGTCCCATCCCTAATTCTGAGGCAGAATTCCCCTGTGTCCTTAAATTTTTGTCAAGTTAAATTCTACATTGTAGTCTAGATTTCCGAAATTTAGGATATTTTTGAAATAGGTAAATATTTGATAGTTTTTTAAGCGACAAACGTTTTTACAGTTATAGTTATTGGACTGTAGCTGTTGGGGTCCATCTCCGTTGACCTTCACGTTCATGTGCGGGAAGCTGCGGGTTTAGGAGATATAGCGATTTGAAATCTACATTTTTCGCATTTTCCGGAGTTTTGGCGTGGGTGGAAGTACGAAGATTAAAATGTGGTCACTTCAAGCTCCGTCCCATTTTGACGTAATCAGAAATTTTGGCTGAGTTGGCTAGGTGTATAGTTACTCCAAATTGTTCATCACGAATAGAATAGAAATGACGTATATTTTGATAAAATACAAAAAAAAAATTAACATTATTTTTCGAATAAAAAACAAAATTTATTCTTCTTCTACCTTCTTCTTCAACGCTCTGCAGAGTTCCCCCCTACCATACATCAATAAAATCTGTCAACAATTACTTCAAAGCGGCTGGTAAGAAGCACATACATATAGCAAACATGTATGTATATAAATGGAGTAGCCTAATAATACAGTTAAAAATAATTAAATTGATCTACCAGAAACCTCCTATACTTCCCAGCATATTAAATTAAATTTCCTAAACCTAAACAGTTACTCCCGTTCAGGAGACTTATTACATCCTCATACTGCAGAGCACCCTTTCCAAAGTATTTATGTCGGAACTCAGCTAAAATGGCTAAATAAATATCTCCATCCCTTTCAACTTTTTTACATTCTGGAAAATGTTGGTAATATCTCTTCCGGACGCGAATTTTGCCTTGATCGGCTGATTACAGTTATCGCTCTTTCCAATGAAATATGAATCCAATGGCATTACCTTGACATTTAGGGCTTCCAGGCAAAACTGTTGTACCACTTGTTCACCACGATGTGAAAATGTCTCACTGTGTTCCGGCTGCTGTTTAAATTACACTTCGTTGGAATTGGAATATATCATAAATTGAATTCAACTTCCTTAACGGTGCTTTGTAAGCTGATCTAATCTAGTGCTAGTTCCATCATATTCTTGAAATATGAAAGTTGAATATTGAATAGTTAGGTACTTAGGGAGGGATGTAGTGTCCGCTTTGTTAATCAAGGAGATAGATGATGGCCGACATAATCACACACTAATAAGAATAATGATTCAGTTGTGAATTAATTGGAATATTGCGTCTTCCTATCTTCTTCAACCATAACAGCTACGAAGATTTTTTCTATACAATTACAAAGGTTCATTGTGAAAAATAAAAACCAAAATCTAAGAGCGTTTAAAGGAAGATGCACTATTTCATTCATTGATGGGTGCTGTCGCTTCGACGGAATCATGTGTTAGCCTATTGAAATTCGCTGAAACACGAGTAGCATCCCAATATCAGACGTCTGACATTGGTCCACATCATTCGCTCCTAAACTACCTAACACAGGAACCCAGGTCACGTTATCTAAATGGACGAAATATGTAGTCAGACTAAAAGGTTCATTGATGCCCTCCGACCGAGACAGTTCTTTTTAAGAATGACTCAGAGCGCATTTCACGAGATAAGAAGAGAGAATGTGCAGGCTACCTGCTCCGAATCTGTGACGGGCTGGATTGTTTCAGGTTCCCACCGGAGGCTCGTGGAACAGGCGCCGATGGAGGACGCGCCTACTGACATCCGTTCTGACGTGGGCTAGTCCTAATGGAGGTTCAACCTGAAAACTAGGTAAAATTTTGGTTCATTATTCCCAATAATGAACCTCCTGTTCATTGTTATCTTTGTTGAATGAAAAGTTGTTGGTTTACGTTTCAAGTGTTCCGAAATTTTCACAAGGATGTGTGTGGTTGGCAGGGTTGATGTTCATAAAGAAGATCACGATATGTTGTAATTCATTTTAGTTGTACAGATGTAACAACACAAACTTGGGAGAAGTGTGGGATACGGGAGAGAAAATCTTCGCGGGCTCTTCTGAAATCCACTTGGGTAAATTAAATTTTTCAGACAAATATTCAAGCTGGACGTTTCAACGGTCGAGCGGTTATGACTCTTTGAAAGGCCGATGTAAATGCACCGAGGGAAAGTAATGAATCGCCTGAATTTCTGGCTTCCAAGGTCTCACTCAAGGGTTGGGTAATAGCCGGTGAGAGTGAAAGACCCTTCTAGTTGTTGGTAGACAAAATAAAAATGTTCGAAGAAAGTCCTCAATAACGAAACCTTCAGCCGATACGTAACCCACAGATCCGGCGCTAGGCTTCACACAACATTCCATCCACAAGTCTATCTAAATGTTCTATCAAAGTCCCATAGTTGGTGGAGGTGTATGTTTAATAGATCAAAAACATTATTGTTAGCGAATTTTCCTGAAAAATGAGGACAAACATTACATTATGTCAGAAGTGGGATTAGCCTGTCCCAGATCAGATCTCCTTGGATTTGCACCTTTGTAGTTCTAGTAATTTAAGTAACAACCCCGAATGACGAGAGTGGTGATACCATAAAGTACTCCTGACGAGATGCCCCAACTCCGTGGCACTTTTTAAATGGATTTTGTCGTAAAAATCCAGGTTTTCTGCTTCGAAACGTAAATTTCTCCTCTAACATCCAGCGTAAAATATTTTTTTGACGACATCGTTAAGAAGATGAGGTTTTTGGCAAATTTTTCAAGTTCTCGTTGATAGCCTTATTAGTAACGGGAGAAAAATTAGCCTGAAAAAAACGGCCAAGGATTAACTGACCTGATTTGAAGCAATTTAGCTAACTGTTTCACCTTATCAGCTCGTCTGTAAAATTGTGATTTTGTTTAGTAAGAAAGACAATTTAACACTTTTTTCAACGGTATCTGAATTTATGTGATAAGCTAATTGAGTTTTCGCCATTCTAGTGAAGTACAGTCCAGGAAATAAAATGTGAATTTCTCCACTAACATTCAGCATGAAATATTGTTTTAGTTTATAATGTTACAAAGCTGAGATTACGGTCAGGTTTTCCACGTTGAGTTCTTGGTGAAACTGTTTGTAAAAGGTGAAAAATACCAAGAAGTTATAGCTAACAAAATTTGGAGCACTTAGACTCACTTTTTCTTTTAATAAGCTCGTTTATAAAATTGCGAAAGCGCGTTGAAAGAAAGAAAACAACGTTGTTTCCAACAGTATCCTTAGATCTGAATTGATGTAGTGAATTAGGGTGGGGGGGTGTCATGGCCATTTCAGTGAAGTAATATTGAAAAACCACTATTTGGATTTCACAATGAAAACTCGCTTTTTTCGTATTCAAACCTAAATTTCTTTACCAAGACACACCATAAAAATGAATCGGCAATCGTTGAGTTTTGTTGGGCAATAAGATTGAAACAGTGGAATTAACGATTTATTACTATTAGCCCCTTCATTCGCTCGCCTGCGTAATTAAATTTGAAAGATCTGCAATTTGTTTCACAACAAGGCCAAAGTTCTTGAACGAACAAAGAAGAATCAGGAAAATTGGTATAAGATGCATTTGAAAAAAAAAAATCCGTGTCGGTTTCGTGGAAATTGGTCTTCGTAAAAACGTATTTTATGTTGAAAAGTTGTGAATTGACAGATCATCTATAGCCTACTCGTGAAATATTCCATGTCATCTATATTCTTTGCTTTAAAGCGGTATTTTAGTTGGTTCCACAAACGTACACGCAATGGTAGGTTGCTATCGTTTGGTTATTTTTGCCTTCCTGAGTTGGTAGATACTCGAAGTAAAGTAGCAGTACTTTCGTGGAAATATAGACAACGTTCTATCCTACTCCGTTTTTTATTTGAAACTAGTTTAATGGCCCTGCTACGCAGGTTAAAAAGAAATAGGTTATTGCGACTGAAAAATCAAATACATTTCATCTAGCAATTTTACATATCAATAAAGGTACACTCAAGGTTTTCAAAATCTAGCCCTTTATTATATAGCTCAATTAATTAGCACTGAGTTCGATTGCACTTCTATTCACGCAGCACAACTAAATCCAGTGGTTTTTTCGCTTGAGACGTCGGATTTCACCTTCGTTGTCAAAACGTAGAGCATCTCCGGGTTCACGTTTTGTGGAGGCGATATTCATGCTTCCTTGCGTATTTTGCAATAATTTCATAGACTGTCTCCATCCTCAAATCTCGATGAATATCATCGTTTCGCATGTACCAAGGGGCTCCAACTATACTTCTCAGTATTTTATTCTAAAAGGTTTGGATTTTCTTAATATTTGATTTCTTGGCACAGCCCCAGATCTGTATCCCATAGGTCCAAATAGGGCGAAGGATCTGCTTATATATAAGCAGTTTGTTGTGAAGAGAGAGATGGGAATTCCTTCCCATTAGCCAATACATCCTTCTGTACTTGATTTTAAGTTCTTCTTTCTTCTTTTCTATGTGTTTATTCCAGTTTAATTTGGAGTCAAGTGTCAAACCCAAGTATTTAACTGCTTCAGTATGCGGTATTTTATTCGAATTGATTTCAACATCCAAGATTGGGACTTTTCGGTTAGTGAAGTTGATGTGGGCTGATTTTGATTCGTTCACCTTCATTCTCCACATCTTGGTCCATTTACAAACCTCAGTAGTAGACATCTGTAGTTCACGTGTTGCAGCTTCTATATCATCTCCAACAGAGAGGATAGCCGTATCATCTGCAAAGGTGGCAACAGTTGTGCCTTCTTGTTGGGGTAAGTCCCGTGTGTACAGGAGATAGAGTACTAAACAACACAATGAGGGAGTATAATAACAACATTAAAAGTCAAAAAATCGTATATCCCAAATCCCCGAGGAGAGGACCATATTCTTTGCCCTGGGAAACGCTTTTTAGCTGGTTCCACCTTCCTTCACTGGCGGGGTTGGGTGGAGGTAGGTTATTTTTGCCCTGGGAGACGGGGGCGAGAATTCCACCCGCCCAGCGTTACCACCCCCTGAAATATCGATATACTCAGATAAGCTCCGTTTTTATATAGTGAAATGGGTTTCCACAACTTCGTCGCGAGTGACTTAGTCCGTAAAGTAGCAGCACCGAATTCAAAAGATTCTGGGACACGTTTTTTTAAATTTATTTTAATCGCAATCAAGTCAGTTTCAACAACTTATTAGTAACTTATTTCTGGTATCATAATTTAATATGCAGTCCTCTTGTACATAACAGGGGTTTCTTTTGTTCTAATAATAGTTTGTTCGCACTTCACTCGCGATAAATTACTTTATACGTCAAGTTTCAGTTCGAACGGCTTTTTTCTCTTTAGTCTTCGAAAAAGGTTGTCAACGTCAAGGAGCAGTGGCGTAACGTTTTTCCGCGGGGCCCCCCCCCCCCCCCCCTGCAAAATATTTTTAGGGCCCCTCTCGATGTTTTTTAATGTGTTTTTAAAGCAAAATAATGGTTTTTTTTTTTTTTTTTTTAAGTTTTTTTCTACGGTCATCGTACAATACGCTACGATAACCTAACTAAAAATACATAATATAATATAACAATTTAACCTACCTTAACGAACTCGAGACTTCTAGTCTACGTAGCAAACTTTTGTATGACCGAGTGTTATAAAAGTCAACTTTTTCCCAGCCACACATCAGTTCCTTCAGTAATTTTTAAATATCAATATGGTCTACAATATATATTATAACGATTCGAATCAACAACATGATGAAAAACATTAAACTCCCGCAATCCGCACTAACCTCAAAATCTCTAAAGTTCAGACACTGACACCCTTTACCCTACTTTACACCCTTCCTCACCTGGTTATAAATAAAACCAAAAGATGATTGATCAACGAACCTACATTACCGTTGATGTTTATAAACTTGATGCTACATAATGGAATTTTTCTGTGTATCGTTAGTTCTGCTTTATTCTTTAAAATTGAAAAAAATGAATTTTGCTAGAGCGGGCCCGTTCCCGGGCCCCCTTGTAGCCTCCCCCCCCCCCCGCATCGCGGGGTTTGCGGGGGTGTACGTTACGCCCCTGTTCCTTCAGGTTGTAGTGGTCCGAATAGGACCATCCTTTATTTAAAAAAACGTTATTTTAAATCCATTTTTCGAGAGAATCATTACCTGTTTCACCGAAAGTGCCTATTTCGAACGATTAGGACATGGTACTCGGTTTTCAGGTTTAATTAAAAGTGTGTATCGTGAAGTTGCGACGAAAGTTCACGTTTTCGATGTTTTCGGGGGCCTAAAGCTTCGAAAACGAGGAACTATTTGGGCGTGGCGGCGGCCGCTGTGTGTCCCTCCGCCGAGCGGCTCGAATCCGAGAGAGCGGGCCCGTCTCGACCAGTCTTCTCCGGTCGTTCGGGCGTGGCGGGTCTCCGGCAGTGTACTACGCTCCGTGTTCGCGTCAAAAAGCGTTTCTTCTTCATCTTCCATCTATTCGGAAACGTGAATCTTCAAGGATTGATACGACGGAACGCGGGGACGTGCAAATACACCGGTAAGTACCACGTATTTTCCTACAAAATCTCTAATAATAAATCGTATAGGACGAGATTAGGTAGGTGACGCATGTTTAGGAAGTCCCATGCAGTGGCGTAAAGCGGCCCACACACTATCCAACCGTCGGCCGAGATTCGGTGGTGGGGGGAGCTGAACGATATCTCCACTCCCGATCCCGACCGAGAGTCGCATGCACCACACACAGACCAACCAAAAACGAAGTTTTCCCGCCTTTTCTGTTCCCTGCCCGCGCGTGATTGAAACCCAAGCTTTTTTCAGGGTAAATGTTCCTCGATGGCTCCATTTCTTAACAAAATTAAGAAATGCGCAATTGCAGTTGCAATTGTGCAAACAATTCGGCAAAGAAGGCGAAACATCAAAAGAAGATGTTGGACGAAGAGGTGGCTACT